>JARHVA010001696.1:1072500-1607500 GCA_037957365.1 Torreya grandis | reverse complement strand
ATTTGTGTAAATAGGTCTTCAAAACTTTTGTTTGGAATTCTATCTTTAAAAATCTTCAATCATTCACATCTATATAAAATTTTGTGCAAAATAGGTCTTTAGGACTTTTATTCACAAGTTTAATTTATAGGTTTTATTCAAAACTTATATTCATAGGTTGGGTCCTCATAACTTTATTTGCCATATATTAAAGTCTTAAAAAAATTTGTTCATAAAAAATTCTTTTAGGAACTAGGTATTCATAAATTTTGCATTTTGACATTTACTCTTTGGAGAAAATGTTTAGAATTTACATTTTAAATAAAACATTCATAATTTACTCTTTGTAATTTTATCTCCAAAACTTAATCTTCATAAAAAAATGCTTAGTAGAAGTGTTCAAAAATTTTGACTCGGAAAAGGCAACCATCAAAGCCTTCATAAAACAACACTCAACATAGGTCTTTAAAAATTGTGTTCAAAAGATGTGTTCACTTTGTAATAATTTGAGTAAACATTATTTTAATGCAACATATAACTCTCAAATACCAAGATCCCCCATGGCTTAGGCAAACTAAAATTAAAAGAGCAATGGAATGTCATTTGGAAAAAGGTAATAACATGTAATTCTCTCAAACATCTACAATATCTATGTAGCATACCCATCAAAATGAAATGGTAAAGTTTGAATTAAAAAAGAAAAAAAAGTTTATAGATGATAGACGCTAATGGTGTGTAAATTGTAATTAAATTCCATATATATATATATATATAAATGAGTTGAAAATAAATCAAATACTCATTGATCACAAATGAACTATCAGCTCACTTGTCTCCTTAAGAAAAATCCCTAACTACTTGTGTTTGAATCACAAAATGTATCTAGAAGAGACAAGACATTAAATTGAAGAACTATAACTCTATTAGCTTAGTGAAATAACTATGGAATCCTCATCCAATAAATTTATAGGATTATTACCACCATTCATATTCTCTATTAAGTATTCAATTGAATACAAAGATACCATCTTTAAACCAAAAATATTCAACAATGAGTATTCAAATTACTCAACATTATGGGAAGTAATTCATCAAGTGGATGCACATACTCACAAGGAAATTTTGAAGCCATCACAAAGACAATTGGCTATGGACCTTATCCCTCTTAAGTGATAAGTATTTAATTTCATGATGTCCAAACTTGAGGTTATGTGATGCATAGACCTCATGTGAAACTTATTATTTGCTAGAAAAGTGATTGGGGGTACATTGTTATACCACCTAGAGCACAAACCCATCATCACCTACATCTCAAAAGATTCATTCCAAATGTATTTATCCCTATATATTTTAGATACTACATATTATATGCATAGAGTAAATACATGGAAAAAGGAATACTCAATTGACAAAACATTAAGAAAATAGATCATTCTGAGGAAGACCATCATCCTCAAATAGAAGCAGCTAATGCCTATAATTAATTTTCACATTAGATTCTACATTGGGATGGTCATCCTAAATTGGTTATATAGATACCCTAAAATTAAATTCCTTCACCTTGAATGGGTTTGACTACTGGATTTACTAATGATCTCAGAGTTAACATTTTCTTTGGGAGAGGTAATGAGTGCTAAGTTATGGGCACAAGTTATGAAAAAGGCTAAGAGGCATTTAGGTGGCCATTTTTATATGATTTCATACATCATAGATGTTATTCTAGGCATAATATATGTGTGTAATGGGTCATTCTAGATCCTAGATATAGATTTCATTAAGAATTATATATATGACTCATATTATTTTATGTTAATATAGGCCTATACCAGGAACATAATTGGCATTGTATAGGACATACACCATCAGGTTTGGAGGGTTATTCATAAACCACCATCCCTAGGTATCTAAGAGAATTTCTAACACATTGATGTTTAGAGTGGACTATTGGCTATATCCCAACTACATCATACTTATGGTTACTGGTCATAAGTTTTCACCCGTGCATCTCCCCAATCATGAAATAGACAAACTATTAAAATAAGAGATAACATACCATATATGGTTGATAATTTATAAATATTTCAAGAAGAATAAGAAGAGTGCATTTCATGGCTCTCATATAATGATTGGAAGACTATGTTAAATGAGCATAAGCACTTTTGGGAGGCTATCAAATTTAGATAATACTAATCATTAGCCATCATGCCACATAGATAATGTGACCCTCACGGTAAGGTTCAAAACCATATTGAAGGTCTTGGTATTCCATAACAACATGAGCCTAAAGAACATGACTTCTTATTTATTAATGTCAAGAGTGATGTCCATGTCTTAGAGAGGGAAAAAATAGTTAGATTGGGTGAGGTACTCTTAAGAATCCTCTAAGGGGAGCCTTCCATTTTGATTACAAATGCACATATCAGGTTACCACACTTAGTGGATGTGTTGTCATATATTTTTGGATCAATATGCCTTTCCAAACATTAGTAGATCAAGGGGAACCTTCTTAGGAATTTGCATGGTGATGTAAATTATAAATCAATAAACTGGGGTGGATGAATCTACCAACATTTTAAATTCACTTGGGAGAGATAAGGATGATATAGTTTTTATTAAATATTTAGATTCAGAAGGTCATGCTTATCATATTTCTACTTTGTCCCAAGAGATAGTGAGTGTAGAATTCACACCTAAACCCACTCAAGAGGATTACATCATAATATAAATGGTCAATATTTGTTATAAGATGAATCCAAGAGATTTTTTCCCCTAGGGAGTCTAATTTTTGAAGTAAAATCTATAGAAGGACCATCAAAGAAGTAATAATCTATAGGAGGTAAGTCCATAGATGAATAAGAGGAGCTATAAAAAGATAAATTATTAAGCCACCAAGACACTAAAGGAAAGACACCATTACAAGGATATTAATTAGGCTAAGGTGTAATCCCTACTATCTCTAAAACTCCTTCAATTTTGACAAATCTAGTTGTATCTTTTGTCTCCCCTATGTTTGGTTTTTTTATCCCATTTCTCTCAATCATAGTGTTAGTTCTTCCTTGGTTGTGCCTAAAGCATAAGTTTTTTCCTCTGAGCCTAGTGTCCAACCATACTTGGTTTCCCCAAAAGTATAATATGTTTCCATTACCCTTATTATTTCCACTTCCTTGATAGTTTATAATATTATAATTGTGTCCTTAACATCCATTCACACCACTTCTATTATGTTTAATTTCAACACTACCTAAGCATCCTTTAAGACCAAAAATTAATCATCCAAGAAAGACATGGGAGTATTGGAAATTACATATCTACATGTGTCATCCAGTTTGTTAGGCTTGCCAATTATTTTTTCTATTTTTACTAAGTGACCATTGTAATATCATTAAATAAGTCTAGGAAGAAGAATCAAGTGTATACTATCCACCCATTACCCCCATATGGTGGGGTGTATTGGTCCAAGATAATGTGTCCTTCCCTTCCAAAACCATTAGTTGAAGAGGCCTTGAATAAAAATTTAGGGGATTTATTGGTTAAGACTATATCCTAAGACACTCAACCTAATTAGTCATTTGATAGTAGGTAGCAAATTTTAAATCTTAGGCTTCTCAAGGCCAAACTTTAACATAATATATCTACCCATAGTAAGCTCCAATTTTGAAAAATATATATGGAGTATTTAGAGGGTGAATAAAATAAAGATTTAATATGATTCAGGAATGGGGATGATTATAGAGGAGAGAGAAAATGTGTTATCCTTGTCAAACCGGAAGAAAAGGAAACTAAGGTAGTCTCCATATATTGGGAATTTAAAATCCTATTTTGAGACACACAAGGATGAATTTATCTATCTCCATAAAGGCATAAAACTATAAACAAGAAATCTTAAACAAGAGTTAGAGCAAGTTAGTGAACAACAACAAACTATCCTTGTTTATGTGAAAATTGAAACAGATATATGAAGTGTATATTTAAGACTGTATAAAATTTTAGAGGCCATTAACTTAATTAGGGATGATTTATCCTTAAAAATAATTAAAGATACTAAATTATTTAATTAATTAAAGTAAGATGATAATAAGATAAAATTCCTTATTCTTTACACAATAAATAAGGCATATAGCCATATCAATTATTTTATGCATTTAAGACTTCAAATTCCCTTAACATGGTTGTGATTTAGACACAAGAAGAAAGGAAATGAGTAAAAATAGTATAATTAGTAATTCCCAAATATGCATAACATGATATCCTTACTTTGCAACTTCTATAGGATTTGAAGCTCTCATAGGTGAAGGAATCTATCGGCTAACTTTACTAGCTTATCCAAGAATCCTCAGCCAATTCTAAGAAAAATATTTAGGGATTAACATTGGAGTAGATTGAACTTAAGTTGAATTTTTCATAAAATAAAGTCATTAAAGTGGATATATTTCGGATCAAATTTAAGGCCACTAAATCCAAATACGCATGCATAATGGAATAGACAATTAGGGTACATAAACACCCACTTTTAAATATGGACATCATAATATACCAACATGATGTTGGATTGAATTATTTTTAGGAATTTAAGGCAAAGGAGAAAGCTAAGGCTCCAACCACTAGCTCAATTTAAACTACCAGTGTAATGTCACCAACCACTTCAGTGCCTACCATGATATTAAAGCATTGCCTTATAGTCACGAAGAGTAAATAATCCTTAGTTTTTAAATCCTAGTTTTATATGTAGTGATGCATATAGGATTAATATATGTAATTATAGTTTATTTACATGTAACATGTAAATGTAAAAGTTAGACTGCATAATTTGTGATCATGCACAAGTTATATGAAACTAGGTAGGCAAAATTAATTTTGAAATAGTTTTAATTAAATGTATAAATGCATGTAATTTTTGACATTAAAATTATAGCTAATATTCTAATCACTTGATGTAACATTGAGTTTTCATGAACATGGAGGATGAGGTGACCCCTCCCCAAGTCTATCTATACATGTAATCCTCATTTAAAAGGGTCAAAAAATTTATCAATGTAGAAAGATATCATTTCAATTATCATGAAATTATGTGGGTGTATTTTCCTTTCATTTATATGTAATTAATGTTTTATTTCCTTAAGCTGTGTTAATTTAATAATTTGAAATTTATGAAAGATACATAGAATTCCTTTTGTTATCATTGATATTTGATGATTTTAGATACACAAAAGCTATTGAATATTTAGCAAGTATTATTGATTTTTAAGTAATTGGTTGATTGCCTTGATTTTTTAAGTGTGCAAGAGTATTTATATTTGACATAGTCTTTTAGGTGTGAGCCAAAACTACCTATATATCTTTCTAGTCTAAGTTATAATTTCCTGAGTAAGGGTGTGCAATAACTACTCTAAAAGAAACAACCTTAAGATGATGCCTTTAAGTTTCCTATACCATTTCATCCTAGAATACCTAACTGTGTCTTTTAGTGAGTTTGAAATATTTACAAGAAGCAAATAGTAATTTTGGAAACACTTGTCTACAAAGGAACCAACCCAAGAAGTGATCCCTTAAAACCATAGAGCCTTATTTTCTTATCTACCCTTCCCTTATTTTGAAGTTTATTTGACTAAGACCTACCCACTTTGGAATATTTTAATTCATCCATCCAACCCAACTAGGTTTTAATTTATTTAATAGAATTCATTTCACTACAAGCATACCTAGTTAACAACTTGCATGCTTAGCCTATTATTCCACCACTAGGTTATTTAAACCATACCTATAATTTGTGTTCTAGAGTTGATTTTAATTCCATTGAAATCCTAAAATGTTATATGATATCTCATTAAATCTAGGGATATACATAAGATCCACAACAACATAACCTATGCATTTTATCCATCTATGCTCTACACTTTAGGAACATTCTAATATTTTTTTATTTGCTCATAGGTCCTTACTCTTCTTGTGTGATTTTATTCCTAATATTTGTTACCATGGGTTTATTAAAGTATTTTTTATCATCATATTCATCTACACACATATAATTTTGTCTCTTCTCATGAAAACAACCTTTCCCTTATTCTTTTATTTCTTTTTCTCACTTTCACTTCTATGTGCATTAGTTGAGGTATGTTATTATTCATTTCACTTTAATGTTTTTAAAGTTTTAGATAATTACTTAATCTCTATTATTTTTATTCAACTATTTGTATCAACACAAGATATATGAAAACATTGTCATCCTTTGACTCCTCATCGTCAGTTGTTATATCCTTAATAAGATTCTTAAGTGTATAATTCAAATTGAATAAATATTCATCAAGTTTCTTAGCATCTACATGTTTTATATTTAATTTTTTTAGTAGTTAAAATAATAAAAAATTATTGGATAAGGAATATATAATACTTAGAAATATTAAACTATAATTCTATATCTATCCAAGCTACTAAAAATAGTAAACATGGAAAATGAAAATATTGAAATGATTATTGAACTTTAAAAGAGGAAAATATGATGGAGAAATCACACCTTGGTGAATTATAAATTTATAGTTGTAGATTTGAGTGTTGTAGGCTTGTATTTAATTATGTATTAAATTTTATGTGTCAATTTTATATGGATAGGAATAGTGCCTGTCTAATTCATGCCTTGGGTAGGATCATCACTAGCTACATTTCATAATTGATTTAACCTTTTAGGGTTTTACAAATGTAATTCTTATGTTTGGTTAAAGGTTTGAGATGTCTAAATTAGTTAAATAAATATGCAATAATTAAGTATTTATTTTTTGTGATTTTAACCTTGTTTGACATTCTATAATAGCAATAAATAGGGATAAATAGATACTTAAATAAAAAATAACTATCATGGATGATTTGGGTTCTAAAACTTTATATCTGGGTAGTATTCTATGTCATTAACATGACTCTGGTATTCATCTATTCGCTGGATAATATTACCTAGTTTGGATAGTAGCACCATCCATCTATAGTGTCTTTAATGTGGATCTAATGTCCCATTTTTAGGTCTATTCATATTTTTAGGGAACACTTATGCATGTTTTATTCATGCATGACCAAAACTTATAGCTCTTTATTTTACCTATAAAACATGATTTGTTGTGCAAAACCTAGTTTCCTTACAAGTATGGCATAAGCAATAATTTTGTTTCTGTTAGTAGGATGGACTAGACATCCTCAACAACCTATTTTATAGATATTTTCTTACATACCAATACTCTAATGAGGGATCAAGTCTGATGTAGTTCTCCTAGCTAGTGCTTGATGTATGTACAAGTGAGTCCTAAAATGAGAGTAGCCTTAGATGTTTTGAGTCTGCTTGATCTTTAAAATTATGGAAAATTGGACTTAAGGCTATTTCAAATGGTATTATTAATAAACTAAGGTAAAATAGGTATCAAATGCCCCAATTTTTCATAAATTATCTTTGGTTTAATTATCATTTACATATATTTTCCATCTAGTGAATATAGGTGAGTTAGACTTGTATTTATATGTTTTTGTTGCTTGTGTGGATAAGAAAATATGACTAGGTTGACATTTGGAGGGGCACATATTTGAAAAAGTATCTATTGGGAAGAGATATGGCCAAGGAAAATAATTACTAGTTGGGGACATTAGTGTCATGTGGTTATAGTGTGATAAATGTGGCACTAATGTCTTATTTGTAAACTAATAACCGAGTTCAATTAAGATTTGACATGATGTTTTTAGGACTATGTTTTGACTGGATGAAGGTGAGTCTAGTATACTAAATGACTAGAAAAGTATGTCTAATTCTCTTAAGATGGCTCTAGGGATAATCTAGGAATAGGGTAACTCAAGAAACACTCTTAGCATCCAAATACCACTTTTAGTTGATTACATTCCCCCCTAATGTTAGTAATGTAGAAAAGTGAAATGACTAATATAAATGAAAACGAAGCATATCTATTCTTACCTTGGAAGTGAATCCCCTATAGTTGAGTTTTAATATGTGAATCTAGGTTTGTGTATGTGGAACATGATCGAAATAAATTTCCTATAATGAAACATGTAAAAATCAACCCTTACTTAAGAGATGATCAAAAGCAAAAGACTATGTTGAAATGAAATAACTAAGTAAAGAGAGAGGAAAGGAATGAATAAAACTTATTAGGTACATAAACCAATGCATGAACTTGGTGATGACCTATGTGTGTGAATGTGTATAGTGATCATATCATTAAATATTTTAAGATAAGTTGATGGCTTGTTCAATCCTCATATGGGTGGCTCAATAACTCAATCCAATTTTGACTCCATCATTGTCCACCCCTACTTCGTGGATCCTAAACTATGTAAATAACCTAGATAAGACTATAAATGTGTCTAAACCTCTCATTTAGGTGGATTAATAACTCAAGTATGCCATGAATCCTCTCATGTAATTAGATTAATGACTCAAGTAGGCCATGAATCCATCATTTCCTCTTGTGTGAAGTAGATGCATCTATAACTATAATATGAAAATTTATAAAAGTATCTAACTGAGTAATCCAACTATGTATTTGGCTTTGTAACCACTCGAGTATATTAGGTATAATTGGGACACTCAAGAATTCCCGAGACACTCAAGAATTGCATTCATGTAGATGGAGTAAGACGTGAATTTTGTGATAAATTAGAATGTGATAGAAAGTGTATACAACATAGAAAAATAAATGAATTTTGTCATTCCATATATTCAACCTATCTAAAGCTAACTATATGGAAGCTATGTTCCATGCACATGCCCCCAATATGATATCTTAGTATAATGAATATAAATGAAGTATGTGATAGTTGAACTTATGTAGTTGATATAAATACATGAGTGATCATGCCACACATGATTCCCCAAAATTTGAGTAAGTGGTATGAATTTAAACTAATATGAATGAATCTAAGCTAAATATAAACATAACTACCAAACCTATGAATGTTTATATGTAAATTTTTACTATGCCGAGTGTACTAGTTTGAATGATCTAAATTATGTTGAATCTTGGGATACTAAATAGTAGTGCCTTGTAGCGGAATATAGTTCCCTATGATGTTAGTGTCCTAATCTAGGTGATAATAATTACCTAGTCTTATTTATGTGTAATTTGAACTAATTATTGAGTCTCTATTCTATTTTGTGTTTACCCTAAGTCTGATATCTAAAGCAAAGCCTATGTGCTAAAATGAATCTATGAAATGTAAAATAAGATCGTGGTCTCTATGAAAAACCCTTTTGAATGCCCCCTCTTTTGAGGGTATTTATGAAACTTTTGTAAGAATTGACCTCTAAATAAGTAGATATGAAAAATGTGTTAACCAAAACATGTGCATGATATTCTAATATAATTTAAAACATAATATCAGATTGTAAATGTATATGACAATATATAGGAAAGATAAGATGTATGTTATAATATATCACTTCACAAAGGTGTCAATATCAATTTAATCAATGTAAAACAATAGTAAATCTAAGTAACTACCTAGGGAGATGGGTCATGATGTCCATCAAGGATCCCAAGTAGGAAGGGTGGATGCATGAGAGCTATCATGGCATAGAAGCTTGGTGTGTGTGTAACACACAAGTAAAAGTATAATGCTGTAGAAACATATAAGGAAGAAAACATAAAAACACATGAGGCATGAAAAATTTAGGCCAAGGGGTCATAATACAAGGGAAATGGGCACATGTTATTAAATATAGGAATGAATAAAGACAAGGGCATGTTAAAGTGTCCCCAAACATAAACAATAAGCAATTTGGTGTAGAGACACATAAAAGGGCATGCTTAAAGTTTTGCATATAAAAGCATGAAAGATAAAAAAATGGACATGGGCACATGTCCAAGGCATACAAATGAATAAGTGGTATAGAAGCTAAAAATTAATGTCATATCCAAATGCCCTTGAAGATGAAAGAAGCATAGGAACACAATCAAGTATAATCTAGGAACTAGAAATGAAAACATGTATAGTTATGTAATACAAATATATGTATATGCTTGGATGCATATATACTAAATCTAACAAGTGATAATCATAAACAAATATGAGTAATGAATAATGATGATCAAGATCAAGATAAATCAATGTGTAACTAAAATGTATAGTATGTAAAGATAAAACCTAGTTATAGATATTGTGTAGAAGATGCCATTAAGTGGGTGGATGTATGAATGTATAAACCTAGATCAGTGTAAATTCCTTAAATGGGTAGATTCTATCTAGTCTAGATTAGTTTAGTTGACCTAAGTCCTATATAGAATCTCTAATAACTTGATAAGAGCAACTGAAGCATATGTGTATAACAAAATCAAATATACTAGGATAGTTAAAAATATGGAATATCTAGAAAGTAGTAGAAATGTAAACATAGAAATGCATAAAATCTATAAAAAGTTTGTGGTTTTGAAATATTTGAATTTTTTTGTATTATGACATGTTATGTTATTTTTGTGTTTTCTGAGTATAAGCTATTATACAAGCAAAAAGAAATAAACTATGTAAAAAGAGTGAGAGAGAGAGAGAATGAAGTATGTACAAGGGTAGGAACCATACTAAAACATTATTCTCATTAGAAACTCACCATCACCATGACATACGTCAAAAATATGAATGATAATCTCTCATGCAATGTGATTTCTATGTTGTAGTTTAGTGTTATTATAGTATGAATCAGAGTATTATTCATTATTAGAATCATATTATTGTTCAACATCAAAATCATGATAACCTAGAATGCTAGAGAGAATTTTATTATATTATGGATTTGACCTTTCTAAATTATTATTTAGAATACTGATTGTGATTTTACCTTTTTAAATTGTGTTTGTTGTAGACATAATGTGTTGTGGAGGCTCTTTTACTAGAAATCCTTGTTTGAGAATGATTATTAGATGAGCATGATTTTTTATTTTCCACTGAAGATCTTCCTATTTTTTTAATATTTCCTATGTATTTAGAAGTTTTAAATTGATAAACTGTATCTCTTATTGATGTTCCTTAGGATGTTTAATAAATTCCAAACTTTGTTCACCAATATTATCAATTGTTATAATAGGAAAAGTGATGCCTTGGGCCCTTTTGCCTAGATCTTGACCATGATAATCATATTTTTTAAGATAATTTTGACCAAACCCATATTGTTTTCACTTTTATTTTAAACCTTTTAGGAGATGTCTCAACTCTCCTCATCCAAGTGACATAATTGAAATGCCTCTAGGCTTGTGGGTAACCTTAGGATGAGGTAAATCTCTAGATAGGGCTAGCTCCATTGATGTACCACTTTGGATCACAACTACACCTAAAGCTTGGTGGGAAATTAAGAGAAAAAAACTAAAATCAAACTATACTAAGGGAGGTGATACACTAAATAATTTGATGACTTCCAAGTAGTTACATGTTACACATGAAACCAAGAGACTAACCAGGCATACACTTCTTCAATCTACATTTTCTCACCATAATATTACATTATGAGGTTATGGATGAATGATTAGGCTAGGATAACTAGAAAATAGGCCTTAAATGACACTATTAAATATAATAACTCAACCTTGACACTTCCTATAACACTTCACATGCCCTATAAGAAGAAGCCTTCTAACTACAAATAGGATGAAAAAATTAGACAACATGTTAAGGAAATCATAGTTATCACTAAGAAAGATAAATCATAAAAGAAAAACACACTATGAAAATTAATTAAGAGGTAAAAATTATTAGTCTTATTGATAAAATGGTATGCAAATGAGCAGGAATTCACCATACCTAGGTGGAACATAAGTTACAAAGGCTAAAATGGCTAGTTCTTATAGAACTTGAGAGAGGGAGGAGAAGAGATAAGTAAAAGGGTCACAAGTACACTTATAAAGTTTATAAAAGGATATAATTGATCATGAAAATAGTATTTTGGATGAACCATGCAAGGTTAGGAAGCATAAGCATCACCCTAAGTCATGAAACTCTCGTAAAGTGGCATAAAACTCCTTATTCTAGCTCAAAAAATTACCTTCGTGATTTTGACCTATTTTAACATCCCAAAACTAATTAGGGTTAGGTATTATGATTGTAATTAATTATAATGCTTTCATATATGCTTCCCATGCATTTATTTCAATTTTGGTCCTCTATAACCTTTTAGAGATGAGCCATCATCATCTGTAGTTTAAAAAACTCTTCTTTCATGCACCCTACACACTTGGCCTTAAAAAAGGCATAATTTTTACATGAAAATATATGGGAGAGAGTTAATGACATTTTTAAATA
This sequence comes from Torreya grandis, assembly GCA_037957365.1. Classification (NCBI taxonomy): domain Eukaryota; kingdom Viridiplantae; phylum Streptophyta; class Pinopsida; order Cupressales; family Taxaceae; genus Torreya; species Torreya grandis. The sequence continues at coordinate 1,595,248 of JARHVA010001696.1, read as the reverse complement.
CCCTACTTGGTTTTAGAGGCATCAAGCACACGTTAAAACCAACTCACTTGAAGTTTTCTACCCTTCTCACTAACTTGGTTACAATGCCAATTTTGATTAGCTAAGATGAAGCATCTAGTTGATACAATTATGAGTTTTTTAAAGGAATTAAATGACCATTTTTAGTTATTACAATTCCTAATATTTCACCCAAACTTGATTTCATCTTCAAAATCCTTCTAGAACTTGAAAAACACAAAAAAGTCAAAACTACCATGTTTTATACCCTATCTGTTCAATTTTTTACATCTCAAAAGGGTGGGGAGGAGAATAATATAGTAATATACAATGTAAAACAACTATTATATACAAATTATGCCATTTTTGTGCATTATCTCCTTCATTTCCTTCATTGCATCCTAACTAAGGGCGTACAATGGTTTTGGATAATTTTCTTCCTTAATATTTATTCATAAATCCCTGACATTGGAACTACCAAAAAATTCCACATACATTATGTTAATGGAATCTAATAACACATATAAACTCCTTTTTAAATCCATGCATAGTCTCATGAAATATTTGTGTATTCAAAACTAGCCTATCGAGCTCTTTGCCCCATTCCAATAGGCCTGAGTTGGTTCTTTGCCATAAGATGACCTATTTTGTGAACCCTATGCATCTTAATATCTTTTACACATAAAAATTAATCCTATAAAAATATTTAAATATTTTATAATTCTCATCTTAAGTTGGAAGTGAAGATGTACCCCCAATTGGGTACTAAGCTTAACCATGCCTTATAGACCTAACTACATCTTAAAGCCCAAAATGGATTATCTTGGTTGTGTCTAAAAAATAAGACCCTAAAAACCTATAAAATTTATCTAAAAACATTTATTGGTCCATATTAACCCACTAATAACTTTGGAAGTGTCATTATTCTACCATTTGGCTTTAGGTCAAAACCCTGCCCATTGGGCCTACTTGTAAACTTGAATGTGTAGATCATCCCATTGGGTTTTTACTCTTTGTGATATTTTTTAATTATTTAAATAGGTGTATTAAATCTTAATACACATTATTTAATGGTTAAAAAAACTCCAATTTCCCCCTTTCACTCCCTTTATTCAAAACCTATCAGTGTGCACATAAGGGGAGTGCCTTCTATCTTAGACAAAATATAGGTCACTTACCCTATTTAAATAGACCAAATGAATGATTTCAGGGATTATATAGGTTTTATATGTTATATATTCCAATATTGAACCCTTTCATATGTCATTTTACCTTCCAAAATCCTCTAGTTATAAGACATGCTTCCTAGAGAAAAGACTGTGTGTAGTGTCTAAGGAAAGGACTGTGCTATGTATTAATTGAGCCAATTTATCTATTTGTGTGAATAATTATGGTTTAATTATGTTTATATAATTATTATTAATATTACATAACCTTAATTCATACCTCGAACCTCTCAGAAGCCCCTCATACACCTTGATTTAGTCAAGACTAAGTGCAACCTTATTAACTATATCCCTATTTTAGAGGTCACCTATAGATGTGTGTGTATAATAATAGGGTATAAGAACCCTCCATTATTAAATTAGGTTAATTTTAATTTTTTTATGTTTACTTGATTCATATTCATGCTTTACAACACCTAAACTTATTCCTCTATGTTCACTGCATGTAATAGTCAATACTTGGTTATAGGCACATACAAGGCCTTAAAATGTCTATATAAGCTTCTTTCACACATTAAAAAGAGTATTGAGGCAAACATGGATATAATTAAGGTTATAATATGGTTTTTAAATTATTATAACTCTATATATACCTTTTACCTACACCTTAAGCTCACAAACTAAAAATTCTCTTTAACTATGATACCTTGCCTTTCTAATTCCTATAGGTGAACATGGGGACCTAAATCATAGTATATGAGCCTCTTAAGTTATAATTAGGTCATTAATACTATATTATACAATATAAAACCTTTAAATTATGAAACATGGCTTGTATTTGTAACCTAAGGGGAAGAGATCTATTTGGGCTCAAACTTATAGGTAATAGGCAAGAAACCTTGGTCTATCTAACAAAAATTATCCCTTTATCATCTATATTATATATATTTAAAAGTGATATAAATATGTATTTTATTAAAAAAACATAATAACATGAATAAAAATAATTATAAACCTTGTTATGAAGCTTTGGTAAAGTTCTTTGGGCCTCTATTTTACACTTTTGGGGATAAGGGGCCTTAATCTCAGTCATCATCCTTTGAAAGAATTTTTTAACTTTTTTGAGTGATATATCACTTCAAAAATTTATTTTATGATCCATTTAACCTATTATGTATTTAATATGAGCTCCATTATTTGTATCAACACTTCAAATGACACCTAAGCCCTCTGAAGTGTCACATGTAGGTGACTATTTTCCTATATAGGGAACAAGTGTGGAGTTATAAATAATGTCTATGTTTCCTGAACCCCATGAATTCTAAGCTTATCTTAATATATTAAAATTAACTCTTTACATCTCACGTATTTTTAAACAACTACTAAAGCTTTCATTCTTACATGAAATCATCATGGAAATCTTGTATGTGCAACTTGACTGGTATGCAGGTAGTTGTTACAAGTATGAACAGTGTATTAAATTTAGTATTTAATGAGTTCTAAGACTATTTCCATACTTCCAAATGGATTTGAAAAACATATAAATGGATTAAAAAAGTTTTGTTCCTAATTTCCATGTGGTTTTCTTCTTTTGAACACATATAGATGAACATTTCCATGGTAAACTATGTGCATAAGTAGTGGATGGTGATATAGGCAGTATATAAGAGATATATTACTGATATTCATTCTACATCTTTAAAATTTTGAAAAATACACTCTTTACACTCCAAATCATTTGAAACACTTATCATAGCTCCCATTCTATCATGGCATCCTTTTGAGAACTTGTATATTCAAAGAGCTACATGTATATGCATAGTTTATTGACTACACCCATGGAACATTGATTGGAGAATGAGATTAGAAGGTTAATATATTGAGAGGATATTAAAAACATGATAATTAAACTATCACAACCCTCTATAACCATGGTCAAAACCTAAATATCTTGAATATGGTGAAAAATTACATGTTGCATAGAAAAGTGTTCCCTCTTATAACTTGAGATGATTAGCATATAAAAACAACTTGAAATGATAAAAAAACATGGTTATAATTATATAATTAATCTGACATAATCTAGAATCAACCTCAACAACTGATTTGTATGAGTTTTCCCAAAATAGAGTAAAACCTATAACGTGCATTAAATAGTAAGAAAAAAAACATAATTAACTTCAAGAGGATGGTTCATAAAGCACATACCACCATTATTAAAAATATTTTTATGTAAATTAATCTCTATAATTTTAATTTTACCTCCAAAAAGAGTTTGATCTAGAATTTCTCCAACTATCCGTACCAAGCACAAACCTGAAGACTAGGTCTATGTGTTTAAAAGGGTGAAGAAGGATTAGAATGGTTTTAGATAAATTTTGTAAATTATAGAGCATGTAAATAAATAATATTAGTATTATTAATATTAATATACACTCCATGGCATTCTCCCACATGTCACCTTCCCCCATGCACCATGAAAGTGCCAAACTCACATTTTTTAGTTAGTTTCTTGAATTTTAGTTAGATAACCTACAATATTTTTATTGAAATGACATTATTGATAGGTAATATGACCTATTGGACACTTTAAAGGATAAATTGACATCTTTATGCCTTAATAACCATGCCACTTGTATTTATGACCCCTGAAAGCCCACTAAATGACCCAAAATGATAAATTATCTAATATGACTAAGACCAAGGCTAAGATGACATTAAATGACATCAAATAACTTATAATACACCCCATGGAAATATATTAAACCCCATAAAACATATAAATGTCATTTTTTTACCTATAGGAGCTCCAATTTGACCTATAGGATTAAATTTGGTCAACCAATTGGTGACTCATAGGGGTAGTATGCCTGCTATACTAACTAGACTAGTATCCTTATTAGTCTATTGGAATTGGGGAGTCATCTAAATTATAAGACACAACAAGAGTAATTTTACCACAATATTTTATCAAGACAAGACCAAATACTACCTCAACCACATAAAGTAAAAGACACACACAAAGTAAAAGCAAACACCCATGTGCTTCATGAGCACTTATGAAACACACATACCAAACTAAAACAAATTGAATAAAACATTAAATAACCTAATATTAAAATTCCCTTATATATCAAAGTGGAAGTTTTAAACCCTTCTTGCTTCATGATATTAAGGATTTAGTGAGAGATGTAGCCTTTTGACCTTTATCATTGATGCCTCCATCTTCTTCATGGTGTTTGCCAACTTCATTTGCATGATGTTTAATGAGAACCAAGAATCTTCAAATAAATAGCTACGGATATAAATACTTCTTACATATAAATAACCTCAACTTCCTCATATGGATCCTCAATTACAACTTCCAATGGTGGTTCAACAAGGCATACCTTCTTGATTTCCATAATGCTCTCAATAAGGTGTGGTTTGTTCTCATTTACAAGTTCTTCTAGCTCATTAAGGAGATTTAAATATTCTACAAAATCTTTGTCATTGTAATCCATGGAAGACCCTTTATTCACCTTGTCATGTACTTCATCTTTAACTTGTAAAACATATTCAATCTCTTGAAAGAAATCCATTTGTAGCTGCCAATCATGTTTGTCGTCTTTATCATCTAGAACCACTACCTCTTAAATATTCTCTTCTTGATGTATGATGTCATAAATATGGTGTTATTTAAGATCTAATGCATCTGATGGTGATTTAATATTAGGTTGAGGTATTGGGTCATCTTTAAGAACAACATCTTGCACCTTTATCTCAAGAGAGTTTTCTAGGATTACAACCTTTTTGGGGATGACTTGACATTATTATCCATCCTTAATTATGCTTCAATACTCAAAATATAGGTCCTCTTAGGGGTTATAAATTTTTATCTCAGCTTTCATAACCTGATTTTTCCTCTTAATGGCTGTAATATCTTCCATTTCCTTTTCCTTCATGGTGATGCCAAGACTAGGCATCTTGAAATCATGTGACCTAGCCCAATGAGGCTACCAAGGAGGTATGTTTTCTTCAATCAAGAGTTTTGAATTATAATCAATGAAATACAACTCTTTAGGTTCTCATACCATACATCCATAAATTCAAAGGGTGATGGGGTGATGGGGTTAGGACAAAATGGGGTTAGGAAAAAATGAACTAGCTGGTGGAAGTGGCACATAGAACTCAAAATTAGATTGAGAGTGAAGTGTAGGGGATTATTTTGGAAGCTCTTGAGGAAGGGGAGGTAGAATTTGGGATAAAATGGATTGTTTTTATTCCCTCCATTTTAAAATCACTTCAATCACATCTAATTTAACTTTATTACTCTCATAAGGGAGGTTATATGGGGTGTGTTTAGGCATATGATCTTATTTTGGGTCTAAACCTTCCACAACACCTTGACTTAGCAATCTCATCATTGACTCTAACTCTTCAATTTTCTTAGATAGGTTCTGTTGGAAACATTTTTATTGAATCTCAAAGGAATATTTACGAGGATGAGGAGTACAAGAGGGATCATATCGAGGAAAAGATGTTTCTTGAGGAAGGGTGGGAAGGGCTTGTATAGGACCAAGTTAATTCTCAACTTCACACTCTTTATCGAGGCCTTTATATTATTTCTTTCCCAATGACTCCAATATCTTATTCTACCTTGTGATTTTAGTAATAGGAGCCTTTTCTTTAGGTAGTGGTGTAACTTGAGGAGTGGATTAAGTGTTTAAGAAGCTTGGGATATACTTAGGCTTGGAATCTCCACCTTGTCTCCAACATGGAATCTCATAACTAGAGGTCTTATCTTGAGGTAGGGGTGTAATGGAAGAGGGAAATGAGAGCTTAGATTACAATTCTTTTTTTGATGACAAGGACTGATACATATGTATATTATCTAATTCAATATTCCTATCATGATTTTATTCAAAAGCAAGGTTTATCTTTTCAACTCTCTCCTCTAACTGATTGGGAAAAGGATGAATTTGGAAAGATTGATTGGGTTCATGAGTAAGAACCATATAGGAATAACAACAATCTTTGGGAAATTAATATAAAGCCTAATAGGTTTGGTAGGGTTGTTACTCATAAACTCTTAGCCTATATTCTAAGGATGCAATCAAGCCACTCACATCTAGAAACTCACTTGTGAGCCTTTACCAATTGGATCTCTTAATAGGTGCCTACTCTCTCTTGAATAGATATAATGCATCTCTTGCATTATGTATTAAATGACTAGGAATATCTTGACCATGCACCCTTAGTGTATCAATCACTATCATGTACCTCTCATAGCCCTAAAGAGTTTGATTAAAGGTTAAAATGAACTAAGTTGAGAAGTGTCTAGGTTGACTAAGAGGAGCAAGACATTGAGGAGGCTAGCTATAAGACTGATACAACTCAAGAAAAGGTTGGTTATAGTGTTGATAGGGATCATGACAAGATTGGTAAGAATCACACCAAGGTTGATAGGGTGTGTCATAAGCTATATATGTCTCACCAACTTATGTAAAATAGTATTTAACACCAAAATTAGCCATGAAAATTCATTAAAATTAAGAACACAAAGATATATATTACCAATAATATTCAAAGGGATGCCTGGGCTACTTAACTAGTTCATGTAACTTCAGAGTCACCATTGATTCTTAGATAGATGCCTCTAGAGGCTTATTGTTGAAATACTACACAAAAAATATCTTAACTTCTTAGACCAAGAGTCCCACTAGGTAGTCAAAAAACATTTATCACTTGGAGTTTCACCCTTTGAGGAGATGTCTTATCTCTCGTCATCCAAGTGGCACAATTAAAACACCTCTAATTTTTTTAGTAGCCTATTTATGAGATGAATGTCTAGATAGGGATAGCTCTCTTTATGTACCACTTTGGATCACAACTACACCTAAAATTGTCAGGGGGGAGGTGGGGAGAGATAACTGAAAGTAAACTATCCTAAGGGAGGTGATACACCAAATAAATTGATGACTTCCAACCATCTGTATGTTACACATGAAATTCAAGAGACTAACCAAACATACATTTCTAAAATATGCATATTCTCACATCAATATTACATTATGACGTTATGGGTTAATGCTTAGGCTAGGAGGAATAAACAAGAGGCCTTGAATGACACTAGTGAATAGACCAAGTCACTCAACCATGACACTTCCTAGAACACTTCAGATGCCTATAAGAAGAAGTTTTCCAATTAAAAATAGGATGAAAGAATGAGACAAAATACTAAGTAAATCATAGTTATCACTAAGTAAGATCAATCATATAACTAAAACACACTATTAATAGTCATGAAGAGGTCAAAATTAGTAGTCTTATCAATCAAATGGTATGAAAATGAGTATGGCTTCACCATACTCAGGTGGAGCATAAGTTGTAAAGGCTAAAATGGTTATTTATTATAAAAATTTATAGAGACAGAAGATAAGAGAGAAGTCTAAGGGTCAAGAAACACAATAATCACCCCAAGTCATGAGACTCTTGTAAATTAAGATAAAATTCTTTATTCTATCTCAAAAAATTGCATTCATGATTTAAACCTATTTCAACATCCCAAAACTGATTATGTATAGTTTTTATGAATTTAATGAATGGTAAAAATTTTAGACATGCCTCTCCATTCATTTATTTCAATCCTTATCCTATGGAAACTTTTAGAGATGAGCCGTTATCATCTGTAGTCTCAAAAACTCTTATTTCATGCACCCTACACACTTGGCCTCCAAAAAGGCATACATTTTACATAAAATTACATGGTATGGAGTGAATTACATGTTTTAATACCTTTCATGACCTTATATTCATTAGGAACACCTTAACATAAGCTCACTTTAAGTTTTCCACCCTTCTCACTAGCTTGGTCATTATGCCAAGTTTGAATGGTTGAGATGAAGCATATAGTTGAGGAACATAGGATTTTTTATAAAGAATTAAATGACCATATTTAGATATTAAAAATCCTAATATTTCCCCCAAAATTAAATTCATCTTCAAACTCCTTCTATAACTTGTGAAACACATAAAATAGTCAAAGGTAACCTATTTTGTACCTTGTTCATACAATTTCATAAAAATCAAAAGTGGGGAGAGGAGCTCGAGATATTCCTCTATAATTTACAATAATTTTTATATATAAACTCCATTTTGGTTCCTTATATCCTTCATTTCCTTCATTGGGTCTTGACTGAGGTTTTGCAAGGGTTTTGGATAGTTTTCTTCCTTAAGCTTTATTCATAAATTCTTGCCATTGGAACTACCAAAAAATTCCAAAAAAATGATTTTAAGGGACCCTAATAAAACTTATAAACTCCTTTGTCATCCATGCATAGGCTCATGAAAAATGTGAGTATTCAAAACTAGCTTATCAAGCTCTTTCCCCATTCCAATAGGCTTTAGTTAGTTTTTTGCCAAAACATGACCTCCTTTATGACCCCTATGCATCTTAATAAATTTTAAACATAAAAATTAATCCTATAAACATAGTTAAATATATTATAATTCTCATTTTAAGGTGGAAGTGAAGTTTTAACCCTAATTGGGCACTAGGATTAACCATGCCTCATAGACTTGTCTGCACCTTAAAGCCCGAAATGGATTCTCCTAGATATGTCTCCAAACAAATATCTTGAAACCTTATGAAATGAAACTAAAAAAATTTATTGTTCCATTTTAACCAACTACTAAGGTTGGAAGTGTCATCATTCTAATATTTTGCTTTAGGCTAAAACCTTGCCCAATGCGCCTACTTACAAACTTGATGGTATAGATCATCCCATTAGATTTATCCTCTCTATGATATGTTTCCATGATTTACCTATGTTTTATATATATTAATAAACATTGAATTTCTTAAAAAACTCTAGGTTCCTCCTTTCAGTCCCTTTCTTCAAAACATGTCAATTTGTTCATAAGGGGAGTGCCCTCTATCTGAGATAAAATAAAGGGCACTTCCCCTATTTCCCAAGACCAAATGAATTATTTAGGGGATTATATAGGTTTTGTATGTGCTCTATACCATTATTAAACCCTTTAATATGTCATTTTACCTTCCAAAATCCTCATGTTCCAAGATAGGCTTCCTAGGGAAAGGACTATGTGCAGTGTCTAAGGAATGGACTATGTTATGCATTAATTGATCCATTTTATATATTTTTGTGCATAATGATGGTGTCATAAGGTTTTAGTAATTTTTATTAAGATTAACTAACCTTAATTCATACCTCTAACCTCTCACAATCCCCCCATACACCTTGATTGAGTCAAGATTGAGTGTAACCTAATTAACTATATCCCTATTTTGGAGGTCACATGTAGATCTATGTGTATGGATTATACATAATAATAGGGTATAAAAATTCTCCCTTATTCCCTTAGGATAATTGGAATTTTTTTTATTTTTAATTTCTTCATCTTCAATATTTACAACACCTAGACATACTCCTTTATGCTCATTGCTTGTAATAGTCAATACTTGGTTGTAGGTGCATATAGGGCCTTAAGATGTCTATATAAGCATGTTTCACAATTAAAAATATTACTTAGGTCATCATGGATCTAACTAAGGATATAATATATCTGTTTCATCATTACAACTCTCTCTATACCTTTTACTTTCACCTTAAGCTCAAAAATTGAAAACTCTCTCTTTGACTATGATAACTTGCCTGTATTATTCCTATAGGTGAACATGGAGACCTAAATCACAATATATGAGTGTCTCTAAGTGACCCTTAGGTAATTATTACTATATTACACCATACCAAACTATTCAATGATGAAACATGGCTTGTATTTTAAACCTAAGGGGAAGAGGTCTATTTAGGCTCAGACTTGTAGGTAATCACTACCTATACACAGAGCATAAGCAATCAACTTTGGATTGTCTATTAACCATACTCACTTTTTAATTTTAATTATATCTATTTATAATTGATATACCTATGTAAGCCATTCAAAATTAACATAATATGATTCATCAAAATAATTGGCAACCTTGTTATGAAGCTTTGTCAAAATGCTTTGGGCCTCTATTTTGCACTTGTGGGGACAAAGGGTCTGAATCTCAGTCATCATATTTCGAAAGTGGTTTTTAACTCTTTTTAGATATATATCACTTAAAACATGAATTTTATGATATTTTTATCCTATTAGGTCTTTAATATTAACTCCATTATGTGTCTTAACACTTCAAATGACACCTAAGCCATTTGAAGTGTCACATGTAGGTGACCATTTTTCTATACAGGTAACAAGTGTGGAGTTGGTGCCTGTTTCCTGACCCCCATGAGTTATACAATTATATTAATATCTTCAAATTCACTCTTTACATCTCAAAAAGTTTTAAACCACTACTAAAGATCTCATTCTCACATGACATCATCATGAAATGCATGTATATGCATCTTTACTAGTATGTAGGCTATAGTTACAATTGTGAATAGTGCATTACATTTAACTTTAATGAGTTTCAATCCTATTCCAATACATCCAAATGGATGTTCAAAACTTATAAATGGATTCAAAAATATGTTTTTCTAATTACCACATGTTTTTCTTCTTCCAAACACCTGTAGATGAACATTTCCATGACAACTATGTGCTTAGGTAGTGGATAGTGATCTAGGAAGTATATAAGAGATATATGCTTGAGATTAATTCTAAATATTCAAAAAAATTAAAAATACACTATTTCCACCGTAAAATATTTGAAACACTTACCATAGCTCCACTTTTATCATGGCATCCTTCTAATAACTTGTGTATTCAAAGAGTTCCCTACATATGCATAGTGTATTGACTACACCCATGAAATATTTATTAGAGAATGATATTGGAAGTTTAAGGTATTTAGAGGACATTAAAAAAATGATAATGAAACTATCACAACCCTTTGTAACCATGTTCAAAACTTGAAGACCTTGAAAATGGTGAAAATTATCTATTACATATAAAAGTACTCCTTCCTGCAACTTGAGATGGTTAGCATATCAAAACACCTTGAAATAATAAACAAAACATGGAGAGAATTAGGTAAGGAATCTAAAATAATTTGGAATTAACATCATCAATTGGTTTATATGTACTTACCCAAAACAAATCAAAACCTATAGGGTGCATGAAACAACAAGTAGAAAAACACAGTCAACTTTATGAGGATGGTCAATAAAGAATAGGCCACCATTATTCAAAATATTGTTATGTAAATTAATCTATCTAAGTTTAATTCCACTCCCCAAATGTGTTTGACTTGGAATTTCTCCAACTATCCATACCAAACACAAACTTGAATATTGGTTCTATGTGTTTAAAAGGGTGAAAAAGGAGTAGAATGGTTTTAGCTCAATTTTGACACTTCTAGAGCATGTTAGGCATTGATATGAGTGTTAATAATATAAATAAACATTCCATGTCATTATCCAATATGTCACCTTGCCCCATGGGCCATACTAGTGCCAAACTCACCTTTTTAGTTAGTTTCTTGAATTTTAGTTAGATAACCTACAAGATTGTAATTGAACTAACATTCCTAATATGGAATTTGAACACTCAGACACTTTAAATTAAAAATGGACTTATATAAAACTTTGGAACCATTCCACTTTCTTTTATGACCCCTAAAATCCCATTAAATGACCCAGAATGATAATTTAACTAATATACGTAAAACCAAAGCTAAGATGACATTAAATGACATCAAATCAATTATAATAAACCCCATGAAAAGATATTAGACCCCATAAAACATATAAAATTCAGGTTTTTACTTACAGGGGCCCTAATTTGACCTGTAAGGTCAAATTTGGTCAACACATACCATAATGAATATTGAGCCTCCTTTTAGTCAAGTAGTTTTGCTTCTTTTATCTGTGCTTATTGTAATATTTCATGATCTAATTATGTTTTTGGAACCTTGTGTTGTTATAATTTATTCTTTGGTAACCATTTTTGTACTATTTATAAATTTGAACCTTTTTGAAATTGTATATGTGTCATTATATGTATGGATGATGTGTCACTATGTGAGTCATATATATCCATTATCTATTGTATTTTGATTTTAAATGTTAAACATGAATCTATTTGGTGCCCATATATTCTATGATATACACAAAAATATATGGGTCTCCTCATTGGTTGTAGATGAGGTAGGTTGATCTACTTAGATTTAATCGTTTCCTTTAGTGTCTCATTTGAAATCTTATTTGAATTTTTAATTCTTTTTGAATCACTAGTTGTAGATGTAATTTGTAGTGGTTTTGTGTTTTTATATGTAATAATGTTTTCCACAAGTTGACTATTTGAAGATGTATAAACATGATTTACACTATTGTGCCTTAGAGGACTTTGTCTTGTAATTATTTTTCCAATGTTATAATAATTTCATGTAATAGTTGATTCTAATTTTGTAAAATAGTAATTATCTTACCCATACCAATAATTTTATCCCTTAAAGTTTCACAAGTGTAAACCCTAATTGTTTCTAATTGAACATATAGGCACACACATTACAAGGAAGAGGTGTGAATAGTTTAAGTGGAGGGATTAGTGATAGTGTTATATGCTACTTCATCTCATGGAGGAATGATAACATGGACCTAGTTAGATGGTAATTATTTATCACCCTCATGGAAATGAGGAGGAAAATGAGATTATTTCCTATGCATAAGATATGACATTGAAAATTGGAAAATAGTTGTTAGTTTATGTTTTTAATCCTCTATGTGTGTATGGATTTGCTTGTTAATAGAATTACATATAGGATAAAGATAACATGTTATGAAATTTTTGAGATATTTCATTTGATAATAAGCATAATTTATACATGTATTGATTTCATTTAGAAGTTCATTCTGAATTAAAGGGAATAAGCATGCAAATAAAAGTATCAAACTCTACAACAAAAAGTAATTGGTTTCTTCTATCATTATGATCACGATTAGAAGATATATGATTATGAAATCTGAAAATGAATAAAAAGGTATACTAACCCTAAGTATGTCTAGGATTAAGGTTTTTTGAACATAAGGTTTATTTACAATAATTTAAATTATATGTAAATAAATTGAAATTGTATTGTGAAATTCATTTAATTTAGCTAGGTTGTCTAGAAAAATAAGAAAATTAGAAATATTCATCCCTAAATTTATTGGATGAAATTTGGATGAATGCAATCTAAGGTTTGATGCAATATTTGGAGTAAGTTCGGTTCACCAAATGATTTAAAATTTTAGGGTTTTATAAGTGTAGTTCTTATATTTGGTTAAAGGGATGAGATTTCTAAACCAATTAAATAAGCATGCAATAATTAAGTACTACTTTATTATGATTCTAACCTTTTTTGAATTTTTATAAATAGAAACAAATAGGAATAAATATAGACTTATCTAAAAACATACTATCATAGAAGATATGGGTTCTAAAACTTGAGATATTATCAGTAGTCTATGTTATCAATAGGATTCTAGTATTTATCTATTCACTAGACAATAATGCCTAGTTTGGATAGTAATACCATCCATGTGTAGTGTCCTTAATATGGTTATAATGTCCCCTTTTTGGTTTATTCCTATTATTTGATATAACCTATGCTTGCATCTATATGTTATGTTCCTACATGATTAAAACCTGTCACTTCATATTGTATCCAAAAAACATGATTTTATGTGAAAACCTAATTTCCTTATAATTATGGCATAACCAATAATTTTGTGTGAGTAAGATGGACAAGAGATCCTCAACACCACATTGTATATAAAGTTTCCTACATAAAAGTAATATAAGGAGTGATCAATTCTAATTTATCTCTCCCACTTAGTTCTTGATGTATGTGCAAGTGAACAATAGAATGAGAGTGGCCTTGGATGTATTGGATGTGCTTGATCTTTGAAATTCTTGAAAACTAGACATAGGGATATTATAGATAGTAGTATGTAGAAATTAAGGTATAATAGGGATTAAATACCTTAATTTTACACAATTTTATCTTTGGTTTCAATAGATTTTGCACCTATCCTTCATCTAGTGAATAGAGGTGAATTGGACTCAAATTTATAGGGTTATGTTACTTGTGAAGATAAAATAAATATGCTTAGGATGAAATTATAAGGAGAACACATTTGAAAAGTTTATATTGGGAATATATAGGGATAAATATAGTAGTGCCCATGGGGAAACTAGCACCATGTGGTTGAAGTGTCCTCAATGTGGTGTTAATGTCATATTTGGAAACTACTGAGTAAGTTGGATTAGGATTTGAGATGACATTTTAACTTGTTGAAGGTGATTATGGTCTACTGAATGACTATAAAAGTGTGTCTAATGATCTTAGGATGGATATATGGATAAGATAATAATAATGTAACTCAAGCAACACTCTTATCATGTAATTACCAATTTTAGGTGATTACAACCTTTCTTATCTTTGTGTTCCTCTATTCAGTTTTATATTTTGATAATTCCTAGTTCACATTGTATTTAGATATCATTTTTATTTTTAATTGAAATTTTATAATATGATGGATGTAAATATATAAATATTTTCTTATTCATTATTCTTGACCTAACTTTCCATCAACTCACATAAAATAAAATGTATGGGTTGAGAAACCATTGTGGGAGTTTTACTCAACATCCCACATGTTAGAATAAAACCTAATGTAGTTATCTATAGTGTGAATGGAAATATCAAGAAAATTATTTTTTATGCAAATGGAAATGCAATTGATCTATTAATCAAACCTATCTTGGAGAAGATAAATATTACTTACACTGTTGATTGTTAATATATTAGATATTTGGGGTCATGACCAAAATAGATTTGATATACCTAACCAAGGGATATCTTACCATAATGACATAATTAAAGAGGGTTATAAAGCCTATATTCAATAAACACCATGAAATAACCTTATCTAGGTCCTATATTTTCATATTCACAAAGTAAATAACAAGTAACGTAAAGTCTAATCTAGTGCTCACCAAAGCTTGTGGTATAATTTGGGGGTAATAAACATAAAACATAAACATGCATAAAATACATATATATATATATATATATATATATATATATATATATATATATATATATATATATATATATATATATATATATATATATATATATATATATAGACACACACACACACACACACACACACACATAAATATATAATAAATCCTAATGCATGGGAGACAAGTAAAAATGGAAATATATCTACTCTTATAAAGGATGGGAAAAGCTAGGAATACTTACCTTTGAAGATGAACTTGTCGAACCTCAATCTCTCCCTTTTCCAAGGTGATTCACAAGAGATTGGTGTTGTATAAAAGGATAAGTCATCTCCATGATACATAACTTATCTATGTATCTAAAATACTTATCCACAAGACAAGATTTGTAACTCCAAAGTAACTATTAAAACTCTAAGTTATGCTCCTCAAGTAGAATGGTGGTTAAATAGATGTGAAAAATAATATTCTTATTCTTATCTTCCTATATAAATGATAGAAATCGATGTGTATATATATTTGAATCTAACCCTAAAAATTTATAAAGGTTTATTCAAATGGGTTAGCCCAATAGACATGGTATCATTATTGATAAAAATAAATTAGTTTTTGGTTTAGGTCATCCAAGGTCCAACCTAAACCCTTAATATGTTTTATCATTTTGAATACAAGGTTTATGGGGTATAAAATGTAATGTAAACCATAGAAAAGGGTTTTAGGATTAGGAAAGGGATAATGAAGATGATAAAATCTTGGAAGATTGTGTAAGATAGGAAACAAGGTTTAGCAAAGTGTTTAGGAGATGGTTGTGTAGATAACAAGTGGTGATATAGGGGAAAATAATTTTATGAAGCACAAATGGTCTATCAACCCCTTTCCTAGTACACCTTTTAAATAATGTACTCACAAATGTTGAGACTTGATGGGTTATTTTACGAGAGAACACATCATTAATTGATAAAGATTAAAAACATTATATGTATACATATGTCTCACTTGAAGCTCATCACATGTCACGTAGGTGTAATAAGGGACTTTGCTTGGGGTAAAGAACATAACAACACACAACATTGAAGAAGAATAAATTGTAGTAATATGTAAGTAAGATAAATTAAAAGACATAATTAAAAAACACATACCTTTACTTACCTTAGTGTTATATATAAGTAATGAGGTATAAGAAATGTGAAGGTGTCCAATGTAGGGAACATTAGGCAAAGCTATAGAAATTAGTGAAAAATACTAAAATTTTGACTTTTTTGCAAAATGTACATGTATAATCTAAAAATATTCTCTAAAATTTCAAGATTCAATAACATATTATAGTTCATAAAAAGGGATAGTAGAAATAAATATATGATTAAAAAATAGAATTAGGTGGTAAATATTTGACAAGTAAATAATTTTGAATAGTCAATATAAATAGGGTAAAATCAATTCATTTGTTATTATTAATATTATGAGAAAATAGAGCTCTAAGAGACCCAATTTAAGACTAGAGATCCACCATGGTTACTTTGTGATTATGGTAGATAGATGATTTTGAGATACATATGTGATCTAATTCCTATCTAGTTTTTGTATTATATATCCTATGATGGAGGAGATTAGATGGGGATCCCTAGTTATGGCTATGAACCATGACATTTTTGATGGGGTGATAACATAATATGACCCCACAACATTATATGATCCTATGTTTTTATATAATCCAACCATGGCGGGGTGGTTTAGACTAGTGGGAGAGGACAGAAGGTAGTTGTAGGCATGTGTTTATGGGTTGAAACCACCAATAGAGGGTGGAAAGGGAGAGGCATAATCCTGACAAGCCCTAACACAAGAGATATCCCCACACATAGTGACTACTATCCAACTCAAATAGGTGCAGGCCTATGTAACTAATCTACAATGATAGGTTGTTGGATTTAGATCCTAGACCACCTCATTATAGTTTATTATTTATAAGGTAAAGTTGGACATCTATGGGTATTTTGGCTAGGCCATAGGATAGACATGATGGATCCCAACACTAGAGTTGGAGTTGTTTATTATATTGTATAAAACATTACACACACACACACACACACACACACACACACACACACACACACACACACACACACACACACACACACACACACACACACACACACACACACATTGATGTTAATAGTTGTATCGATCTTATGATTTGTACTTAGATGTGGATGATGCATGGCTATATTTATTTCAAGCACATCTATTTAGATTTTGTTATATATTATATATGAAATATATGATGATTGTTTTATTTTTTATCATGTTTAAAAATAAAAAGGCAAAAATGACTTGGAAAAGTATAAGTAATTATAAAAAAATGTACTACACACTATATCATGATGGTAAATATGTGATAACAAAATATTCTTAAACATAATAAACCAAAGATGGTAAAACAAGTAAAAAAATGTTTTTAAACCATGTAAAATAATTTTACCAAGTTAAAACAAAATAAAATCACACTATATCATGTTGGGAAGTATGAAAATTTGTAATAAAATGGAAGGTGCATGAAAACCAATGTTATAAAAACAAAAAAATAAGTCAATCAATCATACTAAATCACATTGGGAAGTATAAAAAAGAGTTAAAATGTAAAATGAAATTAAATTGATCACATTAATTCAAGCTGGGAAGTATAAAAGATTTAATAAAATGGTTGTAAGAATACATGCAATTAGAAAATAAGAAGAAAAGAGTGAAAGATTAATTAATTATAAAACATACTAAATGAAGATGGGAGGCATGCCAATAATGTTTAATTCATAATTGAACAATACATATCTCAAATTTGACACATGTAATCTCATTGTGACTTGGGTATTGGAAAATTATTTGAGGAGGGCATAGTCCTATCCATGGTCTTACACTAAAATTCAAAAAATGAACACCAATGAGGTGAAAATAAATGTGAAAATTATTTTAAAATATGGTTTTAATGTGGTAATTTTCAAGGAAGTCCTAGTCTAATCCATGGCCTTATACTACAACTCACAAATAAAAAACCTATGAGAAATGATCAATTATCAAAATAATATTTCTCAAGGGGAAACATTATGAAGTTTGTAAAATGATAAAGGGAATGTAAAAATCATGTTTTAGGCATATATGAGAAGACCTTAGGAAACATGAATCATGATAAGTACACAAGAAATACACTAAGAGTCTGGTGACCATCACAATACAAAGGATATCCATTCATAATAAGAACAAAGTTGTATATGTCAATAGGTGAGATGATAAGATCAAATCATGTTGGTTATATGAAAAAAAAAATGATAATGGACCTACCTTATGACAACATTTACCCCATTCCCTAGGACCTATTATAGAGACATCGATCTACTATGAATATTGGGTACTTGTGTGAGAAGTAGGTAACACTAAAAGATTGATTTTATTCTCATTTCCTAATCTACTGACCTACCACACCCCTATGGACCTTAACTCTATCATGAGGCAAATATAGAGTTTGATCTTTGATTATAAAAAGGATATGTGCTATGAATCATGTCATTTAGTGTGATTTGACTTTTGAAATTTTTATGTTATCTATTATATCATTTCCTTTTGTTTTAAAGATTTGTCTTTTAGATTTTATGGATTTTATGATTCCTCTTCCATACAAATTTTGAATAACCAACATGAGTGATATAAGTAATACACATGAATGATATTTAGAGTTTGTTTAAAGGGAGCTAGATATCTAAATATATTATTGACTAAACACTTAGGATTACCTATGAACCAGTGTGTTATCTCAAGTTTCAACCTTATGTAGGCTTACTATATGAAAAGAGATAGAGGAATAAAAGGAAATCCAAAGTAGATCATTAAAATAGGATTACAATGAGATGTGTTGTTTTCTAACTAATCACATGGTAAAGAAATATTAATAATGGGAGAAAGGTTTGTATAACCAAGTCATACTAATAATTATATGTGTTGTTGGGACAAGGTCACAAAAAGACATGTGGAAATACAAAGACATCCTTGAAAAGAAATGAAATCATACATATAACTGTGCAATAAAGGAAATAATGAAAATAAATCACAATAAAAGATTAAAAATAAATGAGACCATATACAACACATAATGAAAAATATAAATATACATGTGAAATAGATAAGTAAAACCAAGTTTGACACATAGTTAAATGATAAAAGATATATAAAATTGGATCATAAGTCCAATACAAAATCATAATGAAGAATAAAGTCAAATAACACCATGATGTGTTCACAAATATTGATAAATTTGTCCACAAATATTTTCCATGACATTTGAAATATCTCTATAAAGTTGGATCCTAATGGTGTCTAAAGTCTCATTTATCCTCATGAAAAGCTATGAAAAGACCTCTAATTAAATATATTCAATATAAAATGTAGGTATAGTTGAAGGATCATGCCCATTAGGGATCTCTTGCATTGAATACCCAAATAGGGGAATAAATCATAAAATAGGAATGTCATCTATTGGAAAATAAGGTGGTACCACCAATAGAGAAGGAACTATTGACCGTTTTTACCTTAGGCCAAAATGGGTTAACCTCCTATAGTCAGAATCTTGTATAGGGGATTTCTATAATGTCACAGGGTATGTTTTAGTTCATTTGATGTCATTTCATAGTCCATTCTATATTTGGTCATAGTCTAACTTGGTACTTGTGTTGTTTTGTGTCTTAGGGGTCATTTTAGGCTCATACATGCAAGTGTATAGGTCTTCATGATAATCAATGCAATTAGATCATAGAATAGGTTTGATTATGCCTTAATTAATTCATCTAAGCTTTCAAAAATAAACCAATAGCTCAAGAACAAGATTTTTGAAGCCATACTATCATTAGGACATCACATAGAAACTAGAATGGAAAAAATTACTTTTGAAATTTATAAATATGCTCATGAAACCTCACATTACAATCAAACCATACATGATCGATGTCCTCAATTCTAGTATCATGTTCTATAAGTTTCATATCTTGATGAGACTTCTAACTCAAGATCTAAGTCTTTCAATTTCATCTCATCGAGTATAAGGAGACAGGTCATCCAAGATGTCATACAGGAATGAATGAACCAACTAATTTGCTTAATTTTCATCATATCATCACTTAGGAATCCCCCTCAACCTAAAATATTTTAGTGATAGGTAGTTATTCATTCCATAAACATGTTTTTAAGTTTCAATTTTGCATGAGAATTTTGGCTCAAGTTATGGAGCTTCAAAGTTAAACTGGAAAAGTAATACATTCATTTGAATGTCAAAATAAGGCTCAATAAAAATAAACCCTTTTGAGCTTAAATGTGATGGCTACATGAATGTTAATGATAGTTATTCAAACATCAAATAACTAGATCATGGACATCAAAATTAATCTCATGAAATATCCATTAGTTATCAAATAGTTGGTCCCAACAAACTTGATTTGCATTACATTATACATCTTGATTTGATGGTGTGAGATGAGTGAAAAGGTCAAGGAGGTTAAGAGGCTATGATTTGGTACAAGTGCTAAAGTTTATAAGCTGATAGTGGATATTGAGAACAAACATGAGGATGCCATATGGCACTAGCTTGGAAATATTTGAAAAGTTAAGTGTAAGATCTATGACTCATAATCATTCATATGAAGTAAGGTCAATGGTACAAGATAGGTCAATGAGTCAATGATATGGATCAAATATTAAAGACATATGAAATTAAAGGTGTAAAAGCTAGGGGACTTCATGGAGATCAAACACACAACCAAAGTCAAAATAGGGTAAGATTTTTAAAGGATACATGCCACCATTATAGCTCAATCAACTGCTAAGGACTAGACATAGAGATGTATTCAAGAAAACAGAACATAAATGACCACCATAAAATCTTAAAATGGTCCCTTGGTTGAAAGATTCAAAGGGTTACAATGTCATTTTATGACTATGTTCACTTTATTTTAAGAAGGGTCCATGAATATATGAATCCTTAGTTCCTTCAATACCATAATGGGTCTATTTACAGCTATTATAATGATGGATACAAGCTATATAGTTTCTAGGTCCCCATCAACACAAAGACTATAGAAAAACCAATAGTATGAGATTGATTTTCCATCTATAGTGGACTTATGAACATTAGGATGAGTTCAAACATGTTTCAATTTGACCAAGAGCTAGCATTTCAAAGCATGCCATGGAAACACACATGTAAACCTCAATGGTTCCATATTTAGGACCAACTACTTGAAATGTACCCCTATCTCCACTTTTGCATGCCATGATGAACCAATGAAGAGTAGTTAGTTTGAGGACAAATTTATAACATATGGATCCGATTGTTATAACTACAATAATGTCATAACTTATCTCAAAACCATTTTATCCCATTATGGTAATGATATGGAGGGTGGGTGAAGGAATAATGAACTGTTACAACTACTTGAGATACCCTAGATCAATTAAGAAGTTATAAAGAAGCATACTAATAGAGTCAATTATAATTATGATTCAAATGAGGTTGAACTCATTTGATTCCCTTTGGGACTTATATTTTCCCACTTCTCTCTCTAAAATGATATAAGTATCTACCATTTTAGCCATTGTAAAGAGACCACACCATGTATGGTGAAGCCCTACTAGACTGATATCATATTTTGCCTTTGAACATTAATGCAAGTCTATTTATGAGTTTTGAAAAATTATCTAAGTCTACAAGTGATGTATGGTGATGAGAAGTGATAATTCTCTATCCTTCCCCTATCTTTTCATGTTTGAGAAAGATTTCCTAGTCTAATAGATCATATATATTTTATTTAAGTGTGTAAATTTATTTCAAGTGTAAACTTGTCCATGGAGTATGAAATTTCCCCTCTATTTTATTTGCCTTGGGTTGCTGCTCACATCTCACCTCTATATTGAAATACTCATGTTAGAACCCATTAAGACTTAGAGGCTAGTTTTTATTCCTTATTTCATCATGGTAGAAATATGATGGTCATGTGGAAGATATTTTGGTGCATCATCTCCTTTAGATTAGGTTCAATTCATGCATTATCTAACTCTTTCCCCCATAAATAAGCAATAGTTTAAGTGATAACCATTTCATGATACATTCATATAGCTAGCCCTTAAATCTCAAGGCTCATTTCCAATATAGGTACACTCACATACCTAGAAATGTTCCCATGTTACCCAAATTTAAGAGAAGCTTAAAAAAATATTATAGGGTGAAATATTTGGTGACAATAATTTTGGCTTGCCCGATGGGACCCATTATCTTTAAGACAGCTTGTAAAGGTGAATGTTGGTCTTAACAACATCAAATATAAACTAGTGTGATACTCAACATTTGGTCACTCATTCATGTTAAATATAGTTCAAGTCCATTTTTTATTTATAAATATACCATCATAATTCATGGTTATTACTAGGTCATCCTCTACTACAATGTCCAATCTTATTAACCCACCCATTCATCCTAAAAATCCTCTTGTAATTCAATATCCATAGCTTTATATACCTCTTGAAGAATGAGTATATTTTTATAGAGAGTAAGAAGTTGATGTAGATGATAATACAATTCAACTTCATTCATATGATGTCATTCCTCCTAATGGCTCAAAAGGTGTGCCCACATTAAATGGTGAGAGTCATAGCACACCTAGTGAGCACATTAGAAATGTTTCTAACTTTTGTAGTTTCCATAATATTGTCTAACAAAACATTTCCACTAGACTCCTTACCATGTCCCTTAAAGGGAAGTATCTTGATTGATATAATACTCTATAAGGTTGATACATCACAACATGGGATGAGTTTGGAGTGTTGTTGACTTTAGATTTGAAAATGAAAGTGACCATGCTTATGCCATACATCAGCTCAACATGATAAAAATGGGACCCAAATAAATAATGCATGACTTTAAAAAAAGGTTTCAGAAAACTTGGCTTATATTTCCTCCTCCTATGAGACCAAATTCTAGTTTTTTTTCTCTACTTACTTTAAATCCATTGGGACTAAAATTACTATCATGCTTCAATCTATGGGATATTCCACTCTCCTTGAAGCATATGATCTTTATATCAAAGCTTATAATTATCTCATCCAAGCTAGAAGATTACCTCCTAATGTTTGTTTCCTCTATTATCTCATTATTCTACTAATACTCCAAATGTAGCTCAAGTTCCTAATGTCAATACTAAAACTAAGGTGGTTCCTAGGCAAGAAAAAACTAATGTTAATTAGATAGCAAAGTTTGTGGCCTTAGAGGCTACAAATAGGCAAGATAATATGCAAAAAGGTGCCTATAATAAAACCTAACCTTATCATCAATATTATGGTCAATAATATGGAAGAGGAATAGGCCAATGGTAGTATAATCCCAATAATCCTACTAATGCATATAATCCTAACTCAACCACCAATGCAAGGGAGATGGTACCACATCATAGAAATTTGGTGTAGGGAGAAGATTGGAAACAAGACCAATTCAAGGATACCATTGAGAATATATATAAATCTCTAGTGTCTCAAGGAGTGGTTACTCTCTTCCTATCAAAGTAGTAGGAGGATTGACAACCTCAAGGAGAGATCTTCACCAATTTTCTAGTTGAAGACACTTTTGTGCAAAATAAAGGAGCATATATTATAGAAATATACAAGGGCCAAGAAGAAATATCTAATATGTAGTATTATCATGCCCACATTCTCATCCAATCCACTTTCAAGGTAATAAGACACCTCTATAAGCGTGATAGTTCCAAAAACTTCTCAATCTCCATCAAGCTAAAATATGGTAAGGTTTGCCCCTATTCCTCAATTTCAAGGTAATTATATATATACAATAACCCAAGATAAACTAGGTATGACTTATTTACACATTTTATATTCTTATTAAAAACACTAAAACATCCAATTCTCTTTGGGATGTTCTACATATGCTTGGTAAAAAAATTCCTATAGAAGCATATATTTACTATCCCTGCTGGTGTCTCACCCTCAAATCAAAGTCATGGCCATGCTACTCTTATAAATTTTCTTAGTATCATTTTTGAACCATCCAATATGATTTATAAACCTCTAAAATTTTATTTCACCCTCACTATAGGTGATAATTTAGTACATAATTGCATAGTCGATAGTGGAGCTTCTACTTATGTCATGCCCAAAGTTATAGGTAACAAGTTGGCCTAAAATATGAGCCACATATAAATGGGGTCCTTAAATTATATTTCAAACCTAAAAAAATATTATGACCAATAAAAGGATTGAATATTTCATTTCATGGTTGTCCTAGTTTTCCTATCTTGCAAGACATAGTTGTGATTGATCTCCCAGCTCACTTCGCAATTTGCCTATCAAGGGACTTCACAAGCAAGATAGGTGGCTATCTCTTAATTGAATGGTATTAATTATATTTTTTAATAATGTATAGGTTCAAGGTTAAAATTAGGGCACAAACTCTTATAATGTATCATATTAAACCTTACATTGAGATAATTTCTAATTTTAATTATGTTTTTCATGAAGAAAAAAATTCTATTATAGATGATGGAACTGCATCCAAGCTTGAGATAATTGTACATTTATTCCTTGATGAATATAATACTAATATTTATTATTATGATCCTTATGATCTCATGGACTAAATTTATTTAGGAGGATGTTCTTTACATGAAGGAGTATTGACACCTCTACTTGCCAAGGAAGAGGGTGAATATCATGAGTTATGGAAGATGTCTTTTGATGGTTCAAGAAATAAATTTGGTGCAAGGGTTGGTGCTATGTTTTTTTCTCCATACAAAAAATATTATTATGATTGATATATATTTCATTTCAATTTTAATTGTAATGTGGTTGAGTATGAAGGTTAAATTCATGGCCTTCAATGGGCAAGGAGAAAAGGAATCAAGAAATTGAAAGTGTATGGAGACAACAAATTGGTTGTGAATTAGGTGAGGAATGTGGTTTTTACCAAGAACCCCTTTCTTAAGTAATATAGGCATATGGTATGGGAATTTTTGTAATACTTTAATGAATTTAATATACAATCAATCCCAAGGGAGCAGAATAGTCATGTTAATATACTAGCTACCATAAGATCTCAATTTAACACTCTAACTACCATAAAAGAAGAGGGAAAATAGTTTCATATTAATGTCATTATTATAACTTATATACATAATAATTAAGTGTCTTGTCATATTTTTGATAGTGATAAACACATTACATGCTTCTTATGAAATGAGGCTTAGGTTTCCTCAAGGAACCAAAGGAGGCTCCAAAAATAATTACATGATCATATTGTGCAACTAAGAAACAATAAGATACTTAAGGATCTGGTGACCTTAGAAATTATCTTCACTGAGAATTATAAAAATAATTATTAGAAATTTAGTATGTCTATAAAAGAGTAAAATGATGAAATGGTCTTAATATTCAAGGACAAACTTCTCAAGCTAGGCAAGGTATGTTCTACATTAGATAAGAAAGAATTCATTGAGATATGTAGAGAGTTTCATAATATATTTTATTGGGAATATAAAGACTTAAAAGGATTTGATCTTATCCTAGAATACAATACTATTGAGTTCAAACTTGGAGTTAAACTAATTATATACATGTAAATACCCATCAACCCCAAGGCTGAGCAACTCATGAGGTTAGAACTTATAAAACTCTGTGAACATGATATAATATTTCCCATCAAGAATTCAACATGGATATATAAACTTGTACCTATTATAAATAATAATGGGGAGTTAAAACTTTGTGTGGACTTTAGAAATCTTAATAGAGTGTCACTCAAAGATCACTATCTTCTACCCTAAATGGAGCATATTTTAATCATGGTTTTAGGTTCTCAACATTTTTCTCTTCTAGATGGATATTCAAGATATAATAAGATTTTAGTCAATAAGAATGATCAATTCAAGATAAGCTTAACTACTAAATGGGGGACTTTTTCTTATAAGAAGATGCCCTTTGGTCTGTCCAATGTTGGTGCCACATTTCAAAGAGCAATGGACATGATGTTCAAAGGTTTGATCAATGAGATTCTATTGGTTTTTCATGATGTTATAATAGTGTTTTCTAAAGATGGTAATGAACACATGCAACACTTAAGGCAAGTATCTAAAAGATGCAGGTAGTATGGAGTATCTCTTAATCTAAATAAGTACATTTTTGCTATTCAAAAAGGTAAGATCTTAGGAAATATTATTTCTAAAGATGGTTTGAATATGGAACATAAGAGAATAGATGTTATTATTGTTTTATCATTACTATTTCATAATAAAGGTATTCAAATTTTCTTAGGCAAGATAAATTTTGTAAGGAGGATCATACTTGGTTTTGCATCTTTGGTGAAACCTATCATAATTATGCTCAAGAAAAACCAAGTCTTTTCTTTGACCAAAGAGGGTAAGATCATTTTTAAAGACATAAATAAATCAATTTTACAACATCATACTCTTGTGAATCCTAATTTTACTAAATAATTCATGTTGTATTCATTTTCTAACCTTGATACTATCTCTTCCATGTCGATACGACATAATGATAAGGGTGTGGAACAACCAATTACATTCTTTAGTCAAGGTTTATAAGATTATGAAGTCAAGTACATATTTATGGATAAATAGGTTCTTGATATTTTAAGAGGACTAAATAAATTTAGACATATTGTTTAAAATAATAAGATTCATGTTATCGTTTCTCATCTTAGCACCAAGGAGTTTCTTTTGAGAAAATATATTAGTGAAAAGTGGGTAAGGTGGTTCACTAAGTTAATGTAGTATGATGTTGATATCAAAGTGAAAAAATTGTTAAGGGATAGAGGCCTTTGTGAACATCTAGATTTAGATCTTCATGAGTCAAAGGAAGAGTCTCTAGTTAATCATGATTATTCCCAATCATCTATTTCATTTCCTCCACAAGGTTAGACACAAGATGTGATCAAATTTATTCAAAATTATGAGTGTCCTAATAATGTGAATAAATTAAAAAGTTGATATTTTATATTGAAATATATTCCTTTTTTCTTGTGGATGGTGTGATTTTTAAGAGGGATATCAATGGTGTGCTATTGAGATGCATTAATTGTGATCAGTTTGGAGTATTACTTGATAAGTTCCATGATGGGATAATAGAATATCATTTATCTCCAAGAACCATAGCTACCAAGATCATGAGGGCTAGGTATTATTATCCTAGCCTATTCATGGATTTCCATTCTTAGGTGAGAAGGTGTCGACAATGTGTCTTCTTTATAGGAAACTAGAAGCTTGTAGCTCTTCTATAAAAGCCTATGTAGGTTGATAAAACTTTTGATGCAATGGGGTCTTGATTTCATTTTCATGATAAATCCCCCATAAAGTGTTGATCATAAATGGATACTCACAACAACTTATTACTTTAAAAGATGGGTTGAGGTTGTAGCATTTAAATAAGCTAATGAGAATGATATCTTGGAGTTCTAAGAGATCATCATAAAAAGGTTTGGCACTCCCTCTACTATTATTTCAAATAATGATCTTGATTTTATGGGTGCTAAGACAATTTATTGGGAAAATAATAATGGCATATTCTTGATCACTTCATCTAACTATTATCCTCAATGTAATGGGTTGGTTAAATCTACTAACATGAAATTGATCATAATCATCAAGACAACATCAGGGCATAACCAAATATCTTGGCACACTAAATTGAAGATAAACTTATGGGCTAATAGGATAACTCCCAATATGTCAACAAGGAATTCTCCTTTTGTGTTTGTCTATTAGAGGGAAGCCAGGCTATCTATCTCTTAGGAGCTACCTAGCTTAGAGTTAGCACAGCAACTAGAGTTTCTTGTGAACACATCAGTGGAGGTGAGATTGATAGAATTAATGGAGTTTCAAAAAACTAGAGATAAAGCTCTTCAATCCATGGAGCATCAAAAAATACTAATGAATATGTCTTTTGACAAGAAGGCAACTCCAAGATCATTTCAATAAGCTGACATAGTTTTGAAATGGGATGAATATAGAGCAAAACCAAATAGACATAGCAAATTTGATACCCTATGGAGTGGACCATATGTCATAATAAAAGACAAGAAAAGCAACTCTTTTTAGTTAGCATGGATGAATGGAGAAGAGTTGCCTATCCCTATGAATGGGGTACATTTCAAACCCTAAAATTAAGAAATGAAGGTCAACCTTATAAATATTAGATTAGGTGTGTGTTTACTTTGTTGTGTGTGTTGTTTTCTAATAAGTGATCTTAAGCACATGTGTGTTTCTTGATTTATGTTTTGTTCCTATTATTTACTTATATTTTGTGTACTATTCAAGGCATTTTATATTTCAAACATGTTATACATATGACTACATAACCCAATGGATAGGATTAGGCAACTGGTCATGGCATATCAAGTATACTACCCTTAGGAAATCACCAAGAATGTTGGCCATTTTTGCCTTACGACAAAATGGGTCAACCCCATATAGTCAGAATCTTATATAGGTGATTTTTATAATGTCACAGGGTATGTTATAGTTCATTTTATGTCATTTCACATGCCATTCTAGCTTTGGTCATAGTCTAGCTTGGTCCTTGTGTCATTTCATCTTAGAGGTCACTTTAGGGTCATATATACAAGTGATAGGTCTTCATGGTGATCAATGTTGTTAGGAAATGGAAAAAGTTTTTTTACACCTTAAATAATTCATCTAAGATTTCAAAAATCAAGTAGTAGCTCAAGAACAAGATTTCTAAATCTAGACCATCATCATGTCACATGAAAACTAGAATGGAACAACTTGATTATGTAATTTATAAATATTCTTAGAAATCCTTGTGTGACCATCAAACCATGCATGATTGATGTCCTTAGTTCTAATATCATGCTCTATAATTTTCATATCTTGATGATCCTTCTATTTCAAGATCTAAGCCTTCTAATTTTATCTCACTTAGTCTAAAGATTTAGGCTATCCAAGATGTCACATAGGAATGAATGAACTAGCTCATTTATGTAATTTTTATCTTCACTCAATAATCCCCCTCAAGCCAAAGTATTGTATTAATAGGTTTTTATTCAAGCTAGGAACATGCTCTAAAGGTTTCAAGTTTGTAAGAGATTTTTATATCAAGTTATGGAACTCCAAATTTGAACCAATAGAGTAATACATTTGCACAAATGTCAAAATAATGCTAAAAAAGAACAAACCCTTTTGAGATTAAATTTGGTGGTTTCAAAAACATCAATGATGGTCATGCCAACATAGAATGATGGGAGTGTGAACATCAAATTTAAGATCATAAAATATCTATTGGTTTTCAAATAGTGGATCCCAACAAATCAAATGGTGAACATTACATTTTACATCTTGATCTGATGGTGCAAGATGAGTCAAAAGGTCAAGGATCTTGAGAGGCCACCACGTGGAATAAGAGCTAAAGTTAATAGGTTTATAGTAGGTCCTAAAATAAAATTTGGGGATGCCATGTGGCAACAATTTGTATAGAGTTGACAAGTCAAGGGCAAGATCGATGACTCATGATCATTTGTACCAAACAAGATCAATGGTGTGAGATGGGTCCATGAGTTAATGTTCTAGATTAGATATTGATGAGCAATCAAAGTAAAGGTCAAAAATCTAAGAGACTTCATATATATCAAACACATGACCATGGTAAAACTATGGAAATATTTTTAAAGGACACATGCCACTATTAGAGCTCAATAAAATGCCAAGGCGTAGACATAGTGATATAATTAGGAAAAAATAACATAAAAGACCAACATCAAAGCTTAAAAAGGACCGTTGGTTATAAGATTAAAAGGGTTTTAGTGTTATGATAGTGAAGGATTTTTTTAAATAAGGTTCCATGAATATATGAATATTTGGTTCCTACAGTAACATAGTGGGTCTATTTAGACCTATTATAATCAAATATCAAAGATATATAGTCTATAGGTCCCCATCAACATAATGACTATAGGAAAACCAATAGTTTGAGATTGTTTTTCCATCTAAAGTGGACCTATAAACATGAATATGAATTTTATCATGTTCCAATTTGAAATAGATCTATAATTTTAAAGGATGTCATGAAGGCACACATGTAAACCTTAATAGTTCCATCTCTAGGACCAACTGATTGAAAGGGACCATTCTCTTGACTTTTGCATGCCATGATGAACCAATGAAGATTAGTTAGCACTAGGAAAAATTTATAAGAGATGGATATGATTTTTGTAATTCCATTGATGATAGAACCTAGCTTTAAACCACTTTATAATATTGTGGTAACCATTTGGAGCATGGGTGAAGGAACAATGAATTGTTGTAACTGCTTGAGATGCCTTGAATCAAGCAAGAAGTTCCACGGAAGCATACTGATAGAGTAAATTGTAACTATAGTTAAAATGAGGTTAAAATCATTTGATTCCCCTTGGGACTTCTCTTTTTTATCTTCTCTCTCTCTCAAATGCTATAAGTAACTATCATTTTGGCCCTTGTAAAAAGACCACACCATTTATGGTGAATCCTTATGGGACTGATATCATATTTTACATTTAAACATCAATGCAAATCTATTTCTAAGTTTTAAGCAAATATCTAAGTCTACAAGTGATGTATGGTGATGAGAAGTGATAATTATCTATCTTTCCTTTGCCTATCCTTTCATATTTGAGTAAGAGTTCCTAATATAAGAAGTCATATAGAATGTAGTCTAGTGTGTAAATCTTTTTCAAGTGTAAACTTCTCTTTCAAGTGTGCAATTTTCCCTCTACTTCATTTCTTTGTGTTGTTTCTCACATCTCACCTCTATATTGAAATACTAATGTTAGAACCCATTAAGACTTATATACTAGTTTGTATACCTTGCTTCATCATGGTAGAAATATGATGGCCATGTGGAAGATATTTTCATGCATCACCTCCTTTAGAGTAGGTTAAATTCATGCATTATCTAACTCTTTCCCCCATAAGTAATCAGTAGTTTGAGTGATAAGCATTACATGATAAATTCAAGGATCTAGACCTTAAATATAGATGCTCATTTTCAACATATGTACACCCACATACCTATATATGTTCCCATATTTCCCAAATATAGAAGAATCCTAAAAAAGTTCTTCTAGGGTGCAAGATCTGGTGACAAGAGGAACCATAAGAGGGGATAAGATGTGGGTGGGAAATAAGTCATAAGTGAAGAAGGAGGGGCCTTCTTATGTGGGAAACTTATGGGAAGAGGAATAGTGGGTACAATAATGGTCATAAGGTGATAATGATGGTGATCCTATGGAATACAACAAAAATTGATATGATGGGTACCACACAAGTGCCAAAGACAATATACCTCTCCATATTTTGTTATATACTTAGGTAAAAACTTGGGAGGAGGCATAACTTTATCTTTGGGCTAAGGAATTTTATGATGCAACATGTCAATATATTTCTAAAGATTTTGACAATGATGTAAAAATGATTATTTATGCCATGGAAATAATAGATACACTTCTTGGTACAATTTGGGGTATCCTAATGGAAGATGTAGAAGTAAAATCCAGGGAATGTTGATATAGTCTTTGGTATAACTCATAGTAAGTTTGATTATCCCATTGGGTAGGTATGTAGATCAATATATGTAAAATAAATAATTCCATTACTAAGGGAAGGTGGGGCTAGTATATAGACTATGCTAGACTCATCTGAAAGAGAAACAAAATCAGATGGAGGATGAGGATCAACTCAAGTTAAAGTAGGATTAAGAACTAGACTAGGCTCAGTTGATGGTGAAATAAGATGCACATAAGTCTTAATAGGAGTAGCTAGCATATATGGGGGAATAAAACTAGAATGATCATGGTATATATCAAAACTATAAGGACTGATCCTAGCATTATCCTAAGAAGATCTACTAAATCTTGAGGTGTACCATACAATCACTCTATATTTACCCTTTGAAAAATAGGAAGAATATTATAATTAGGAACTATGAAATAAGGAACATAATATGATGAACTAAAAGACTAAAATAAAGGAGCACAATATTGAATAATCTCAACATCTCTAGCCTAGACAAGTTTTATTAAAATGGATCATCCAAATTATAACCATCATCATAATCAGGTGTATGAAGGTTGATGGTATAGGTAGGTATGATATTTTCATCTAAAGTTACATGATGAATAGAATGTCTAGTCTTAGTTAAGACACCATGTATATCATCAGTATGAGGCTAAAGGGAACACAACTTCAAGGATGGTGGAAGTTAAGCAATGAGCTAAGTGGATAGATATGAGGTTTATATCTCAAGGCTAATCTCATCTAGTGTATCATAATCAAAATCTATGAGGTTAGGTAGTATGTTCCTGATGAGTTTGGGTGACCATGATACCCTTTGGTATAATTAATAAGATAATTAAAATGTTGAGATTCCCAAAATGGGATACTAGGTAAGGGTTTAAGGGTTAGAATTTTATAAACACTATGTTCTTGGAACTATTCAAAATTATAAGGGTTTGTGTCTACTTAAATCCTTTAGATAACACCATTATGGGTAAATATGACACATTGGTAAGAAGATGAGGTGACAAATCTCGTAGAATGAGTCCAAGGTATACCAAGTAAGATGTTATAGGAAAGGGGAAATTTAAATATCATAACTTTCATTCAAATGGTGACAAGAGAGATGGTAATAAAAATCCACATGCAATCTAAAGGAGGTATTTTCCATCTATCATAGCCTTGACATGTATTGTGCTAGGATTGAAATTTAAATAAAAATGTCTAATATTATTAATTAAATATAGTGAGGTGATATAAGTACTTGAAACCTCATCAATCAAGGCATGCTTAACTTGTATATCACCAATTTGGATGCTAATGAATAGTTTAGGGTCAGCTACATCAAGTAGAATCTCATCTAGGATCATGGAAGCAATAAGAAACTTAAGGTAAAGAGAAGTATATATTGTTACATTAATGTGTATATACATATCTTTGCATTGTTTTAGTGTACTATCTTTAGACCTAAAAAAGGTAGTTTCATGTCCTGCTAGGGAAGGATGAGCGATGTTCATTTCAATAATGCATCAAATGATTGCAATATTGGTTGGAATTTATCATGAGCTAAATAAAATTTATATGATATGGGAGATAATAAAGCTACACTATGGGATCCCATTCATCATAACCCATGATGAGGACTAATAGATAAAGGCATGTAATGTTATAGGATCTCCTAGGAAGGAGGATTAGAAGTGCATTCAAACTTGTGTTAATAAGATGTAGTTTGTTTAGTTTGAAGACAAATAGGTTGATTATATTTAAATGATGGGATATTAGATTTAGGTATTTATTATGATTGAGTTAAATAAATACGATTTGAATTTTCGGTAATGGTTTCAATGTGTGTAGATGTTGGGGGAGTTGTAGATATAGTGTGAGAGGTATTATATAGTTGAGATGTTGGAAGTGGTTCTTTGAAGGATATAATTTCCTTTTGCCCCAAGTTGGTTATATGAGATGGGGAAGAGTCTTGAATTATGAAAAAAAATTGGGAGGTTTTGTGCATGTGTGCTGGAGTAAAATCAATGAAACTAACTACTTTTCACATATTAGTCATATTTACCACATTTTATTTATTAGTTTGGTCTATAATACTTTAAACATTATTAGTATGATTAGGCTTTCCATTGATATTTTGATGATTAGGAAGAGGGCCTTCATTATGGTAAGATGATAATTAGCTTGGTTTAAAGATTGATTTTTGTTTTGTGTTTCATGATATTTAAATTCTATATCATTTGCTTGTTGGCATTTGTGAATGGGTGATTCATGGTCAAAGTTTGGGCCAAGAAGATAATCCATAGCTAGATTACATAATTATCTACAAGTCTTGTGAGAGTGACACTAACTTTCATGAAACCAACAATTTTTTTATGGATCATACCATGATTTAATAGGACAATTGCATTTAAGATATCTTTGTAGAGGCCTTGGTACACACTTTTGAAGTTTTTCTAAGGATAACAGTTTGTAGACATTGACATTCTTTTTTTGGGAAAATGTAGGATTAGGGGTGTTGTTTAGAGAGGGAGAATGATCTAAAACATTGTTTAAAGAAATGTTTTGAACAATATGAATGGTGTCATAATTATCAATGACACCATAATTGGTAGCATGATGAATTTTCATTTTCGTTAGCATGCGAGTGCCCATAGGAGGTTAGGATGCTTTAAATTGGTGCATGAGAAAATCTTTGCATTTAGCTTAGTCGAGGGCTTCTTCCAAAGTTCTTGGAGAGAGAGTCCTAACCCAATATTAAAAATTAAGGTGGATATCATTAGTGAATATATGAAATATATTATCATATGCCATGTTATTCTCATACTCATTAGATAAGTTATTCCATCATTTGATGAAATATTTTAATGTTTCAATTTCAAGTTGCTTACAATTGATGAAGTGAGCTAAAGTATTCTTAGGGAGATCACTAGTTTGAAACTCTTGTACTAGGGAGTTAACCATATCTTCCAAACTATTGATATAATGGGATTTGAGTTGATTTTACCAGTCTAAAGCATCTCTAGAGAGTGTTTTGGCTAATAGCTTGGTAACATCAAAAGTATTAAGTTTGACCCAGTCTTTGTAGAGATTACCAAATATTTTTAAATATAAGGTGGGATCAATGGACCCATTATAATTGATGGTAGGTGTGATACCTCCTATGTCGATATTATAAATTTGAAGTATTAGAGGTTAATTTTGGATATGTTTGATTATTTTATTGATGAGGGGTGGTTAGGGAATGAGGTTGCCATGGGAATCCCCAAGGAGGAGTGGGAGGTTTCAATCCCCAAGGAGTTTGTTAAGGTTGATTTTGAAGGTGAATGAGATGTTTTTGAATTTATATCATTTGATTATCTTTATTTTTTGTAAATATCTCATTGAGTGATAAATTTCAATAAGATTTGATGTGTTTGGGAGGTATTTTAACTAGTTTACACAACATGGAAATCATTGGTATTGGTATTAGTGGATTATGTATCACTATGAGTAGTGGCATACATGGCATTAATGGTAAGAGAATAATTGGTAAAAAAGGAAGCACTATTAGCATGATCAGCATTTTTGTAAAATGGTGTACTAGTGGCATGATTGAGGATGATGGGCCTTAGAAAAGGCCCATTAGATGTTTAATCAACCATGTTAATGGGGATACTTGGAATGGATGTTGAATATATCATAGAAGAAGAGGTCATAGTGTGTGAATGGGTCAAAATAGAAGGGAGATGTTGAGAATAAAATAAACTATCACCACTAAATCCATGAGAGAATGTAGGGGAGGGTGAATGAGATTCTTATACTTGACCACTTATCATGAGATTATAGATAGCTAAAGGGTCCTTTCTTATATGTTTAATACATTTGGTAATGAAAAATAAAATTCTAGATGTATACTCTAACTCAGCCTAATATTCTAAGGATAAAATATGATTATAAATTTATGATGAATTTGGAGTCCCATGATTGGTAGTGCAAGTGGTAATGTGCACATTGCTTTCATCTAAGGTGAAAGCAATGAGATACTTTTAGAAAACCTATGGGATTGTTTAATATCATCATTTTTAATGGATTAAAATCTATATTATCTTAAAAAAATAAGTTCATGATAATAAAATGAGGCTAAATGGATGATGTAAATACAAAATTAAAAAAAATTGGATACAGAGTTGAAGTAGTCAACTATATTATGTAAACCAGGGAACATAATAGAGAAAATGATAACATAGTCTTATAGGTCATCTATGCACTAAAAAATAGGGAAAATTCCCAGAAATAAGGATACATAATTGGATTGGTCAATTGTGTACTATAGGCAAAAATTCTAAACAAACTGATAAGGAGATATAGCTAGACAAGTCGACTGTGTATTTGAAGAAATAAGGGTAAATAGTTTGTAAGATATATCTATAGAAAGATAGTGTTTTTAAATAGATAAAGGTTTTGAAATATAATATTTAATAAAATTAATTTAAACACATAATCAATTGGATCAATGTGAATGATCTAATTGGAACACATAACACAAACTTTATACCAATGTAGGCTAATATAAGTCTTACAACATACAATGATCAAAGAGAAAAAGAAAACTTGAAAGTAAATTCTAACTAATTGGTTATCTTAAGTGTTATTAAATTATAATGAATTTTTAATTTTAATGTCATTGGGAATTTTATTCTAATGAGGAACTAAAAAGTAATCTAAGGTTGGTTTCAAGATGTTTGGGCTAAAATAGATTTGTATTAGATATGGTATTGGCTTGGTATTGGGGATTACCATATTCATTCACAATCTTTTAGTGATAACGGTGTCATGTGATATTGTAATATATATCATCAACCACATGTTTATAATTATCTAGAAAACCAAGTTGGCTCCCCCTTTGGTGATGAAATCCAAGTAAGTAGGCCTTGGGAAGGAAAATATATAATGGTTTTTATGTGTAAAGTGATTTGGAAGTGTGTGAAAAAGATTAAAAAAATGGAACTAAAATGATAGTTTGAAAAACCATGTATTTAATTTATGTTTTTTACTCTAAACATGTTGATATTGAAAGGAAAGATGAAATAATTACTAGTAAAAAGAGGACAATTCCTTGATGAGGAAAGATGAAATAATAAACTTAGTTAGGTCTTATGTTTATATATTCAAAAATTAAATTATAAGCAAAGTCTAATCTAGTATTCATCAAAGCTTGTGGCATAAAGAGGGGGTAATAAACATAAAAAGTAAACATGCATATAATATATATACTTACATCAATGTATAAGAAATCCTAATATGTGGGAGAAAAGTACAAATACAAATCTATCTACTCTTATAAAGGAGAAACATAGTTAGAAAAAAACTACCTTTGAAGATTAACTTGTCGAGCATCAATATATCCCTTGGCTAAGATTATTCACAAGAGGTTATTTTGGTATGTAAGGATATCAAGGATAAGTCAAATCTAAGTTACACAACTTTTCTATGTATCCAAAATATTTCTCCACAAGACAAGATATGTATCTCCAAAGAAAGTATTAACACCATAAACTATGATCTTCAAGTAGAATGGTGGATAAGCAGATGCACAATATAATATTCTTCTACTCTTCCTCTATAAATGATGAAAACATTATGTGTATATATAATTTATCTCTACTTCCCTGGGTGTGAAGATGTAACTAAATTAAATTCAGTTAAGACCTTCTTTTGGTATAAGATTATGATGAAAAATTAATTATTCCATCATAATTGTAGAAAGAGATATGGTAAGGGTTCATTATAACTTTAATTATCTAGCAGATGATAGATACTTGATTCTTTCTTATTTATCTTCCCTATATTCCTATTTATGAAATGTTTTAGGATGATTTGGTATAAATATGATTCTCTGGAACATAATTCTCACTTAGGCTAATCCTAAAATATATAAATAAGTGATAATAAAGACACATGGAGTGTAATTAAAGATAAATAGACCCTATAATTGATGAAGGATAATGTTTTTTCAACTACCACTTCCACTACGGTAGAATTGGTAAGACCATTATTCTCATCTTAGAAAACTTATAGGTGAAATGTTATGATGGCACATATAAATGTGTGTATGTATGTTAGACGATATGAAATGATATATTTATAAAATTTATTAAATGTAATTAGAGAGCTTAAAAGTAAAAATAAAGAGTAATTTGGGGTAAGAAAATTCCTAGAGACAAAAAAATATACACAAATCTAATAAGCATGACAAAATAGGTATGATAAACTATGGGAAATGGTCTTATACAAATATTAGGTATCTACATAGTTCCCCTTTTTTGATTTGTGTATGTGATTTAATGTATGTGTGTATAAAATTATATATATATATATATATATATATATATATATATAATTGAAGCATGTGCCTTGACTTGCCTAGGGAAGGGAGGAGGGATTGAATGAAACTCAATATGAAATCTATTTACAATTGAGTTTTTATATGTTAAAATACTTTAAAAATTTCCAATTACAACAATTATTCAGTACCATAGTAAATTTATATCACAACTAAAATTTAAATTTAAATAAAATAGTATGCAAATGAATATACCTATTTCTATTTTCCCCTAATGGTATTGCGACATTAGAAAATGCACATTATTCCAAATATTTTGATTGAATACTTTTGTGAAAAGTGATAGATATATCCACTAATTATGTGTGATATTTTTTAACTAACCCAAAATTTTTGATCAAGGAATTAGATAATTTATCTCCAAGTAGAGTTGCCCAAATTTTAGTTTTCTCCAAGCAATGTTTTAAAAAATATATTTTCCTCCAAGTAAAACTATCAAAATTAGTATTAATAGAATTTAATCAATGGTTTTTGAGAACTTATTTGGAAATTATATTATATATGCACCATTTCAATTTTAAGGATTGAATAGATTGTGCTTGCAATCAATTATCTCAAATTATTAGAGTTACAAGCTCCATGTGGATTGAGATTGTATATAGATGATACAATTAAACCATTAAACAAAACACATGTAATTATCTTATAATGTCACATGTAAATATCCATATTGATGTATATAATTAAATATTCATGCCTAAAATTTATATTTTTGTCATTTTTATAAAAGTTTGTTCCTTGGTGGGAATTCTCAAACATAATACTTAATATAACCATTATATCGATCACATTATACATACCTAGACAACATGAAAGATCTAGGAACTAGAAATATATATCAATGTATGTAGATAATATAATAAATAGATATAAAGTAAATATATCACAATGTAAGTCCTATTTTATGAATATTACCCTATTGTAATCATTCCAACAATGTGATCAATCCCTCCCCATAGTTGTGTCCAAGTAGCGACATGACATCTAAATGATTCATATTCATGAC
The DNA here is from genome assembly GCA_037957365.1 of Torreya grandis. Classification (NCBI taxonomy): domain Eukaryota; kingdom Viridiplantae; phylum Streptophyta; class Pinopsida; order Cupressales; family Taxaceae; genus Torreya; species Torreya grandis. The sequence continues at coordinate 1,556,098 of JARHVA010001696.1, read as the reverse complement.
ACACGCATGCATGCATAGACAACATTGAGTAAAATAATAACCATGAGAATATGTGTGTTAAAAATGGATATGAAAACCTATAACATTGGTAAATATAGAACCATAAATAAATAAATATCTTTTATGTTTACATTTTATAAAAATAAATTGGTATTTTTGTCATTTTTATAAAAGTTTGTTCATTTGTGGGAAATACATTAAAATAGGTAAATAATACATTTGAAGTATCCACATGTATATTATATGTATCAATAAATTTCATGGAGTGGGTATGATTCCCCCAAAGTAAATATATAGAACCCATATTATGAAGAGTGTATTAATGACTCCCATGATGGAAACATAAAATAATATAAATAATATCTATAATTTGTGGTATGTCATATATGTCATATGGATCATTTCAAATAAAGGTTCTAAAGACATGTGGCAACCAAAAAGGGAAGGCAACTTAAGAACAATTTTCTGCACTCAAAGTGAAAATAGACAAGTAAAATGTTGAATAAGAAACCTCATGGGATGAATTATAATAAAGTAAAAATCCAAATACAAGTGGAAATAAATGATGCTTTTTTTAAAATATAGCTATAATCACCATTCAATCCACTAAAATAAAAATAAATGTGGCATGCCAAAAATTAATGCCACCATAATGTCCCTAGATCTAGTTAATTATTTTTTATCATAGGTGAATAAGATTATTTGAAAATATAAAAATCTGAAACCTAATGCACATTATCAAAATATATACAATGATATTATCAATTTTTCAATCCTCAAATTATAGTATTTGTTCATGCCCATTTGATTCTTGTGAAATATAAGTATAGAGTTTTGTTAACAAATCACTATTAAGGATAAATATAAGTGAGTTAAGTATAAATATAAGTGAATTATGTTTGACTTAGGGATATACTAATAAATTGTTTTTATTTATTAACTTTCTATTTTTATTTCACTTTATTATTTATTTTTCCATTTTGTTGAACATATCTTAACTCAATGGCAATGTTTTCAAAATGAATAGGTTGATAACCATTGGACTATATTTGTTAGATAACATTCAAGAAATTGTTTTCCATATGTTTATTTTATTTTTATTTTTATTTTTTTATTTTATCCTATTTCACTTTATTATTTATCACACATTTTATTTGAATTTGATACATAATAATAACCACTTGGGGATGTTTTTAATCTTTTTTTCCATGTTTTATGATTTAACCCAAAGAGTTATATTTTGTACTCAAGAGGATGAAAAATCACTTTAAATATGTGCAATATTACAAGGTGTGATTATATCTTATGGTTTCATAATATATTTATCCAATGTAAGTTCACCACTATCAATGAAAAATAGTATTTTATGTTTAAAATAATGACACCTCTCCATGGTATGACCATTGATTCCATGATATTCAAAAAATAATTTAGAGTTAAATTTTCTTGGAATATAAATATAATAATAAAATTAGATATAACGGGGAAACATGTTACTATCCAGTAACTTATTTAACATATCACTTTTACTTTGCTTATTTTTTTTGAATTAGCTTGATCCACTAAGGGAATGAGTATGACTTGTTAAATGTGTCTCTTGATAATTATACAAGGCCTTAGGATTTTTCTTGATTGGTACGTAGATAGTATTAGGACTTATATTAACATAAAATGATTCATGACTCTCATGATTAGGTATATGTGATTGTAAAAGTTTATTATCAAGTGATATAACCTTTAGAAATACAATTTTTACTTTATATATATATATATATATATATATATATATATATATATATATATATATATATATATATATATATATATATATAATGAATCACAATAACAATATCATGTTTAGCCATATTTGTAGTGTGAATATGTTCATTTTATTTTTTCACTTTATTAATCATTTCAATTTTTTTTGAAAAAAACCATTAGCCTCATAAAAAATCATTGGTAAAACAAGATGAATTCATAATAGATACATTTATTTTGTAGTTTCATCAACAAAGTAAGGGTTATTAAAAATATTTTCCATATCAAGAGCATACAATCAAAGGGTAGATACACAAATATTTCAATCAAAAGTATAATTTTCAAAATTTTCACTAAAATAAGGATTATAAGGATAGTCATTTATAATATTTTCATTATTTTACACATTTACATTTAAATAAATAGTATGTACATGGTCATTTATATCATTTTCACAAGAATAATCATTTGTCTCTTAAGTAATTTATTTTTTTCACTCAAATTTTCCATTCAAAAGCATGAGCGTTCAAAAATTTATCAAGACCCAAGACATTCATATTATTTAAATTTTTACATGGTTCAATAGGGTCAAATTTAATTTTTTTAATCCTTACATAGTCACTATCATCATAATAAGACTCATCATCATTCCAATTTTTCATTATCTAAATTATAATGAATAATTTATTACATATATATATATATATATATATATATATAATCATGTGAAATATAATAATTTGCATCTTAAAAATAAATATCCATCTTAGTGTTTGAAAAATATGGTACAATGCCTAGGGATAATGATATTTCAATAGTGAAAAAAAATTTAATGAGAGAGAATAGAAACTCTAGAAACAAAAACAATAAATAAAAAATTATGAAAATATGAAATATATATTTGATCATGGAGCATAAAAATTTAGGGAACCATAAAAGATATGTGCATCCAAGGAAAAATGGTATGCACACCTTTGAAGGTGGATGCAACTATTATTTATAAATATGTCAATAGTATCTAAATTTTGATCAGAACATGTAGGAAAATACATGGATCTAAAAATTAGATATGTAAACAATCATGAAACCCTATGAATAAAACCATATAAGGTATGAAAACTAAAATAGTGGAGAGTTTCACCAATTTATTTTTATAATTTTATTAATGAAAATAGTAAATAATGATTTCAAAAGTAATATCTAATACTTATAAATGTATAACAATAATTCTTACTCTGTCCTAGTGGTTAAAAATAGTAAACATACATTTAGGGGAAAATTGAATTGAAAATTGAACTTGAAAAGAGGAAAAACATGATGGAACAATCACATCTTGATTAATCATAGATTTTTGAATGTAGATATGAGTTTTAGAGGCTTGTATCTGATTTTAGGAAAATTTTAAGTGTCGACCATATACAGCCAAAATGACACTTATGTTGTTTGTGCCCATGGTGGGATTATTGGTATGAAAATTTGAATTCCTTCATGTATTTATTACTTATTCTTGATCTAGATTCCTATAAATTCATATTAAAAAATTATGGTATTATAAGCCATTATGGGAGTATCACTATGTATCCCACATGATAGATTAAAAAACTATGCAGTTCTATGAAGTGTGAATGAAGATATAGAACAAGGGCTTATACCTCATCTTCCATAGATGTGAAGATGAAACTACATGTGATTTTCTTAAGGAATTATTTTGGAACTAGAGAATGATGCACATTAGATGAATATATTACATTATTAGGAATATATGTGTAGATTATTCACTTGAACTTAAAATATGGAGTAGATGACCGATACTTGATTATCCTCTCTCTCTCTCTCTCTCTCTCTCTCTCTCTCTCTCTCTCTCTCTCTCTCTCTCTCTCTCTCTCTCTCTCTCTCTCTCTCTCTCTCTCTCTCTCTCTCTTATTAGTATTTCTCTATATGAAATGGATTGGGACGAATTGGTATAAGTAAGATACTTTGGGAATCAATTCACACTTAGGATGACCCTATAAAATATAAATAAGCAAAAATCAATGAATATGGATTATATAAAAATTAAAATGTACCCAAAAAATTATGAGGGTCTAAATTGATGCACCACCCTTAGTACCGAGGGTAGAACCAATGCAATAATCAATCCCATACTAGGAAAAAATACAATTTTGAAGTTTGAGTAGTAGCAAAAAACTAGGCTTGAAACTAAGAATAAATTAATTTAAACAATTTTAAAATCTATCTATAAATATATAAGACTAAATTAAGAGTACCTTAGGGGATAGGATAAGTCCTAAATATAAAAAAAATACATGTAGCAACCATGAAAATATATGGGAAGGATGATATGGAAAAGGGTATTATACAAATATTAAGTGTATACACTATTTTTATACACAAAACAACATTAATTTTTTTATACCTCTCTCCACATACTTATTTGTAACTACATATAGGATTTTAATCCATATTATCAATCCATACTTATCCTTCAATCTAACCCTCATCAATAAATGATGAATCATAACACAATTATCAGCATATCCCTAGTAGTTTTCTAACATTCCCTTTTGTATCTTCTATTCATCACTTAATACTTTGACAAGTGTGTCATACTACTAATCCATTTTGGTTTTTTAGCCTATTTTATTTGTGCATGGTAGGTGTGTGATTTAAATATTTTTATTAGAGAGTCATTATAGATTATATGAGATTAAAAATCTTCATGAGGTCTATCTAGAACCCCTATATCATCACAAGAAAAATACAAGTCCCCACATAAAGACTAAACCTTTTTTATGAGCCTCACTTACATGTAAAATCACACACACACACACACACACACACACACACACACACACACACACACACACACACACACACACACACACACACACACACACACACACACACACACACACGTAAAGTTCTACAAAGAAATTTGGTGGGTGATATACATCATTTTATTATTGGCTAAACACCAACACTTTACATTAAATAACTTCCCATTGATCAAAAGGTAAATTACAACCATCACATGGTATTTAATCTTCTCAATTATCATGGTGTGTCTTATTTTATGGTACTTAATCTCTTTGTACACTTATTCCACTTATCATTTATAGCCTCATGTTTTAACTTTATTCTTTAGTCTTGTCATCATGGGAATTTGGTCATTCGTTATTGTCATTTTATTGTTAAAAAAATATAATCTTCATTTGTGAATACAAAATATTAAAAGCATAAATAGATAGGTATTTCCTAAAATTAAAATAAAAAACTATTATCTTTATTATTATGAATGGTTACATATTTGAGGGAAAACCATCCCTTCCAAAATTTTAATAATGTAATAGTCCTCTTATAATATGTCTGATCAAACTAAGGCTCCAATTTTGAAAAATATTTGATTGTAAAATATCTTATTAATAAAGTTAAAACTTCCATACATAATAAAAAATCCATAATATCATCATGGGTATAATAATATGGGTGGATATATTCAATTTTTTGCCATGCTTAATTAACTAGTATTTGGAATTTCCTTGATTATAATGGTATCTCCTCCTTTTGATTTATTTCCCCTATTGGGGTTTGTACCTCATACGATTTTATTTTTTGTTTCATTACTTAAATTATGAAATAAATATCAAACTCTTGACTATATTCTTGACCCCTTTCTTTGACCTCTAAGCTTATACACTAAAATAATGGAAAGCATGAACCATGCAATATAATTTTATTCACTTATAACCCAAACTCACTCACTTTAATAAAATTATACATGTATCATAGTGTACATAATATTTTAAACCAATTTATTTCTCTTAGAGCTCTAAATTATTGCAATTATGTGTGACAATTATGTGTCACTATTCTAAAGACATCTTCTTATATATTGGATCTCTTTCACTCTTTATTATATTTTTAAAAAATTTAAAAGATGAATGAATTGTGAGGACTAAAACGTTGATATTTATATATTCAAATAGTGTTATGTTTTATTTAAGGTGTTAACTTTTCCATCCCCTCCATCACATATATTTTTTACATAAACCTATTTTTTCATCATGGTTATGTCACCTTCAATGCCACTTAATTTTAATGGGATTGATACCCTTCCCTTATTATTTTATTATTTGTAATTCATGTTCCTCTATTATATTTTAAATAAAATATACATTAATGAAAATAATCTAACACACTCTAAAGTAAATAGGTGATATAAATAGTTCTTAAGTAAATACAATCTAAAATAGTAAATTAGAATCCTAAGTAAGCTAAAAATAAGAATGAATGGAACAAACATTGAATTAATATAAGACATAACAATGAAATGAAAAATAAATATAGGAATCTAACACACCTATTTGATGAATTAAAAATTTAGAAGTGGATCTAGGATTTGTAGATGACTATGTATGTCTATGCCAAATTTTGATGTTAAAATCTAAAAGGATGTATTAAATTATTTAAATGTAACCATTGAATATGTATTAGATGGATTCAATAGACTATTGAATAGGTACTACATGTAACCACCAAATGTGTTATGAAGTATCAAATCTATACTTCACTTTATTTTGGATTATGTATTTACTTATTTAGGTACATTTTCATATTTAATATCATGTTTTTTGATTCAAATGTATAAATTCATGTAATAATGTCTAGAATTATCATCTTTTCACTCCTTGACCTAATCTTTAAAATTTATAGTGAGACAAGTGTGCGAAAAGATAGATGAATTTTCATATTCATTTAGTGGTTGTAGATACATATGTTTCACACTTAGAATCAGATTCAATGTAATTTTATGCATATGAGTGAGTTAATGAGGGTTTTTAATCCCTTCCATACTAAATTTTAATGAAAACTCACTGAAACCCTCTTTTGGTACATGTTTATGATTTCAAAAGGTTTCATGCGATGAAATTCCAATGTTATCTTAATGTGTAGGTTTAATCTAAAATGTGTTAATATATTTGATCAATGAAGGATAAAATTTAGGAAAGTATATCCATTTTATTCTCTTTTTAATATCACTTGAATTCCACTTGGTAAAATAAATAAGAATGATTTGCATATATAATGATCTCTCAAACATGACATTCAAAGGTTGACCATTTAAGGTTCAAATAAGCAAAATTCACAGCACCAAAAATTACTTTAGGGTGGGAAGGACCCAAAAAATATAGAGGATAAATTTAATTTATCACCAAATCCACCTTGGATAGATTTAATGATGTCCCAAATCTGGCCAAGGAGAAAAAATTATAAAATGAGAGAAACAAACTTAGAAAATGAATTACTAAGATTCATAAGTTGAAAATGGTTAAATATAATAGAAATTTCACGACATTTAGAAGGATAAAAGGGAGAAAAATATTGTAGTGTGGGATATAAAGTGTCAAAAAAATTAAATTATATGTGAGTGGGTCAAGTTGGACAAAATGAGGAAAGGATGCAATGAAAAAATATATTACACAAAAATCAAGGGTCTACATTAACGACATTGTATGTGTGTGTTAAAATAGCTTAATAATAAATTTAAGCATATATATTGAATTACCTAGGTAAGGATGGATTAATTTCATGATGATTAAAAATTAATCCAACCACATGTGTTTTATTTTATTAGAAAATATATAATACATCAAAACGATGGTCAATTGTAACAAGTAGTTAATATTGTATCATGTAATAGAGAAAACTAAAAAATGGAATAATATTAAAAATAAAAATATGATCATAAAAATGAATACACCTAAATTTACATGAACCATGTGACCATAACAAAACAAACATATTCTCATGATCTTCAAACAATTATAACTTTCAAAGTAAGTCTTCTTTATAAAATAATTAGATGCATGTCATATGGCCATATTTTATGCCTTCATTTCCCTTAATATTTCTCAATATTTATTTCAATTTAATTTTTATCAAACCTAAAAATATATAGAAAATATTTGAATATATACCCCTTTTAGATGAGGGAATGTCAAATGTATTCCTAAAATCAATCATCTCAAATTAAAAAATTAAATGTACCACATGTCATTACATAATATAGATAAATATTGTTAAATAGTTTGAAGATTTGTACAAAAACACATATTTAATCATCATAAAATATCTTGAAGTAAATCTCATTAGTAATATTTTCATCCTCATATGAGGATTAGAGAGATAGAGGAGATAACATGCCCAAATAAGTACTCTATGTGCATAAGATATAAATATTAATAAAATAAAGGATATATGTAAGCTTAAAATTCTCCAAAATTGAAAATTAAGATAGAGACCAATAACATGACACCTAGTGTTGAAAATATACCCCTATGAACACTAGATAAAGCAATAACACACACATAAAAACAATAATATGCCCTAATATATTTATGTAAAGGACCATGGAAACATTTTCACTAAGCATAATAATATAAAAATGAGAATGTGTATGATATTATCATGAAATTATAATAGTAATGTGTATAATATATACCATGGCACTAATGATAGTATATTAGAATAATCACACACTGGTATGTATATACTTATAATATATCATTACACAATGAGAAATGACCCATAATAAATGATATAATGACATGAAAACAAGAGGATCCTATAAGAAAAAGGAATACAAAAAAACATAAAACATGCACAAAAACACATGCAAGTAATTGAGCAATCATAGACACAATGTAGATATCCATGTAACATGAAATATGTAGATAATAGTAAGATATGACATAATCAATGAAAATGAATCTATATGATTTTTGGGAAGTAATAAATATATCATTGTAAAATAAACTATATAAAAAAAATACCTAGTATAAGGTATACCATAAATGTGATAAATCTCCCTAGGATATAGGCATTAAAGTATTTAGGTAACACATTAAAAATTGATAATCATATGAAAATTTTATGTCTAACATATCACCAAATATAATTAACAAATTTTAAGCATAAGTGTACATATATGAAAAAATATATCATATGAATATAATCATTATATATATCAATCAATAAATATAAAAGAAAACAACCTTTTTTATTTGAAATTTTCTAATGTTTTTGCATTTTATTATCTTATAAAAAAAGTAGATGTATGTTAAACAAATACCAAGGGCAACATGAAAGAATAATCTCATCCAATAAAAATATAAACCAAAGGGAAAAATAAGGAAATAAACTCAATTATATAGGCTAAGGGATGAAAAAAAAAACACAAATAAGAATGCCACATGGAATAATTAATAAACTATCACAAATAGGCAATCGAAGGGGCACAAAACAACAAAAAGAATAAATTAATTCCAAATAACATAAAAATTCTCTCAAAACTCAATGCATATTATAATGGAAGGTATTAATATAAAGGTTTTTATCATTGAAAAATCTAAGAGAGTATTTGTAATGGGATAAATAATCAAGGGGTAAGGACCTATGTAACATAAAAAGAAACCAAAACCAATGGGATATGGTTTGTCCATAAGTTAAAATACAAGTTCCAAATGTCAAATATAGAATAAATGATAGGATTACAATAAACTAAATGGATTAAGGAACATGAAAGTATCACATATATCATAAATAATATATTGATAGTAAGAAACTATATAAAATAATGATATATGAGTGAATGTAAAGATATATGATATCATAGCTAATTAATGATATCATATATAAAGTGAAATCATAGACTAAAGGATTCATATGTGTCACTCGAAGACTCAAATAAATAGTCATATGATGTGTAATAACTAAAATAATCATCTCAAGGAAATATATGGTGATGGTGGGCTCAAGGATCCAATCAAGCCACTTGATAATCACTCATAGGTGTTGTACCTAACATTCCCATTTTCTTTAAGAAGAAAAGGGGACCCATTTTTTTGTGATTTGGCCTTATTTATTAATACTACCTTTACATAGATATAAAATTTTTATTGGATTGCTTGTTAATATATACACTTTTAAGTACAAATAATGGTATTATACATTTTTTAACTAACTTATTAATGCTTTTTTATGAGTTTCATACAATTCAGGTTTTGGGACTTAGTTTTATTTAGATAAATTATTTGGGACTTGGTCTTTAGACATTTTACATAGACCTTGTTGTCCCCAAAAATAGACTTCTCATTTTTTGGGACAACCTGTGAACTATTTTGGTTCCTCAGACCAAAATAATCTCTTCCCTTCTCAAAATTTGTTTTAAGCATTCAAATTCCTCATTTTTCTAGCTTCTCGGGAATCTATGGACTCTGCAGGCTTAAATCTATAGGATTGAATCTATGGACTCTACAGGCTTAAATCTATGGACTCTACAGGAAGAAAAACTATGGACTCTATAGGCTTGAATCTATGGACTTTGCAGGCTTAAATCTATGGACTCTGCAGGAAGAAAATCTATGGACTCTGCAGGCCAAGTTCAACGGACTTCACATGTTGATTTCTATGGACTCTGTAGGAAAGAAGCAAGCTCTCAACACTTAGGTGATTTCAAAGTTGGTTTAGTGACAAGGCTCAACCAAAATATTTCATTGGCAAGCTTTTAAGAAAGGATTGAACCATTGAATCGTTAAACCTTGAACCATTTTGGTTCAATGAGTTTAATGGCTTCAAAGGTTCAACATCAGTAGCAAGAGTTAAGTGCATTTGTCAAGGTTGAAAGTTTAACCACTTCAAGGATCAATGGATTCAAAACACTTATCAAAAAGAAGAAGGCTTGAATCATTGAATTGTTGAACCACTTTAGTTCAAAGGTTCAATGGGTTCAATGGTTCAATGTGTTTGGTTCAAAAAGATTAAAAGGACTTAGCCAAATAAAATGAATGAACCGATTGAATCATTAAACCTTGAACCAAAGGGTTCAACAAGTTCATAGGTTTAAAGGTTTACTAAGTACAATGAAGATCAAAGAGCTTAGAAAGAACATAGAAGTGATGGTTTAATGGTTCAACAGGTTCAAAGGCTTCTACAGGTAGGATCAATCAAAAGAACAAGTTTTTGACGCTTGAACTGTTGAACCACTGAACCACATTGGTTCAATAGGTTCAAATGGTTCAAGGTTAAATAGGTTCAACAAGGCTTGTTTGAAAGAATCTTGGTTCAAGCGGTCAATAGAAACAAGGGAATGAACCATTGAACCATTGAACTAAAGTTGGTTCAATCAGTCGGTTCAAGCGATAAGTTCAAAGGAGTGTCCCAAGTGTCAAAGACACAAGTGCCCTTGTAGAGGGAATTTATGTGGCAAAAGTGACTAAGGAAATAAAATCATGATAGAACTCAGTGGATACTACCAAGTGTCATCCTTCAAGCCTTATTTCACTTTGTTTCTAAGAGTAGCGAATGCTACCACGTGTCATAATTTGAGATTCACATAAAATTGACTAAGGCAAATTTCTAAGGGACATATAGCCCTTGTAGAGGACACTCAAAAGCTGAAATGAACCATTGCAAAAACCTAAAAGGCTAATTTGGAGCTCAAACAACCCTTGTAGAGGGAAAAAAGGGGGAAAATGGACCAATTCAAAAGCCAAAAGAGCAAAGGGATTTCCTTCAAAAAAATTCCCCTGACAAAATAGAAAAAGTGAATTCCTTCAAGAAAATGAATAGGGAAAAGGACAAAGCAAAATCCTCTAGACAATTTATCTGAAGGAATTCACCCAAAAAATAAAGCAAATCCCAATGGAAAGATAAGGCAAGGAAGATTTCCTTCAGACAAATTGCTCGAAGGAATTCCTTCAGACATTTTTTCTAAAGGAAATAAAGGATAAAGCCCACCAGAAGAAAGAAGGCTGAAGGTCATCTGAAGACCACCTAAAGGGTAGATACCCTTATGGGGGGCTCTTCCCAACCCAAAGTGGACCATTTCTCAAGGCCCTGAAGGGCAGGTCCCTTCCGAGAAATATCACACGATAAAGCTGAAGGAATTGTCGAGGAAAGTGACATGCTCACAAACGTCAAAGTTGCAACAATGAAATAACCATTAATCCTTGCAAGTTTAAGCATGAACTCAAATGCATTCAAAGGCTTTAAGGCTAAGGCCACAATGAATAACCACTAAGAGGAGTGAAAATAGCAAGAATGACTAGAAACATTTGTGCATCATATATATTTCTAGAAGTAGATAGCCAGGTTGATATTGAAAGATGCAAACTTTCAATAGTGTGACCCATTTCTCTACATTGAGAAAATAAAATGGGTAAATGCCCCTAAAATATAGCATGTCTTCTTAACAAAATTCAATGTAACATGATGTGTTACTATTCCCAATTCCTTCTTGAAGAGGATATATAAGGGACTCTCTTATTATTGTGGAAGGGTCTCTCTCTGATTATCAGAAACAAAACTCTACCCAAACTGAAAGTCATTACTGAGACTTTGAGCTCAGATTGTTGATCATATTTTATTATTGGAATAAGAAAGCAAGTGACTTTTTAGACTTTGTGCTATGATATCTTTGTTGTTGGGGAAACTATTCTTATGTCTTTTTCCTTAATATATTTTCTATTCCTTTAATTCAATAAGTAGAATTAGTGAAAGTAGTCAGGAAGGCATCCTGAAGCCAACTGTGGAGTGACTTTGTGCCCCCACAATCACCTTTAGTGTGTTTTCTTTTTGTTCCTAGGTAAATAACCTTGGGATGACTTTGTGCCCTCATTGTCTTTTGTATCTCACTCTTGGGCAATTTAGGTGGAGAGTTTATGCTACATCTCAATTTGCCAGTTACTACAACCTTGGTTACATTTTGTAATTACTACCAAGAAGATTCTTATGGTTTGTTGAATGGTACTTCTGAAAGAAAAGGAGTGCTTTCTGTCATTATCCCTAAGATTTCTCCTTTGATTTGCATGTATCATCTCTAAAAAAAGAGAGATGGATGATTTATCTTACCCTTGAGTATTATTTTCTATATATATATATAGGGAACCTCCCCTTGATGAGAGGAGAGATTAGTCCCCTTTTGATGTGGTAAACCTATAGATTTGGCTGACCAATCTTCCTACTTAGGATGATTAAACCTATTTTATTTATCAATAAGCTGATCGACAAAATATTCAACCAATAATTTTTGGTGACTCCATTGGTGACATAGTTATGTGAATTTTGAAACCCTAAGTTTTAGTTGAAATCAGTCTCTACCATTATCCATTATAGACTCCATTCCATTTCTATGTTTTACCCATTATTATTATAACCTTACCATTCACCTCCACACTAACTGGGAAAGAACACACAGTTTAAAGCCTCAAGCTTCAAACTAAAGCAAGGTCATTTATTTTCCATTTTTGTTTCACAATATGGTAAATTCAAGGTATACACGAAGCCAAAGGGCTAAAGGTATTATTGACCCTATATTCGAGTTGGTACAGCAAAGTAATTTTGATATGTTTTCTTCGCCATCTCACCTCCAATGAACCAAGAGCTTTCCTCTTACTAAAGTCAGATCTCCATTGCCAAACAAAGTATCCAATTCTACTGTTGATAAATCTTTGCCAATAATTACCCCTCTAAGATTTGTTATTCCTCCTTTTCATAGTCATATAATGGCATTTCAAGGCCCCTAGGGTAATTCTTTTGGTCCTCTCAATCTTACTCCACCTCTACATGAGCTTCCATGTAGTTTAAGGAAGAATTTCCCCAAATTATATGGTGATGGGAAAGTTCATCCCGATAAACACATTGTAGTCTTCAGCATAACTTGTGGTGTAATTAGAGTAGAATTTGAAGATGTAGCAGTCAAGCTATTTGTAGAAACATTACAAGGTGCTATTGTAAATTGGTTTTATCATCTATAGGCTCAGTTAGTAACTAATTCAAATACCCTCAAAGCTAAGTTTGAAGCTAGATTCAAGCCTATAGAAAATGCACATGCACTTCTGGCTCAACTCACACAGATGAATAAATAACCTCATGAACCAATGAGGGACTTCACAGGCAAGTTTGACAAATTGAGGAATAGAATTCTTGTAATTGCTTGACCTATAGCTAAGAATCTCAAATGTTTCTTCATTAATTCTTAGTTACCTGAAGTAAGTTTTTTTTTGAGATGTGATGATCAAAGATCTTGCTGTAGCTCAACATTCGGCCACTGAGGTAGAAGATGATCTCATCTTAGCAAGGAAGATAAGAAGAGATCTAAATAGAAATAGACCTTCATCATCTTCTGAATATTCATCTACAGACACCACAAATCCAATAGTGCAGAAGTTGGCAAATGAGTTTCTTGCTCTCAAAAATCAAATGTCACAAGGAATGTCTTTTGCTCCTTCATATAGAGATATGCCAAGAAGGACATTTATAAATTATTCATATCAGGGCAATGCTACCAGGAATTAAGGGCAACAAAATCATCTTCCTCCCCCACAAGGGAAACTTGCCCTGGAAGCTCCTCCAACTAATTCAACAATGGGATATCTTGAAGCAGAATTAGAGTTCTCTTTCCAGCCTGAATTAAATCAAGAAAATCATGTTGATCTCCTTGTAGAAAATCAAGAAGAATTAGCTGGTGACTCCCACATTGGTTTCCTGAACTACCAAGATGAACCCAAAAGCAAAGGAGAAGCTTTTAATGGATCATATGTAGTGTTTACTAGGTCCAAGAACCAATCGGTCTAGCAAGATGATAAAGGGAATATAGAGGAACAACCTCAACCAATAATTACAATTGCTAAGTATGGAACCACTCTACCTTTCCATTCAAAGGATCTGGTGATCACCCAAAAGACAAGTACATCAATTTCACCTTCACCTTTTACTTCAATTTTGCAAACCAACGCTCCTCCCATTCCTCCTAAAACTCAGAAGGTTGAAATACCTTCCTCTATACCTAGCTCAATTCAGCCATTTGACATAATTTATCATGTCAAAAAGACCAAAATATGAATGTCTAAATTTAAATATTTACAGTCTAATCCTGATCAATTGGATAAGTTGGTCCACTGTGTCAAGAACCAAACCATCCCTGTAGGACAAGAAGCTAAAAAAGTAATTCCTGATTCCCCAAAGAACATGTCAATTTTGAATAATCTTGTCACTACTCCTCTAGTTGCCCTTAAGAAAATAGAACCTTTCTATGTTTCTTTGTTAATAAATGGTCATAAGCTAAGTAATTATATTATAGACTCAAGTGCATCTGACAATGTCATGCCTACTAAAGTATATAAATCTCTTGGCCTCACACTAACCAAGACTTTTGGGAGATGTTTCTCCATGGAAAACAAGCAAGTACCATTGTTGGGGCAAATCAAAGATGCCTAATTTGTATTTGCAATGTTTCCAAACAAGAGAATCAAGATACTATCTTGGTGGCTGATGTCCCAACATCCTATGGTATTTTTCTTAGACAAAATTTCTCCAAGGACATGTGAGGAGAACTAAGCATGGACCTATCTAAGGCAAGAATCCCTATCAAAGGTGTAATGAAGGGGTTGCTCCTTGAAAAGGAGGAAAAATATGTGGTCACCCAAACATCAGCCCCTAAAGCTCAAATTCTTTTTGAATCCTCAGGTATGGGTAACTACTTTCTATCTATAGATGAAGTGCATGAAACATATGATAAAATTCTTGAAAGTGGCAACCCAAAAATCAATTCAACTAGAATAATAGAATAACTAGTAGGTTGCAATACAAATGTAGAAGGACCCTCCCTCTCTAATGAAGGAAAGTCTAAGGAAAAAATAGTGTTTGATGAGGTATAGACTCTAGAATTCGATGGTAGTTGCTCTTCTACTAGTTTGGGAGCTAGGATTGTGTTGATATCTCCTCAAGGAGATATGTTTCCTTCATCTTACAAATTACAATTTAGCAACAATAACAATACAGCTGAATATGAATCTCTGTTACTTGGATTGAAGGTTGCTCAAGATAAAGGCATCAAGTTTCTTCATGCCAAAGGGGATGTTGAATTAGTGGTTTGTCAAGTGAGAAACTTATACCAAACCAAAAATGAAATATTATGCCACTATCACAACCTAGTTTGGGACCAAATTAAAAGCTTTGATGCTTTCAACATTTCTACCATACCCAAGAAATCTAATGACAGAGCTGATGCACTTGCTATTTCAAGAACTTTTTTAGTTCCTCACTCAGATTTCAAATAAGACAAGTATACTATTGAGCTAGTCTATAGACCAAGTGTTCCTGACAATGCTAATCATTGGCAAGTATTCAATGATGATCGTCAAATCATTGCCTTCTTGGAATGAAAAGACATTTTTGAAAAACTACATTTTGAAGGTAGTGAACCTCAGAAGTATGAATCAGCCTCTGAATCTAGTTTAGATATAAATTAAGAATTCTTATAGCTAAAAGGAAGTAAAATTCCCAAAGGCCTGGTTTCTCTTGAGAAACTATTTGACAAGCATGATAGATTCATCAAACAACAACAAATAGATTCATGTTTTTCTCAGGGATTCGATCAAGTAAATCTAACTACCAAAGAAAATCCTAAGATGGTTAACATTGGTAAGTGTTGCACCCTTGAAGAAAGATTCAAGTTCACCGCTTTACTCCATTAATACATGGATGTCTTAACATATTATTATGATAACCTAAAGTCTCTTAGACTTAATTAAATATGCCATGACATTCCTCTCAAGGCTAACTCAATGCCCTATAAGCAAAAATCTAAATAGTACAATCCAAAAATATTAGGTACTATTCTGTTTGAGACATAAAAAATGTTAAATGCCAAAATCATCTTCCCAATCCATCATTCCACATGGATTGCAAACATAGTGCCTATAAGGAGGAAGAGTGACAAAATTTGCATTTATGTAGATTTTAGGAATCTGAATTAGTCATATTTGAAAGATAATTACCCTTTGCCAATTATGGATCAAGTGCTTCAAATAGTGACAGGTTCAAAGATGTTCTCAATGCTAGATGGATTCTCATGATATAATCAAGTTAAAGTTGGTGAAGCAGACCAACACAAGACTGCATTCACCACACCTTGGGGTACATTTACATATAGAAGAATGCCTTTTGGATTGATAAATGTTGGTTCCACTTTCTAGAGAATAATGGACCTAGATTTCAAAGATGAAATGGGTAAATTCATAGTGGTATACCTTGATGACTTAACCATCTTTTCAAAGTACTATTTTGATCATGTACGCCACTTACAACAAGTACCAGCACGCTACCACCAGAATGGTATTTCCTTAAACCCTAAGAAGTGTATTTTTGTAGTAATAGAGGGGAAACTCCTCAGACACATTATGTCTAAAGAAGGCATAAAGATTGACTCAGACAGAGTCAAGTCTATTCAAGAGCTTAATTTTCATACAAGTAAAAATATTGTTCACTCTTTCTTTAGAAAGGTGAATTTCTTATGGAGGTTCATCCTTGAATTTGCTGAGAAGACTAGACACATTGTGAACATGATGAAAGGGAAGACCACCTTCATCTAGACTAAAGAAGGCAAGTCAACATTTCAAGATATCAAGACTGCCATTGCCCATGCCCTTACCTTGGTTTATCTAGATTACAACAAAGATTTCATCATATACAATTATGCTTCTGAACACACACTTTTAACAATTCTTGTTCAATAGGATAAGGAAGGTATGGAATCTCCCATTTCTTTCATGAGTTGCCCTCTTAAAACCCATGAGATGAAGTATTCAAATGTAGGAAGCATGCTTATGCAGTGGTAAAAGTAGTCAAACATTTCCACTTCTATATCCTGAATTCAGACTCTACTACCTTAGTTCTTAACACCACAATCAAGTCCATATTAACTCAGTAGGAGTTTGGCACAAAAAGAGGCAATTGGATTGCAAAGATCTAAGAGTTTGATCTAGACATCAAGCCAACAAAGTTGGTAAGGGGAAAAGGCCTATGCTAATTAATTATTGACAATGAACCAGAAGATACACAACATGTAGAAGCTGAAGTGGAAGACACACCAATAGTCCTTTTTATCTCCATTACCAATGAGTGGTATTCATGTATTGCTCATTTGCTTACTTATGGTGAATGTCCTACTCATCTATCTTATAAATAAAGGAGGACTATCAACTTGAAAGCTACCAATTTTGTCCTTTTGGGACAATGGCTTGTATAGGAGAAGCATAGATGGAGTATTCCTTCATTGTGTAGACAAAGAGCAACAAAGCCAACTTTTGAAATCTTTCCACAATCTAGCTTATGGAGGACATTTTTATGCTCCTGTAGCTACCCACAAGATTTTTTGAGCTGGGTAGTACTGGCCAACTCTTTTCTAAGATGCATATAAGTGGGTGAGAAATTGTGAACTTTGCTAGCAATTTATTGGAAGACCCAAGTTAGTTGCCCTGCCTCTCAAGTCAGTGATCATAGAAGAAACTTTCTAGCAATATGGGATTGATTTTATTAGGACTATAAACCCATCTTTAAGTGTTGGACATGATTAAGAAATTACAACAACTAACTATTTCACCAAGTGGGTAGAAGCAATCCCAACTAAACATGCTACTTTAGAAATTGTATGCAATTTCCTCAAGGAGAATATCAGTTCCATGTTTAGAGTTCTAACCAAAATTGTTACTAACAATGTAACTTATTTCACCTCCCAGAAGATTACACAATTATATTTCCATTATGGAATTACACTCTCCCATTCTTCTGATTATTTTCCATAAGGGAATGGACAAGCTGAATCAAGCAATAAGAACCTGTTAACTATCATCAAGAAGCTAGCAGATGACAATCAAAGGACATGCCATAAATCATTTATTGATGCTCTATGGGTAGACAAAATCACACCAAAGAGGGCAATTGGTATGTCTCCTTTTCAACTTCTTTATGGTATTAATGTTGAAATACTAATCACCTTAGAATTACCAGCCTTGAAATTGGCAAAGGCATTTGAAGATCAAACATATGAAAGCTCTCTTGATAAGAGAATCATGTGCTTGACTGAGCTGGATGAACAAAGAACCATGGTGGTGGACCAAATTGTAGCTCATTAAAGTTTGGTAAAGAAACTCTTTGACCAAAAGGCCAAAAATCATGATTTCTAGATTGGGGATCAAGTCCTGCTATGGGACAAAAGGAGAGAACCAAAAGGGATGCATGGAAAGTTTGACTCCCTTTAGAGAGGCCCATTTATAATTCATCAACATAATGGTGAAAGTAGCTTTCTACTAAAAAATCAAGATGGCACACTCTTTTTTCTACCTCACAATGGGCAACATCTAAAACACTTTAACTCTTGAAGTATCAGATCATTGCATCTGTACATATGTATATTTGTATAGTTTTTAATTCTATTTTGTTTTATTTGTTTCCATTTTTGATTCCTTCCATTTATGGGTAACATGAATCTATAGCCCAATGGTACACATGAAGACATTAGAGATTCTAGATTCTACTCCCTTTAATTCTTTTTTACAATTGATAGAAGTTCCCCAACTGGAGCCAACTGTTGTCCGCAAAAATAGACTTCTCATTTTTTGGGACAACATGTGAAATATTTTGGTTCATCAGACTAAAATAATCTCTTCCCTTCTTAAAATTTGTTTTGAGCATTCAAATTCCTCATTTTTCAAGCTTCTCAAGAATCTATGGACTCTACAGGCTTAAATCTATCGACTTTACATACTTGAATCTACAAACTCTACAGGCTTAAATCTATGGACTTTGTAGGAAGAAAATCTATAGACTCTGTAGGCCAAGTTTAATGGACTTCACAGGTTGATTTCTATAGACTCTATAGGAAAGAATCAAGCTCTCAAAACTTAGGTAATTTCAAAGTTGGTTCAATGACAAGGCTTAACCAAAAGAGTTCATCGACAAGCTTCAAGCAAGGATTAAACCATTGAACCGTTGAACCTTGAACCATTTTGGTTCAATGGGTTCAAAGTTTCAACATCAGTAGAAAGATTTAAGCACATTTGTCAAGGTTCAAAGTTTAACCACTTTAATGTTCAACAACTTCAAAACACTTATTAAAAAGAAGAAGGCTTGAATCATTAAACCATTGAACCATTGAACCACTTTGGTTCAAAGGTTCAATAGGTTCAATGACTAAATGGTTCAATGCATTTGGTTCAAAAAGATCAAAAGGACTTAGTTAAATAAAAAGAATGAACTGATTGAACCATTATCAAAGAGCTTAGAATGAACAAGGAAGTGATGGTTTAATGGTTCAACAGGTTCAAAGGCTTCTACAGGTAGGATCAATCAAATTTAACAAGTTTTCAATGCTTGAACCGTTAAACCATTAAACCACATTGGTTCAATAGGTTAAAGGTTCAACACATTCAACAAGGCTTGTTTCAAAGAATTTTGGTTCAGGCAGTCAATAGAAATAAGGGAATGAACCATTGAACCAAAGTTGGTTTAATCAGTCAGTTCAAGTGACAAGTTCGAAGGAGTGCCCCAAGCGTCAAAGAAACAAGTGCCCTTACAGAGGAAATTTATGTGGCAAAAGTGACTAAGGAAATAAAAAATTGATAGAACTCAGTGGATTCTACCAAGTGTCATCTTTTGAGCCTCATTTCACTTTGTTTCTAAGAGTAGCGGATGCTGCCATGTGTCACAATTTGAGATTCACATAAAATCCACTAAGGTAAATTTCTAAGGGACAAACAGCCCTTGCAGAGGACACTCAGAAGCTAAAATGAACCATTGCAAAAACCCAAAAGGCTAATTTGGAGCTCAAACCACCCTTGTAGAGGGAAGAAAGGGGCAAATAGACCAATTCAAAAGCTAAAAGAGTAAAGGGATTTCCTTCAAAAAAATTCCCCCAGAAAAATAGATAAAGTAAATTCCTTTGGGAAAATGAACAAGGCAAAGGACAAAGTGAAATTCTCTAGATAATTTGTCCAAAGGAATTAACCCGAAAAACAAAGCAAAGCCAAGTGAAAAGATAAGGCAAGGAAGATTTTGTTCAGACAAATTGCTCAAAGGAATTCCTTCAGACATTTTGTCTGAAGGAAATAAAGGATAAAGCCCATCAGAAGAAAGAAGCCTAAAGGCCATCCAAAGACGACCTGAAGGGTAGATACCCTTTTGGGGGGCTCTTCCCAACCCAAAGTGGACCATTTCTCAAGGCCCCAAAGGGCAGGTCCCCTCTGAGAAAGATTAAATGATAAAGCTGAAGGAATTGTCGAGGAAAGTGACATGCCCTTAGACATCAAAGTCACAATAATGAAATAGCCATTGATCCTTTTAGGTTTAAGCATAGACCCAAATCCATTCAAAAGCTTTAAGGCCAAGGGAAAAAGGAAGAACCACTAAGAGGAGCATAAAGAGTAGGAATGACTAGAAACATTTGCACATCAAATATGTTTCTCGAAGTAGACCGCTAGGTGGATATTGAAAGATGAAAACTTTCAATAGCATGACCCATTTCTCTACATTGAGAAAAGAAAATGGGTAAATGCCCCTAAATTCCAAAATGTCTTCTTAACAAAATTCAATGCAACATGATGTGTTACTATTCCCAAGTCCTTCTTGAAGAGGCTATATAAGGGACTCTCTTGTTATTGTGGAAGGGTCTCTCTCTGATTATCAAAAACAAAACTCTGCCCAAATTAAAAGGCATTACTGAGACTTTGAGCTTAGATTGTTGATCATATTTTGTTATTCGAATAAGAAAGCAAGTGAATTTTCAAACTTTGTGTTGTGATATCTTTATTGTTGGGGAAACTATTTTTATTTCTTTTTCATTAATATATTTTCTGTTCCTTTAATTCAATAAGCAAAATTAGTGAAAGTAGTTAAGAAGGCATCCTGAAGCCAACTATGGAGAGACTTTGTGCCCCCATAATCACCTTTAGTGTGTTTTCTTTTTGTTTCTATGTAAAGGACATTGGGATGACTTTGTGCCCTCATTTTCCTTCGTATCTCACTCTTGGACAATTCAGGTGGAGACTTTGTGCTACATCTCAATTTGTTGGTTACTACGACCTTGGTTACATTTTGCAATTACTACCAGGAAGATTCTTGTGGTTTGTTGAATGGTACTTATGAAATAAGAGGAGTGCTTTCTATCATTATCCTTAATATTTCTCCTTTGATTTGCATGCATCATGTCTAAAAAAAGAGAGATGGATGATTTATCCTACCCTTGAGTATTATTTTCTATATATATATATATATAGGGAACCTCCCCTTGATGAGAGGAGAGATTAGTCCCCTTTTGATGTGGTAAACCTACACATTTGGCTGACCAATCTTCTTACTTTGGATGATCAGACCTAATTTGTTTATCAGTACGCTGATCGACAAAATATTCAACCAACAGACCTTATTTTAGGGAAATTTATTATTTGTAACTTTTATTCAAATATTATTAGACATTTTATTTATAATTTTAGTACAAAATATTTGTTCAATATTTTCTCATCATGTTTTGATCATGAATTATGTTCAGACATTATCTTCATCAGAGTTTCCATATTGGACATTATGTTCAAATTTTCCACATCAAGTATTTTGATTAGAAATTTTATTTAGAACTCCTTATTCATAACTTATATATTATAAATTTTGTTTAGGACTTTTATTTAGACAATTTTTTTGAAATAGTCATCATCAGTTTTATATGCTTCTAAGGCTACACTTAGAAGTTTTGTTTGGAGATTTTGATCAAGAATTTTGTTCAAACATTATTTTGAGGGATTTGGTCTTTGGGAATTTTATTTGGGATTTATTTTTAGAGACTTTGGTTCTAAATAATTATTTAATTGGTCCCAACATGACTCCCATCTACTAAAATTATAATAGGCTTAGCCAACAAAGTGAAACTACTTCCTGACACTTACCAAAGAATGTAACCCACTAATTAAACTAATGAGATTTAAAGTATGTAGGTAAAATAAACATATGAATGTTGGACATTAAAATTATACAAAATATAATTGAATTCAAATTCTATATACATGATGTGTATCTATCAACATATTCATTGCTCACAACTGAATTCAAAATAAATTTCTATTTTATGAACAAATACCTAGCTACCTACAAACCCATTGCAAAGAAGCAACCAAAAGAAAGGATTTTTCATAGTACATGGAAATAGACTTTGATCACACTAGAAAATTTTGATGGTGTCATCATCTAAGATATTCAAATGAGTACTTACACCATCCTCAATCTCTATCAAGGATTATATGGAGTTTATAGAGACGGTGGTTGATGAAATAATCTTTGACAATAGGTATGTTAATTATTCATAATTATGGTATGCAACTAATGTTATCGATGCATTTTGACATGAAGTAAATCTATCACCTGATTAGTACCAATATCTTAAGAGATAAATATTACACTTTTTGATGGCAAATCGTGATGATATGCCCTTCATCAACCTACTATAGGACTTGTTCTTTGCTAGAAATTTTACACAAGATGCCTTTTTACACCATATGGATCACTAGATGGTCATGGTTTTCATCACTGGTGATGATTTCCAAATGTACCTATCTCTACCAATTTTGGATGAAATATTTGATAAACATAAGCTGGTAATATGGAATAAATAGAATTCACATACTTATTATGTATTAAGAGATAAGAACTACACTTTGCAATGGACAAACATGATGTTATTCCCTATATCGACCTATTAAATGACTTTTTATTTGATGGAAATTTACACAAGATGCCTTCTTTCACCATATGGATCACCAGATGGCCATGGCTTACATCACTAGTGATGATTTCTAAAGGTACCTATCTCTACTAATTTTGGATGCAATAGTTGATAAACATAAGTTGGTAACATAGAATAAACAAAATTTAGTTGAAAAAGTTATAAGTTCATGGATTATTCATAGGGAGACTATGGTGTTAAAGGGAAAGTCTCCCATCCCCATTATAAAATTTAGAGGGGGGTCTGTATTGCGATTGCCCTACTAAATATAATGTATGGCATGCCAACTATCCATTTTCTCCCTGGATTGGGTGCCATTATTAGATATGATAATGATTAGTGACATAAATTTTTCCATGGGAGATATCATTAGCTTCAATCTAAGGGAATAAATTTTGCATAATATTAAGTAGCCAAATTCAACAAGCCACTTATAAATGATGTTATATCTTCTCGATGTAGTAATGGGTATAATGTATAGGTACCTTGGGGAGCTTTGGAGCCTAACTACATATTGTATAAAGAATCACATTTGTGATTACTACCAATTCATTTGTATATGCATATATAAAGCACAGGACCTTAATTATTGAGGACGTATATCCTCAAGTATGGAAGGTCATTCATGATGCCCCATTACCTAAAATTTCAAAGAGCATAACATACACACTAGCTCCTTAGGGTGACTACTAGTTATATCTAGACTATAAGGTGGTCATGGTCACCATTTATAAATTCCACCCCCTATGCCTCCCCAATTATGTACCATATAATATTGTAGAGAAAGAAATTGCATATCAACTTTGGCTGAGTGTGGAAGAGGATTTGATAATAGAATAAAAACACATCTTATGGATCTCACATGATCATTGGTAAAATGTTTTATATCATCAAGAAGCATTTTAGGGAGGTAGGTAACAAGAGAAAGAATTATTAGTTGCCTACCTTTCCACATAGAGATTGGGACACCCATGATCAAATGCAAAATCATATCCAAGGCATTGGTATTCCACACCAACATGTATTATATAACCATTATTTTTTATTCATGAATATAAATGATGATGCCCAAGTCTTATAAAGGGAAAAACATACAAGACTAAAATAAGATCATTTGAGGATTATTCAATAAGAGCCTTCAATTTTAGTTTATGAAATGCATACTAAATTATCATCCCCTAGAGGATGGGATAATTATAACTTCTAGGGTAATATACCCCAATAAAAAACATAATTAAAAGAAGGTCCTTCCCAAGGACTTATCCTACTATTGATTATTGTTAATAAATAGCTTAGGTTAAGTGACGTTGAGCATGGGGGAGCTCAAGTGGATCCAATTAACTTAGACTCCTCTGATGTGTAGGATTAGGAGCACCCAATTACATTGACATTGCAAACATCTATAGTGAAAGAGGTGGTTACTTCCTCAACTCAATGATCATCTTTACCACTATTAAAGACTATAATTTTCTATAGGAGGAATTTAAAGGCTCCTCCCCTCATAAGGAATCCAATAGTTAATCATCCAAATGGTTTAGCTTTGGTTCCCACATAACAAATAGAGGTAGAACAAGAACTAGATGAAAAATAGGAGTTGGAAATAGCCAAATCACTAAGCCTTACATTCAATAAAGGGAATTCACCAAACATAGATAACAAAAGGTAAGAAGGCTTAGCTTTAGACCATTCTTCCCAAGATTCCTTATTTGTTCCTATTTTTGGTTTAATTCCCATTATTACTATTTTGAGAACCCCATTGTTCACTCCAAAGGTGGAGGATGTCACCTCCACCCCTAATATTTAAATTTCCTCCACTATTTTCTTAACAATACTTATTCTCACTCTAAACATAGTTTTTTATTCTACCAATATTATTTCATTTTCCCTCACATTTCTTACCATGCCCATTATTTCTACCACTACTGATATTCCCTTTAGGACTACTACAATATTAACCACAAAAATAAAAGGACCACTAAGAAAATTTAAATAACATTATCCAATTCCTAACTCTATGTTGTTTCAAATCAATTTTTAAATACCTTCCACTAGTTCATCCCAAGAGACTACTGTCATGTCCTTAGGAAAGGGAAAAAGGGGTAAACAAGTCTATATAGTCCATCCACTCCCCTAATATGGAGGTGTGGATTGGTCTAAAATCATATGACCATCACTTCCTAGTCAATTTCTCAAAGGATTCATAGAATAATTATCAGAAGATCTAGAGGTGGAGGCTATAGCTAATGATAAGCAATCAAGACCCAAACATCTAGTGATTCAACCATTGGTATTTTATATAAGAGTGATGGCTTTCAAAATTCCTAATTTAAAAATTACATAACTACCATAAATAAAATATTTGTTTGATAAGCCCTAAGGGAGAATTTAAAGGGTTAGAAAGAGGAAATTGGAGGATGAATTTGGCAGGGAGATCATTTTTGAAGAAAAGTAGGAAACATATGCCTTGTATAAAATAAAGAACATATAGATGGTGTAGTTCCATTACATATAATATTTCATGTCCCTTTAAGAAACCCAAAAGGATTATATGATAACATTAGATGAAGGTACAGAGATGGAAAGACAAGAACTAGAATTGGAACTAGATAAAATCAAATAATAACAATGAATAGTCCACATTCTAGTAGGAATTGAAACTAAAGTTTAGGAAGATGCATCAAAATGTTATAATTCTCTAGAGGATATTGAGGAAATGAGGGTAGAATTATAAAACCATATAACTTAAACACATAAATTATTTAATTATTTAAATAATGATGAGAATAAATTAAAATTATTGATTTTGTATATTACTAATAAGGCATACAACCATCTGTATTTAATAACACCATTAGAGGCATCAAATACCCACAATTTGGTGGTCATAAAAACACAAGAAGCTAGAGAGTGGGCTACCACAATAGGGACAATAATGCCCAAATATCAAGAACACAAAACTCTTATCTTGTAGATATTGGATTAATTAAAATTATTAAAGGTAAGGGATGATATTGGTAAGTTGATTAGCATAATAAATTTTGACCAACTCATTCAAGAATAATGTGAGAATTTTAAGTAGAGTCTACAAGGGTTAGCACTAGAGTATATTGAATATAAATCAAGTTTTGTAAGAAAGAAACTAATGGAAGTTGAAATTTTAAGATCAACTTCCAAAATACAAAGTCTAATCATGCAAAACTCTTAGATAAAGTTAAAAGGGTGTGCAAAACCTCTTTACTTAACTTAGAAATCATAAAGTAACATCATGATGTGGGTCAAAAATGTTATCTAGAGTTGGAAGCAAAGGAAAATAAGACTAAGGATGTAACATCTAGTTCATCACCAACATAAACAGTGACAAATCTCATGAAAGTTAACAAATCCATGAAAATGTCCACTTAGCGTTAGTTTAAAGGGCCAATTGTGTGCATGGAAATTAAATATAACAAAATTAAGTTTTGTACTCATAATATACTCATGTTAGAAATTAATGTAAAATTGCTTGAATTGTTTTGTAAACATGTACATGTTGCATAATATTTTAAATGCTAACTTTAATTATTGATGAATGTAAGTTAACTCTATGTATACATTAAATAAAAATTTTAAATTATAATTAGAAATGAGTTTCTAACTATGCCATGTAATCAAAATTTTCATGTACTTGGAAGATGAGGTGATCCCTCCCCAAATCTATTTAAATATATGTAACATATTTTGGAAGGGTCAAAAAATTTAATACAGAAGTAGAATCAATTTTTTATTTTCAACTTATGTTTTGGTGTATTTTCTCTCTAGGATTTGTGTAAGTAGTGTTGGCATCCTAGGTTGAACCCTATCTGAGAAGGGGATTGTTTAGGTCCTTTTGCTTAAACCTATTCCAACATAGTAATGACCCTAGGCTGTGGGTCACCTAATCCTGGGTTAGACCTCTAAAAAAGGACCACTTTTTTGTGTGGATAACACCTATAATAAACCTAAACTAACTTCTTACTAACAAAAATGGAAAGAGATTGAAAATAATGCACAAAATTATGTAAGAATGAGGTGATGCACCAAATGTTTTTTTACTTATACATGTAAAATATGCACTATATGAATCTTTAAATATTACTAAACATCACTTCATTCACTCTTTGATCAACTTACACATAATTATTTCATAAAAATACATGGAATAACTATTGACCTAGCATGGGAGGGTAATTATCCACTTCTAAACCGACCAACAGACTATATATGCACTTCAAATGACTTGTGAAAAATACAAAAATAATTCATGATCGTGAGAAAAATTTGATAGAGGAAAGGAAAACATATATTCACTTAAAAACATCAATAAAATCATGAAGCACACTTTTATTCATCTTGAAAATGGAAGAATTCAATCTTTTATTACATCAAATAGGTGTTGTAGTATAAATCTTGGCAAAGTCTAGTCATGTCAAAGAGAGGGGATCATTTTCAAGGATTAGGATCCTATATTTATAGCAAGATGGGATGAGAAAGATAGGGATCCTATGTAGAAGGATGGATAACGGAGCATAATGACCAAGATTTTCAATTATCTGATGTTGATTCAGTTAAAAAAGATCATAATGCCTAAGAGTACTTCTAGAAGGTGGCCATAACAACCATATTATTATCTTTCAATATATTTTTGGCTTGCATTGATGATACTTACAATAAAAATAGTTAGATAAAATCATTTTCAATCTCTTTTAGGCATTGAATAAATTACAATAGCTGGGTCAATTTGTTGTAATCTTGTTTCGACATGTATTGTTCCCTAATGGTTCATCTTTTGCATGTAAGAGTGGAAAAAGGATCATAATCATGCTTCTAGATTTTGAAATGAACCCATCAAAACCATGTTTCTACATCAATGGCATCACTTTGAAATATTTGATCTTGTTTGACCTCAACCATATTTAATCTTTATTTAAATTTTCAAATCTTTAACTTTTGATATTGGTCTTTGATCTTGATCTAGGTTTGTAAAAATGTGCCACCTGGTAGCTCTTCACTTATTCTTAGGATTCTAATGTTAGCTTCATATGCCCATGTACTTATGTCACATAGTGGATTTTCATTTGATTTGAGCTCTTTGACCTATCCACCATTGACCTTATCTACATGACTTAATGCATGCTATTGATCTTTATCAGTAAGATCAAATGTAAACCATTGATCACCCTATTCACCATGATTATGACACTTGGCACCATTTCATTTAATCTTAAGATATTCTAATTTTTTAACCCTCACTCACACCATTACATGTTCATGGTATGATTTAATGTGCACCATTGATCTAACTAGACCCACTAATTATGTCAGATTATCACTCACAATTGGACCCTGACTCAAATTCCTTGATTTGGACACTTTTTAGTGTCTCATTTGATTTTGGGATCTATTGAATTATTAACCTTAGCTCATTATTGATCTAGTTTGGTATGATTTAATTCACATTTTTGGATGCAATGGAAACATTGACACTATCCTTACCTACGTGTCATTAGATCTTTATTTAGGTACACAAGATCTTGACACTTTTCATCTATATGTTCATCCTTAAAACATTTGAATTCAAATGGCTATTCATCATGACTTTTATTTGACATTACCATAAATGTCTCATTATTAATGTTCAACTTTGAGGACTTGTAACTTGAGATAGAGAAGTCATTAATTTAATAAATTTATAGAGAATGTCCAAGGAATGAGTAACATCATGTTTATGTAATCTTTTGGCTCTATGAGGCCTCTTAACTGAAGTAATAAAATACATAATTGATCTGACTAGTCTATTTCTTCAAGACATTTGAGATAGTCTATCTCTTTAACTACTCAAATTCAAGTACTTATTACTCTAATCCTATGACCTGACTAACCACCAAGATCACATGAACATTATAAATTATTCACTCATTCTCATGACATCAAAAAACATCCTTTTGGATCATTCTAGACCTCTTTGGTAATTCTCAGCTTATAAGAGAATTATTTTGACCTCAAAAACATGACCTATAGGTCATACACATAGTCCTTAGTTTTATCTATTTCTCAATCCATCAATTAGGCACAATCAACTTCCTTACTTATTTTATTTAACGTTCACACCACATCCAAGTTATACAAGTCTAGAAACCATCACATTTAGTTTCACTATATATATAGAAATCCTAAAAATCACTACCTTGGTCAACCATGAGGCATGAGTTATACCTTAAGGCATCTCTCACATGAATACATGTCTCAATATAATCTTCATAGGTTAGCCTTATCATTTATGGGTCACCCTTAAGCAATTACACCCTTTAATAAGACCCTTGTAGCTCTTATGGGTCTCATGGAGACCTATTCACCCATTTGGCACCCCATAGATCAAAACAAGAACACAAGACTACATTAAAATACATGGGTCCACTCCTTATGTCCCATTTTACATCATCAAATTATCATTGTCATCTTAGCTCACCTTTACATATGCTCAAACAACACAAATAGAGACCTTATACACCAAAACTCCATTATCAAACATAGAATCAACTTATTAATCATTGTTCATACTCAATATAGATTGATCACACCTATAAAATACTCAAAAAATATCCTCATGGAGTCTAAAACACTCCCCAATAAAAAATTCATCAAGAGACATCAAAACAACATCAAAATGAGCTCAAATATCCTTTTCAGGTCACTTGCAAGATATACATGAACACATAGTCAACTTCTAGGCTCAATATATTTGATTGTAATCACTTCCAAATCTTAAAATCCATATTTATATATGTGAATTGAGGTCATTTACCACATTTATTTTTACTACATGAGCAAATCCATCTTGTATCAAAAGTTATATCCTAAAAACTAGACATTGGTTTTTCTTTACAAATTCAAATATTCAAATAAAAATAGTTATAGTTAACCTTCAAACAAAATTATCACATCTTGTGTCCTCTCAAATTAGATCAAATATGAACCATTTATCTCTTTTTATATTTAATTCACAAGCACCAATGCTTAGATGTTAAACCTTAGTCATGTCGACCTCATCTCATGTAATCTGCTAATGTTGACTCCATGTGCTTTATTTATCACTATGGATCAACAAGGTCTTATGTCACCATTTGGTTAATATATATGAATGCCCACTCACCATTGGATCCTTATCTTTTAAATTTTCTCAACCATTAAACATTGTTTACCTATCCTCATCTTAGTGCATCCTAAATTCTTGGAGTAATGTGCATCATTGATTTTGCTTGATATTTAACTCTTTAAAAATTGACAAAGTATGGGGACACTTTAAATATTCTTAATTATCCATTTTTTATCCTTAATTACTTTTTCTGCACTTTGACACAAGATCTAAAATTTAGACTAGATGTTCTCCTCACATAGGAGAATCCAACCATGTGACACATTGCCCCTATAACCCTCACATGTGTGAGATATAATGCCATTAAAATAACTCCTCAAAATACTCCATTATAGATCCAATGATTCTTATAATTTGTTTGCGAGACCAACTTTGAACAAGTATAGCTTTTATCGTGCTTTAGTGTATGATCTCAAATTTAGCACAAATCATCTATGCTCAAAATTGAACAAACCCATATGATTATTTTTTATTGAAACCTTCACATGTATAAGATATAATACCATCATAATTATCACTCAACTCTTCTTGACATATTATAAAATTGGCTAAGTATGGGAAAACATAGTCAAACTACTTGGGAGCCTAACATTTCATATGTATATATTTTGATAGGTTATATAGAATGATCTAAAAATAAGAAAAAATAAATTAGGAACAAAAATTAAAAAACCCATATGATCATTTTATCTTGACACCTCTATGTGTGTGAATTCTAACCTTATCCACATGCTTACTCAGCTCTACTTGAACCCTTTTACAAATTTTGCTAAGTATGGGAACATATCAAATTTTATTTGAGTAGATAAATTTACACACTCATATATTAGACCATGATTCAATTCATGACTTGAGATTTGGTTCATAACAACTAGGAGCTACTATGATCACAACCATATGACCAAATCCCCTTGATTCATTCATATGTGGCATTAGTGATGTCATCAAACTACCTACTCATATTTTTTACCACTAGACCTAAAGTGTCTAGATGAAAACTATGGACAACTAGATGAAATACACTCATGCACATAAGCATTCAAATAATTATTTAATTTTCATAAGACCCCTTTCACATGCTCAAATCACCATACTAATCCTTGAACATCTCTTGCCATGTCAACACTGAAGATCAACAAAGCATCCTTCAAGAGTACTTAGAATAGGCACATTTCACACCTTTTTATTGTCACTTAGGCTATCAAATACCTTCATCCACTTAGAATAATACCTCCATGACACCACTATGACATCATCATGATAACTCTCTAACAATCCATTTATTCATGACTTTTGAGATGGTTTGGCTCTTTAAAGTTTGATTTTACCATCTTTTGATCATTTATGGGTTAGGAAATTTACTTAGCTTCTCTATCTATATATAATATTGGTATGTGGGCCAAAATTAGCTAATATCTTTGGCAACTCAGCTAGGTAGCATGCCTATTATGCTTGAGAACTTAGACCATTTACATAACTCTTAGACTCACCAATAATTTTAAATCTGATCCATGACTGCAAGAAAATTTTTGACTTGGAAATACAAATAATTGCACCAAAATGGGGAAGGAAATAAAAAATCCATGGAAATTAACCTAAAAAAGCAAAAGTGTAAACAAACTAATATGTTACAATATCACTTGGAGGAAGGCCAAAATAAACAATGTATAATGACTCAAACTTCAATATAAATGTTTCAAGTGTATCCCATTAATTAGGATAGGAAGCTCCTCACCATCCATCATTTCATGTTATAATTCATTATGGGATTTTCATCTAGATATTATGTCTAGACCACTCCAAATAGAGTCAAAATATGTATGCCTTCTTGGGTTAGCACTATCCTCATCCCATTTGTCGATCAAATCTCCTTTTTTGAAACTTTGTGAATAAGCTCCTTTGTTAAAGGCTCTCTTCAATTTTTCTTGATGGATTTCCATGGCTAACATGGACTAGTATCTTATCTCTTCTAACTCTATAAGGTCATCATATCTTATCTTCATAGGTTCATTTTCCAACAACTCAAGTTGATGCATCAATTCTAGGGTACGAAGTTTAAGAGAAATAAGTATTCTTGCTTCCTTACCATATACTAGCTTGTCGGTGGAGTTGGCTATTTAATTCTTATAGTTGATCCTATTATCCCACATATCTAACTTCAATTTGATATTTAACGACCTATGATTATCTTCAATGGTCCTACTTAGGATCTTTAACATGTTCTTATTAGTGGACTCAACATGACCATTGCCCTGTGGATAGTATTTTGATGAAGTGATGAGAAAGACACTATGTTTAGATACCCATTGGTTGATTTTATAACCCATAAAGGTAATAACATTATCAAAAATAATGGTTAAATGGAATCCAAACCTAGAAAGCAAACCTTCATAAAAATCTAGAACATTAGGCTCATTTGCTTCCTTTAATGCCACTAATTCTATCTATTTATTGAAGTAATCTATGGTAGTTAATATCCATGTTTGACCTAATATTTAAGTGGGGTTAATGAGACCAATAAATTACAATCCCAATTGGCTAAAGGGCTAATCCACTATAATTTAGCTACAGAGGTAAGGCTACAAGTTTCACCTTTCCAATAAACATATCATGCTATTCGCATTTCCTAAACCATGCATGACAATCACCAAATATGCTTTGCCAATAATACCCACCTCTCATGATATTTTGGGATGTATTCCTTTATAATTAAATCCTTCCCCCATGTCCATCATATAACTATTCAAGTAACCTTTCCATTTGATAAGGTTTAATGCATCTTACAAACATACCATTGATATCTTTCTTGAATAAAACACCATTACTAATAAGGAATGGAATTGATTTCAATCTAAAACATATTATTTTTGAATTATTTATATGAGAGGGATAAAGAGCATCTTGGATATATCTTACCAAATCATGATACTAGCTAGAAGGTGAGGTATGATCAACTACAACTTCTTCATCATTTGACATCATAAACACATCATTAACCTCTTTCAAGTCTTTAGCTAGATGATCACAAAGTCCTTTACCTCTAATTAGATTTGTGACTTTGATATCTACATCATAATAAATTGCCTTTTTTGCCTAACAAAATTTTTTCTCACTTATATCCTTGTTCAGTAGAAACTCCTTGACACTTGGATGTGTAACTATTAGGTATATCTTATTGTTAAACAAAAAGTATCAAAATTTATTGAGAGACCTTATAACCAAAAGTAATTTATTTTCAACAAAAGAGTATCTTGTTTAATATTCTTCTAAGCCTTGATTAAATAAGGATATTGGATACTCTAAGGCCTCATGGTTCTACTGCATAAGAATGCTTTAAATGTTGTCAATGTTAGTATAGGTGTACAAAATGAAGTCCTTTGATAAATCTACTTTCATGAGTGTAGGATCACTAGTCATGGATTTATTAATTTCCTAAAAATTCCTTGCTCCTCCCTTAGACCAACTAAAACTCTTATTATTCTTTATCATGGTTGTAAGTGGATTAGCTAAAGTGGCTAAATCTAAGATGTATATTTTGATAAAATTTATCTCCCCTAAGAAAATTTACAAATATCTTTTATGATTGGGTAACGAAACTAAAAGAATTGAATATATTATTTCAATATCTATGCTTAAACCATGCTTTAAAACTATATGTCCAAGTAGCTTACCTTCATAAACTAAGAAGATACACTTTTTGGGATTCAGGGATATCCCAAATTACCTACACTTTTCAAACACTTGCTCAAGGTGAATTATGTGCTCACTTGAATTATTTTATAACACTATAATATCATCCAAATAGATCAACATATATATGTTAAGAGGGAACTGAAATACCATAGATGTGGCTCTCTAAATATTTTCTCCAGCATTAGATATACCAAAGGTCATATTTCTATATTAAAATGTCCCCCACTTGTGGTGAAGGCTGTCTTGAATTAGTATTCTATAAGGAGAACCAAAATATAGTTGTAACCACTATAGACATATAATAAGGAGAACCTTTATTAACCTATAACAAACATTAAAATCTATTCCATAGATGGAAATAGATAGTGGTTTTTAAGGGAAACCTTGTTCAAGTCACAAAAGTCAACACACAATCTAATTTCACCATTATTTTTCCATACTAGAACTAGGTTTCCCACCCAATTTGAGTACTTGATTGTAAACATATTAACTAACTCTATGAGCTTAAAATTTTTAGCTCTCATCAAAGGCTCAAACTTAGGATTAATATGACCTTGTATTTGTCTTACTAGCTTAGTTTAATCTTCTAGCTCAATGGTGTGTTAAGATAGACTTGGGTCAAATCCCTTGAGATCACTATATTTCCATGAAAATACATCAAAAACAACTTGCACATAACTCAATGAAAACTTCCTTCTCTAAATAAGTGAATACCTTACTAGACCTTAATCTATTATTAGGTGCATCTTCCACATTGGCATAGTGTTCCTCCTTTGATGAAAAAGTTGACCTTTCTTTCCTCAGCTCATCATCACCACTGAATATGTTTTCAAGTGTGACCAATCCCTTAGGAAACTTATTTTTTTTATTTGCAAAATCTGATCACCATAGTTTTGAAAGTATTTTGACTAATTTCTTGAGGGAAATTGAGCTAAATCTTATAAGAATCTTACCATCTTATTTTCATTTTCAAACACTTTCCAATTGTCATTATTATCTAGGATGAAAGGCCTTATAATCATCTTAATGTCTTACTATATATTTCCATTTCTTACATCATCTAGGATACTAAATATTTCCCCAATGGAAGCTAACCTGATGTATGTTTGTTATCATCTCTTAGTATTGCCTAAATGTTGAAGGCATAAAATTCTTCAAGAAAGTCCCATAGAATATGATTATAAGATTTAATAAATGGGTTTTTTCACAAATTAATATCTCTCACTTGGTGAACTATAAGTTCACTATCACCAAAGACATGTAAAGTGTTGCCTTTCATGTTCCTAGCCCATTATAAACCATTAAGTAGTGCCTCATATTCTATAGTGTTATTTGGACAACCAAATTGAAACATAATAGATGATAAGTATGTTTGATTTTATAGAGAAATAAACATCATTCCATCCCTAGTACCATGCTTACTCCTTGACCCATGAAATTATAATTACCAAAGATCATCTGTAGACTCATCATCCTTCATCAAGGCTATAATTGGTGCATATTTCTCATAGAGGAAATAAACACCAAGACCTTATTATTAAATTAGTTTATAAGGATAATATTAATGTGAGATAGATTCCTAATCATCAATAAAAATATCTGGAATCTGATCTAAAGGTGATTTAGTCTCATCTACACTAGTTTTTATGACCTCCTCTAAGATGAGGCAATTGGTGTTCACAACACTTGGCATAAATGGATCTAAATAAAACAATGAAATAGGTTTAGAATGAATGTTTTCCTTGGTACCATAATTTTTATTGAACATCAAATATGTCCAATCACTTGATAAGTATCTTCTAATTTTTGAGGTAAAGTGCCTTGACAGACATATGGTAAAATAAGGAGGCAAGTCCACGACAACTAAATCCTATTGAATGGTAACATTGGGAGAAGCATGTAATGTAAAATTAATATATTTAAGGATGCGTAATATATTTTTTGGTGACCCATATACTTTAAATAATCCTTTATTATTTGGTTCATAGAAAAGACCAAGCTTGTCTACAATTTGCTTAGGCATGACATTGCTTCTGGGTCTACTATTCACTATATAGTTATGAACTAAATAATCACCAAATATCAAAGAGATTTACAAGGGAAAATTTTTACTTTAATTTACCTCATATTTTTCCCTTTTTGAAATTTCGTATACCAACTATACTTGATGCTTTATTGGTTGGTCTAAATTAGCTAAGACAACACTTTATTTCTCAACTAGTTCTGGGATACCTTGATATCTGAAAGCTTTTGGATGAGCATATCCTTTTACCCTATAATAGAAAGGGAATCGCACATGATAATTATAAAATTGGTTTTCTTCATCCAATCCACTATACTAAGTGAAGATCCACTAACCTTTAGCTATATTTTTTGAACCACTGGTTATTCATAAACTAGAGGTATTTGAGGGACTCTTCGAGACTCTACATTCTAATTTTTCTATGTTGTAGGGGGAACGAGTTGATAGTTGGTACATTAGGAAAAAACCTTAGGATTAATTGAAACATTATTCACATCTTGAACCTCATCAATGGATCTTCTTTTATCTCTAGTTACAGTTATAATTGGACAAATTGAAATACTACTATCACCACTATGATTGAAAGAAACAAAATCATGCATTTGCTAGTTTACATTAATTGCATCATGCTACCCTAATACTTGTTGAGCCTTTCCTTGGGATACTAAAATTGTCTCTTGATACTAACCTCCTTTAAGAGAAAACTCTTCTTGTGTCATTTGTTGCATAATAATGTTTTATAATACCAAGGCTTGGTCCAAAGCATCATTAAGGTTGGAGGGCTGCCAAATTGAGTCATGCATAAAATTGTTTTGAGGTGGTATGGGAACAATAAATTTTAATGTGGAAGGTGAATTAGGATCAAGAGATGCATATGGTTTAGCTAGAACCATGGCTCCTTTTGATTTGTAGAGTGTTCCAATTTCTCTAAATTCTTGATAAGGAGGCCTTTGAAATATGAAAGGTTGATAGGAATTTTGATTATATTATTGATAAGTCCTACTCTTGTATTGATATCTTTTGAGTTAAACTATTTCATTCCCAAAATATTGAAATATACTTTTCAAATCTCCAATATCACTAGCCTGATTAGAAGGGGCTATAACTTGGGCTTTAGGAGATGGGATATACTCTAAATATGGGATTTGAGGAACTTGAGGGGGTGGGATAGATTGAAACTCTAGGATTATAGGAATTAGGGGCCTTGGAGAAAGCTTACCATATTGTATCAAACTATTTTATGCTCTCATTTAAACCTCATAAGCTCTTTGAAAGGTATTACCACCCATGGATTATATCATCACACTATTATAAAAATTCAGATCTCTTAAATTATATAAGAAGGCATATTCAGGGGATGGTCTAATCAATGCAAGTATTGTATTCCATGTCTTTTATAATCTAAGGTTGAAATCAGATATGAAATTATAAGGAGCTCTATTTATTTTAGTTAGATGTTCAAATAAAGATAGGTGATTAGATTTATCCTCAAATTGACTGACTAAGGGTGATACTAACTCATTATAGTTAGAAATGGAATTTAATGGAATATTTCTATACCACTGTAATGATTTTCCTTTGAAGGAAGTAGTAAGTAGTCTGATCGCCACATTATCTTGAACAATATTATGAACTAAAAAAAGGTTGGTGACATCTTAAATGTGCTCAATAGTATTTTTTTGACCTTCCACTAACAATAATGGGATAATCTTAAGGGAATACATATGAATTTCATCAAAATGGTCCAAATTTAGTGGACTACCTATATTAAATAGGATGAACACTTCATTGTAGATGGCCATTTGGGTAGTGGAGATTACACTACTTAAAACAATAAGATGACTAGGAGATGAATATGAATTTTAGGGATAAGGTATTATACTATTAAATCTTGATTTTTTGTATGAAATACAAGGCATCTTAATAAATTCAAGGGGAATACCTTTACTAGTTAACCTTATAGTAACCTTTAGTATGAAAATGTTGTCTACATGGTGTTATGAACTCTACAACTTTAAATATCTTTAGCTCTCAATGATAATGTATCTCCTTAGCTCCAATTTTTAGTTCTTCTAAGAGACCTTATCCCATTAAGCATGCTACAACTATTGGTAACCTAGGTTGTACCCTATCTGAGAAGGGGATTGTTTAGGTCCTCTTGCTCAAACCTAATCTAAAATGGTAATCACCCAAATATGTGGGTCACCTAATATTGGGTTAAACCTCTAGATAATTTTGGATTCCTTTTATGGATAACACCTATACTAGACCTAAACTAGCTTCTTTCTAAGAAAAGGAGAAAGAATGATAATAATGCATAAAAGCATGTAAAAATGGGGTGATGTACCAAATGTTTTTATCCTTATAATTACACAAAACACACTGTAAGACACTTTAAAGACTACTAAATATAACTTTATTCTCTCTTTGATCAACTTTCACATAAGTATTTCATAAAAAGATATGGATTAGTTATTGACTTGGCATGGGAAGGTAGTTGTCTACTTCCAAACTAACCAACAAACTATATATACACTTATAATGACCTATGATAACTACTAACACACTTCATGAAGATGAGAAAACTTATACAAAGGTAAGGAAAACATATATTCACTTAACCACAATAATGAACTCATGAAACACATTTTGATTCAACTTGAAAATGGAGGAATTCAATCTTTTATTGCATCAAATAGGTGTTGCAGTAGAAATTTTGGTAGAGTCTAGTCATTCCAAAGAGAGGGGATGATTATCAAGGCTTAGCAACCTATATTTATATCAAAATGGGATGAGAGAGATAGGGATCCTATGTAGAAGGATGGAGAAGGGAGAATAATGGTTAAGATTTCCAAGCATTGATTCAGTTAGAAAAGATCATAATGCCTAAGATTACTTATGGAAAGTGGCCATAATAACTATATTAGTCTCTTTAAATCTATTTTTAGCCTCTATTTATGCTCCTCATAGATACATTAGCTAGATCAAATCATTTTCAATCTCCTTTAAACATCAAATTAGTTATAATAGCTAGATCAATCTATTGTGATCTTGTTATGGCATGGATTCTTGCTTACTAGTTCATCTTTGAAATGTAAGAGTGGAGAAAAGGGTCATAATCATGTTGTTGGATTTGGAAATTAACCTATCAAAACTACATGTCTACCTCCATGGCATCCCTTTTAAATATTTTTTCTAGTTCAACCTCGACTATATTTGGTCTTTATTTAAAGTGTGAAGGCTTTGAATTTGATATTATCCCTTGATCTTGATCTAGGTTTATAAAAATGTATAACCTAAAAACTCTTCATTTTTTCTAAGGATTCTACTATCGGCTTTATCTACCCTTATGCTTACACCATGTAGTGACTTTGCATTCAATCTAAACTCCTTAACCTATGTACTATTGATATTATTTGCATAGCTAAATAGATGACATTGATCTTTATTAGTAAGATCAAACATGTACTATTGATCACTCTTTTCACTATGATCATGACACTTAGCACCATTACATTTAATGTTGAGATCATATGACTCTTTAACCCTCACTCACACTATTAAATCTTCATTATTATATTTAATGCACATTTTTTATCTAATTAGACCCACTAACTGTGTTAGATTACCACTCACCATTGGATCTTGATTTGGCTTCTACAATTTGGACACTTGTCATCTTCTCATTTTATTTTGGGATCTATTTATTTTTTGACTTCCACTCACAGTGGATATACTTTGGTATGATTTAACACACATCATTGGATCTGATGGACCCACTAACACTATCCTTTATTATGCACCATTAGATATTCATTTAGGTCCCTGACATCTTAACACTTGTTAGCCACACATTCATTCTTGAAATATTTGAATTCAAATGGATATTAGACATGACTTTTACTTGGCATCCCCATGAATGTCTCATTCTACTTGTTTAGATTTTAGCGCTTGTAACTTGAAATAAACAACTCATCAAGTCATGAAATTTGTAAATAATGTTCAGGGCATGAAAAAAATCATGTCTATATAATCCTTTGGCTCTAAAAGGCCTCCTAAGTGAAATTATAAAATGAATAATTAAGTTAACTATTCTATTTATTCAAGATGTTTGAGATGGTTTGGCTCTTTGAAGGTTTCTTTTTCCATCTTTTGATCATTTATGGGTTAATAACTTTACTCAACTTCTCTATTTAGGAAGAATCTTGATATGTCAGCCAAAATTGGCCAATAATTAGGTTTGATATTTTTGGATGCATGATTCAATAATTATTGTGTGTAATAGCTAGGATTAATTCTTTCTTATCAT
The DNA here is from genome assembly GCA_037957365.1 of Torreya grandis. NCBI lineage: Eukaryota > Viridiplantae > Streptophyta > Pinopsida > Cupressales > Taxaceae > Torreya > Torreya grandis. The sequence goes on along the minus strand of JARHVA010001696.1, from coordinate 1,515,534 downwards.
GATTAGTATACTAGTTTTAGATGTGCAATAACTATTGAAGAATTAGCAGTTATATTTATTATTGGTAAGTAAGGTAACTATTTATATTTCTATGTGTGTAGAGGTGATTTTGATGATATATTATTTTTTGTATGTGTAACAATTATCTTAGATACCTCCCTAGTCCAAGTCATAATCTCCTAAGGGTGTGTAAAAACTACTATAAAAGGAATATTCTTTGACTGAGATCACTGAGTTTCATATATAAAACTATCCCAAAGTAATTGACCATGTTTGTTTGTGTGTGTGAAATAACTGCTAAAAAGAGAAATTAGTTCTAAAAGCACTTGTACACTTAGAATCTAGTTTGAAATGTGATTCCTAAAGCCATAAAGTTATTATTTCTTGCTCTATCCTTCTCTCTATTTTTGAGATCTACCCACTTTAGATTACTATCCACCCATTTGCCAACTCATTTACATTTGAATTTATTTTAGAAACCATTCATCATCACTTTTAAAAGCCTACATCCCCTGCCTAATATTCCATCACCTAGTTATTAAAACTATAAACTTGCAACTTGTGCCCTAGAGTGGAGTTTACCTCCACTGATATCCTAAAATGTTAGAGGCTACCTCGTTGCAAATTGATATCCATAAAAACTACATTAATATCATTTCTAGTTCTAAAAGGAGTACTTGAACCTCTAATAAAATAGGTTAGTTTATATGATTAAGGTTACACTAGAATCACCCAAGATAGTGACTAGATCTAGTTCTCAATATAGTCTTCTAGTCTCACCCTTGTCAAATCATAGAAGGCCTAGATTAATACCAATTACCCTTATTAGTAACAGAGCTAGAACACATTCCCTAGTAAGGAATAATCCTCCTATGAATCATCCCATTGCTCAACCACCTTGGTTAGTTGGATCTATTAATTCCATCCTAGGGGATGTTCATGAACTACCCAATAATCCTAAAATGTATCTACTATCTTTCTCTCCCTTAGGAGGAAGAATGGAAAAAGAGCACATCAAGTATTTCAAATCTTCTTTGAGATTGATGAATGTTATTAATGAAGATGTTGAATGTAAACTTTTTACTTTAACATTGATGGATACTACTTATGATTGGTACCTTAATCTTCAAGAGAATTCCATTAATTTATAGAATGCATGTCAAGATGTTTTTCTTGCATAATTCGGGCAGTCATCATCCCCAATTTGATATACTACCATTTCACTAGAGTAAATATCTCAATATAGTGAAGCCCCTACATTTCATGAATGACCCAATATAGGCCTTTAGTGTAATATTTCATAAGATGTACATCTGGTTGAGCCTAATGCATAAGCCAGATGAAGTATTGTCATTATAAATGCACAAAAATGATCTAGATCCAATTATTAAAATATTTTTATAAAGGGATACTACTATCAAAAATTTGGAAATGGCATATGAAGAGGCCATTAAAATTTATAAATAGATTATTCCCCAAGTGCTTGGGACACCTACTATCAACAATGATATCCCAAATTTTAATCCAATTCCACATGTGATGTAGAATGTCCTTGTGTTTAATAAAAATGAACTATATATGTTTCCTCCTCTAACACAGATGACACATCCAAATTATAATTTTTTAAACAACCATGCACAAAAAATAGTTATTAGTAGAATCAACATTTGACTATGTCCTCTAATACTATTGTCTATGGCATAGACTATACAAAATCAAAGCTATATGTCACAAAAAAGATGTTTTAAAAGTTAATCAATGACTTCCTCAGCATGCAAAGAAATATAGGCATACCAATGGTCTGAATAATCAAATTTATAAGTTCTCAGGGTATAATAAACCATTAAATAGCCCTGTAAATAATATAGGCTAGTCTTACAAGCCTCCAAAGATCAATGTAGTGGAGATAGATTTTCCCAATTGGTGTAGAATCCATAATAATTATTAGCATGGTGAAATTAATTATGTTTAATTTTGTGAAACATTTTAAATCATTCAAAGAGAGGTGGTAAGATAAGATTTGATGCCTAATCCACCATAATAACACCTAGACCCTAACCCTTCAAGAACTACCACATTTTTTGAGACTCTTGAGTTTCCTTTCCTGATTGAAGATGAAAACATACCAGAGTACAACAGTGATGAGATCCATCCTTTCCATCAATTTTATAAAGGTGATTACAACATGAAGATCATGTATCCCATAATAATGTCTATTTATTCAAATGTCATATCCATTCCATTATATCTAAAATATGATAACAATCTACCTCCCATAAAAGGGAATGATCAACCTTAAAATAAGGAAGAATAAAGTAGAGGAGGATATAACATTATTGAAGACTTGAAGAAAATTAAATCAAACATCACCCTTCTTGATTTAGCTTAGATCACTGAAAAAAAGGAGATACTGTGGAAATATATCACATAGAAGGCCCCTATGGAAAACAAAAAATATCTTAGAGTGAATGAAAAATCCTATAACACCAATATCATATATGAAAGCAAGATAGAGGTACCACCCTTTTTCTGACTATCAGGGCATTTGGTAAGAATATTCATAATTTCTTAGTCAATTCTAAAGCTTCAACCACTATCATGCCTACCTCTATTTGTCAAAATCTTATCCTAACTCCAAGCCCATCAAAAAGAATAGTCTCACAATTAGATAAAATAGTGGTAACAACAATTGGAGAGCTCAATAATGTGCATATTCATGTAGCATCTAAGCCATGAGTATAGATGACTATTGACATCCTTATCGTAGACATACCTAAAGGTTATGGATTGTTGTTGAGTACGGACTAGTCTAAGATACTCAATGGATATCTATCAATATATTTCTCTCATATTAAGCTACCATGGAGAATCATTGCAAACCAAATATAAATTGATAGGGAACCAAGGATGGAGTATCCTGTAACATAGTATACTGTCAAAAATAAAGAGGTAAGTTATGATACCTTAGCCTTACTATTTATAATTTCACTAAATGAAATTAAATATAAGAGCCATAATCCTAAATCCCCTAATAGCTATTGACCCTCTACTTTGATGGAACCAAATCCAAATAGGGATTAGGCATAGGAATTGAATAAATTGATTAACAAGGGAAGAGGTTCTTGGCAACATATAGATTGTAGTTCCCTTCACCAACAATAGGTTTAAATATGAATAATTGACTTTGGGATTGTACGTTGAACTCAAAAATAATGTCAAGTAGTTGTTAATATATGGGGATTCAAAGTTGGAGTACATCAGGTTGGAAATAAATACTAGTGCAAGCTATATTATCTATATAAAAGTAAACATAAATTATGGGATCTGATTGAGATATTTGAGGATTTTTATATAATATCTATTCCTAGGGAGAAAAATTGAGATGAAAATTCATTAGTTACTTTATCTACCAATTTGGAGCCTCTTCAAGAATCCAAGGTAAAGAGATTCTCCATTGAACTAGTATCTTGTCCTTTTGATCCTAATAATGTAGAGAATTTATAAGCCTTCAATGATGACTAGTAGATCATCTAGTTTCTAACCAACTCAAGAAAATTTGAGTACCAAGTCATTTATGATAAATAAATAATCTATAATTGTTAAGAGTAGTCAGATGAGGAGGGTGTCCTTTAGCTCAAAGAAAATCATCCCCCAACTAGTTTGGTTTTTATAAAGAGCATTGGATGTAGATCCCAAAGTTTAGTAGCAAAGGCATTCCAAGGTTAACGAGTATAAATTCAAAATGTATAATTTGGGAGATGAGATTAGCCCATATTATGTCAAGATAAACCTTAGTTACACTCCAAAAAAAAGACAATGGGTGAAGGATTTACTTCCCTGATACAAAGATGTGATTGTATGGATATATGAAGACTTGAAGGTTTATAACCCAAAGATCAAGACCCATAAAATTACACTAAAACCAGACCATAATCCATTAGAATAAAGATAAAAACTATTGAATCATATCCTAGAGAATCTCATTCAAACATAATTTGAAATGTTGTTAAGTGAAAGGATATTATTCCAAATCAGGCATTCTACTCGGGTGGCCAATTTAGTCATAGTAAAAAAAAAGAGTGGAGAAATTAGAATGTGTTTTGATTTTATAAACTTGAATAAATATTTTGAGAAGGATAAATACCAACTACCTTCCTTATACAAGGTTATGTAGATAGTTAGTGGCTCTAAAATGATGTCCTTCTTGGATGGATTTTTAGGCTATAACAAAGTGCTATTACAATAAAAAGATAGAATCAAAACTACTTTTAATACAAAGTGGGGTATCTCTATGTCTAAGAGGATTCCTTTTGACCTAATAAATAGAGAATCCACCTTTTATTTAGCCATGGATCACACATTTAAATGACTAATAAGTAAATGTATAATCATCTATATAGATGACCTCATTATTTTGTCTAAGAATAGGAATGATCATGCAGACCATCTATAATCAGCCTTCAAAATATGTTGAAGGTTTGACATCTTTTTGAACCCCTAAAAGATCATGTTTAGAGTTACTTAAGGCAAGCTCTTGGGACATATAATTAACAAAGAATAAATCATCATCGATCTAGATAGAATCTACAGAATTTCAAATATTAGACTAACAAACAAAAAGAAGGATCTCAAGTCATTATTTAGGAAGTTTAGTCATATAAAATGTTACTTAAGTGTGCCTAATGACACTTTATCCATAGGTCATCCTACTTACTAGCACAACCCTTTTAGGCTTTTCTTTCACCGATTCCCAATCATCCACATCCTTTCAGACATAACTCTTATAGACCTAAGAAACTCTTTTAGGCATAAATCCATCCCCTTAAGTATCAATCCCTCTATAAATAGTGCCCAACTAGGATAAGATCACTAAAACCCAAGGTGTCATATTTCTAGTGTTATTGTCCAAATGTAATTTTGGTCTTAATGGTCATATTTTACAAAATCCTTATCTTTATTCATGTTAGCCTAACATGAATTCATTTAACCCATGATCATTAGGTTCCATATAAAATTCCATTTAGAAGGGTTGACACTCATTTAAAAGAGAGAAGCAAGAATATAAGCAAGTACACTCAACAACTTTTCCCTATTGTTTGTATACAACTTTAAAATATTATTCCAAGCTTATTCAAACCCCTGCACTAGTCCCTATCCATCTTAAATACACCCAATTTTGCATCTAGTTGCATTTTCATACATAATTTCACAAATCACTTCACTAGGAGAACTACATTAGCTTGATCTCTCCTCAAAGTATTGGTATGTAGGTAACATGCCCACACATAGGGTGTGTAGTGCATCCAACATATCCATTACACAATAACCCCTTCTCTCTCTTTCTTAAATCTTCCTTTAAAGTTCAACCACAAATAGCTCATAAGGATTTTTAATATTAAAATAGATACATAGTGAGCTCTTCAAACTTTTGGTCCTTGATATTTCATTGATAGGGTAGCACAAAACTATCAAGTAAAACCTCGAAAACTTAGATCACCTAGACAATAATGCTAAAAAAGAACCATAACATTGAACAATAGGATAACACTTTTGGTGCTCCTACGTAATAAAAAAAATGATGTTTAGAAACCTATTTTTGACACTATTCTAGTCATGTACTTGAATTCTTAAAACCTATCTTAGATCAGATAGCTCAGAATAAGCTAAGTCATATTTTCTCTCATTTATTACTATTTTTAGAAAAGGAAAAAAATACAATCTATTTACATAAATTAGTTGCTTAATTATTACACATTATTTATTGATTTACTTTACTCTAGAATTGTTTATTAATTAGGAATAAAAATCCATTATTCTTAAAAATAATAAAACATTTGGGGAACCTGACTTAATTCAAATTTTACACAAAAGCCCTAAAAACCCTGGGGTAAATTATTTCTAATTTTTGGATATAATTATCTAATTTTTCTTGTACTTAAAAATAAAAAATATCTCCTTTTAACTTGGCCAATTTATTCTTAATCTCTTTCCCTTCAATCTTTACCCTTTAGGCTCTTTCATTATTAGTCACATTACATAATAATTTTATAACCAAGATATCAAGGCCATCAATTGTATTGATGTTATTTATCTTATGTTCACAAGTAATGTTAGTAATTAATTATTTATTTTGTGACATATATTGGTTTTCTTGTCTTGAGATTAGTGGTGTGAATTTTGACCAATGCTATAACTTCCTCATTATGTTATAAATGTTTCTTAGTGGTTTATTCCATAATGTTGTTCATGTTGTTTAGGAACATGAATTACAGTTTCATTATTAGAAGTGATAACCCTTATTTATCTTATATCGAGTGGTGTGGGTATAAGAACATTGTAATTTCCCCCTTCTTCTATTCTAGGATCCTTAGGATTATGGATTTTCAAAGGAAACTCAAAAGTTACATCTTCTTTGTGCACCTAAAACATCTAGAAAATTTTCTTTATGGAGGTGATTGAAGAATTTTCCCCTTTAAGCACTTCTCATAATATGGATATACTCAAATAATTTCATTTCCATCTATTCATCATATTGTTATTTGTTATATTCCATCTTCATCGATGCTCTTAGAGAGTTGATTCTCAATAGAAACTAAATTGATTGATTATTTTTTTCCTATTATCTCCTTAATTGGTATTATCTTACTCTCCCTCTTACTTATGATGGATAGTTTTTATTCTCTTTAGTTTATGGCCATTATTTTCACATTATTTCCTCCAAAAAATGTAGGATCCTAGATTTCTCAATTTTACCTTTTCTATTGGGATATCATTTCCAATTTGGCATAGTGTTTAGGTGAGCTAAATTTTTATGGTTTTCAATTACATGTAATGATCTCATCTATTGGTCCTTTAGTCCCTAAAATTAAAATTACATCATAGTTACCTATTTATAATTCTTTATAAAGTGGTGTAGGATGAATGACTAGTGATGGATATAAGGAAGGTGTATTAAGTTGTGAATGTGGCTTAAGAAACTCCTAGATTAACTCACTTCCATCTTTATATTAATTTTCATATCTTCTATAAGTATTCATGTTTATAGGTGAATTATTTGTTTTTTATTCCTTAAATTTGGGACTAGATTGTGTGTAATCCTTAGTGTCATCCCATTCATTATATTCCCTTTTATCTATTTCAACATATTGTACTAAAAATAACTCATTCATTTTTTTAGAATAAGGACCCACTATATTCTAAAAGGTTTAGGCCTATCTTGGAAGTCTTATCATAGGATATTTATGTGTTAAACCTAATTTAATTATTCAACAAATGTAAATGAATATGTTTTGATTATTTAGACTAACTTATTAATACTCTTCAAAAGTTTTACATTTGCACAAGTTTCTAAAACATGCACAATTTGTGAAGTCTCAAAATTTGTGTAAATAGGTCTTCAAAACTTTTGTTCAGAAGTCTATCTTCAACAATATTCAATCCTTCACATATATATAAACCTTTGTGAAAAATTGGTCTTTAGGAATTTTATTCATAAGTTTAATTTGTAGGTTTTATTCAAAACTTATATTCATAGGTTCGGTCCTCATAACTTTATCTACTACATATTAATGTCTTTAAAAGTTTTGTTCATGAAAATTTCTTTTGGGAACTAGGTATTAATAAATTTTGCATTTTGACATTTACTCTTGGAGAAAATGTTTAGAATTTACATTTCAAAGAAAACATTCAAAATTTAAACTTTGTAATTTGATCTCCAAAACTTACTCTTCATAAAAACTGCTTAGTAGAAGTCTTCAAAAAATTTGACTCAGAAAAGGCAACCCTCATAGCATTCATAAAACAACACTCAACATAGGTCTTTGATATTTTTGTTCAAAAGATGTGTTTACTTTACAATAATTCAAGTAACCATTATTCTAATACAACATCTAACTCTCAAATACCAAGATCACCTATGGGATACACAAACTAAAATGAAAAGAGTAATGTAATGTCATTTGGAAAATGCAATAACATGTAATTCTCTCAAACATCTACAATATCTATGTGGCATACCCACCAAAATGAAATTGTAAAGTTTGAATTAAACAAGAAAAACAAGTATATAGACATTGGCCAATAATGGTCCATGAATTTAATTAAATTCCAAATATATACCAATGAATTGAAAATAAATGGCATACCCATTGATCATAAATGAACTATGAGCTCATTTGTCTCCTTGAGAATAAGCGCTAAGTACTTGTGTTTGAATCACAAAATGTATCTAGAAGAGCCAAGACATTAAATTGAAGAACCATAACTCTATTAGCTTAGTGAACTAATTATGGAATCCACATTAAATAAATTTATAGGATAATTACCAACATTCATATTCTCTATAAAGTATTTAATTGAATATAAAGACACCATATTTGAACCAACAATATTCAATAATGAGTATTTGAATTACTCAACATTATGGGAAATAATTCATCAAGTGGATGCACATACTCACAAGGAAAATTTGAAACCATCAAAAAGACAATTGGATATGGACCTTATCTCTTTTAAGTGATATGGATTTAATTTCATGATGTCCAAACCTGAGGTTATGCCATGCATAGATCTCCTGTGAGACTCATTATTTGTTGGAAAAGTGATTGGGGGTGCATTATTATACCACCTAGAGCACAAAACCATCATCACCTACATATCAAGATATTAATTCCAAATGTATTTATACCTACCTATCACAGATACCACATATGACTTACATAGGGTGGTTACATGGAAAAAAGAATACTCAATTGATAAAACATTAAGCAATTAGATCATTCTTAAGAAGACCATCATCCTCAAATATAAGTAGCGAGTGCCTATAATTAATTTTCACATTGGAGTCTACATTGGGATGCCCATCCTGAACTAGTTACACAAATACCCTAGCATTAAATTCCTTCACCTTGAATGGGTTTGACTGCTAGATTTACTAATGATCTCAGAGTTAACATTTTCTTTGGGAGAGGTAATGAGTGCTAAATTTTGGGAAAAAGTTATGCAAAAGGATAAGATGCCTTTAGTTGGCCATTTTTATATGATTTAATACCTTATAGATGTTATTCTAGGCACAATATATGTGTGTAATGGGTCATTCTATATCCTAGATATAGATTTTATTAAGAATTATATATGTGACTCATATTATTTTATGTTAATATATGCCTACACCAGGAACATAATTAGCATTATATAGGACATATACCCTTAGGTTTGGAGGTTTATTCATGAACCACCATCCCTAGGTATCTAAGATAATTTCTAACACATTGATGTTTAGAAGGGACTATTGGCTATATCCTAACTACATCATGATTATGGTTACTGGCCATAAATTTTCACCCTTGCATCTCCCTAATCATGAAATAGAAAAACTATCAAAATAATAGATAACATACCATATATGGTCAATAATTTATAAATATTTGGAGAAGAATAAAATGAGTGCATTTTATGACTCCCATCTAATGATTGCAAGATTATGTTAAATGAATATAAGCAGTTTTGGGAGGCTATCAAAATCAGATAATACTACTCATTAGCCTTCATTCCACATAGATAATGTGACCCTCATGGTAAGGTTCAGAATCATATTCAAAGTGTTGGTATTCCATAACAACATGAGTCTAACGACCATGAATTCATATTTATTAATGTCAAGAGTGGTGCCCATGTCTTAGAAAGGGAACAAATAGTTTGATTGGGTGAGTAACTCTTAAAAATCATCCAAGGGGAGCCTTCCATTTTCATTACAAATGTACATATCAGGATACCACACTTAGTGGATGGGTTACTATATATTTTTAGATCAATATGCCTTTCCAAACATTAGTAGGTTAGGGGGAACCTTCCTAGGAATTCCCCATGGTGATGTAAATTGTAAGTCAATAAAATGGAGTGGATGAAGCTCAAAAAAATTTAACTTGACTTGGGAGAGATAAGGATGATCTAGTTTTCATTAAATATTTAGATCCAGAAAGCCATGCTCTTCATATTTCTAATTTGTCCCAAGAGATTATGAGTGTAGAATTTTCACCTACACCCACTCAAGAGGATTACCTAACAATATAAATGGTCAATATTTTTTATAAGAGGATTCCAAGAGCTTATATCCTCCCAAGAAGTCCAATTATTGAATGAAAATCTATAGAAGGACCATTAAAGGAGTAATAATCTATAGGAGGTAAGTCCATAGATGAATAATAGGATCTATAAAAAGACAAAGTATTAAGCCACCAAGACACCAAGGGAAAGAAACCATTACAAGGAGATTAATTAGGTGAAGGTGTAATCCCTATAGTCTCTATAACTCCTTCAATTATTATAAATCTAATTGTATATTTTTCTCCCCTATGTTTGGTTTTTTTATCCCATTTCTCTCAATCCTAGTGTTTCTTCTTCCTTGGTTGTGCCTAAAGTATATGTTTTTTCCTTTGATCCTAGTGTCCAACCATCCTTGGTTTCCCCAAAATTATAAGATGTTTCCACTACCCCTATTTTCTCCAATTATTTAATAGTTTGTACTATTATAATTTTGTCCTCAACATCCATTCCCCCTACTTATATTATGTTTACTTCCAACACTACCTAAGCATCCTCTAAGACCAAAAATTCATCATCCAAGAAAGACATTAGAGTATTGGAAATTCCATATCTACATGTGTCATCCACTTACTTAGGATTTCCAATTCATTGTTATATTTTTTCCCAAGTGACCACTGTAATATCACTAAATAAGTCTAGGAAGAAAAATCAAGTGTATACTATCCACCCATTACCCCCATATGGTGGGGTGTATTGGTCCAAGATAATTTGTCATTGCCTTCCCAAAACATTAGTTGAAGAGGCCTTGAATAAACCTTTATGGGATTTATTGGTTAAGAATACATCCTAAGACACTCAACCAATGGACTCAACCCAATTGGTCATTTGATGTGGGTAGCAGATTTTGAATCTCAGGCTTCTCAAGGCCAAAATTTACCATAATATATCTACCCATAGTAAGATCCAATTTTGACAAATCGATATTGAGTATTTATAGGGTGAATAAAATAAAGATTTCATATGATGCAAGAATGGGGATGATTATAAAGGAGAGAATAAATGTGTTCTCCTTATCAAAGAGGAATAAAATGAAACTAAGGTAGTCTCCGTATATTGGGAGTTTGAAATCCTTTTTTGAGACACACAAGGATGCATTTTTCTATCTCTAGAAAGGCATACAACTAGCAAGGTAGTGAACAACACCAAACTATCCATGTTTTTGTGCAAATTGAAATATATGTACAAAGTGTATATTTAAGACTACACAAAATTTTAGAGGCCATCAACTTAATTATGGATGATGTAGCTCCTCAAATAATTAAAGATACTAATTTATTTAATTCATTAAAAATAAGATGATTATAAGTTAAAAAACCTTGTTCTTTACACAATAAATAAGGCATATAGCCATATCAATTATTTTACACATTAGAGACTTCAATTTCCCTTAACATGGTTGTCATTTAGACACAAGAAGCAAAGGAATAGGTCACAATAGTATAATAAATAATGCCCAAATATGCATAACATAATATCCTTATTTTACAAATTCTATAGGAGTTGAAGCTCTCATAGGTGAGGGAATCTATAAGCTAGCTTTGCTAGCTTATCCAAGTAGCCTCAGCGAACTTTAAGAAAAATATTTAGGGATTAAAATTGAAGGAGATTGAACCTGAGTTGAATTTTTCATAAAAGAAAATCACAAAAGTGGATATATTTTGGATCAACTTTAAGGCCACTAAATCCAAACATGCATGCTTAATGGAGTAGACAATTATGGTATATAAATAACTACTTTTAAATATGGACATCATAAGATACAAACATGATGTTGATTTGAGTTATTTTTAGGAATTTAAGGTAAATGAAAAATGTAAGGATCCAACCACTAGCTTAATCTAAACTACCAGTTCAATGTCACCAACCACTTCAGTGCTTACCATGATGGCAAAGCATTACCTTACAGTCACCAATAGTAAATAATCATTAGTTGTTAAAGCCTAACTTTTTATGTAGTCATGCTTATAGTATTATTCTATGTAATTATAGTTTACTTACATATAACATGTGAATGTAAAATTTTGACTACAAAATCTGTGATCATACACAAGTTGTACAAAACTAGGTAGGCAAAATTAATTTTGAAATAGTTTTAATTAAATGTAGAAATGCATGTAATTTTTGACATTAAAATTCTAACTAATATTATAATCACTTGATGTAACATTGAGTTTGAATGAACTTGGAGGATGAGGTGACCCCTCCCCAAGTCTATCTGTACATGTCATCCTCATTTAAAAGGGTCAAAAAATTTATCGATACAAAAAGAGATCATTTCAATTATCTTGAAATCGTGCGGATGTATTTTCCTTCCATTTATATGTAATTAAGGTTTCATTTCCTTAATTTGTGTTAATTTAATAATTTTTAGTTTGTAAAATATATATAGAATTCTTTTTGTTATCATTGATATTTGATTTTTTTAGATACACAATTGTTATTGAATAGTTAGAAAGTATTATTGATTTTTAAGTAATTGGTTGATTGTCTTGATTTTTAAAGTGGGAAAGAGCATTTTTATTTGACATAGTATTTTAGGTGTGAGCCAAAACTACCTGTATATCTTTCTAGTCTAGGTTGTAATTTCCTAAGTAAGGGTGTGTAATAGCTACTCTAAAAGAAACAACCTTAAGATGATAGCTTTAATTTTCCTATACCATTTCATCCTAGAATACCTAACTATGTATTTTAGTGAGATTGAAATAACTACAAGAAGCAAATAGTAGTTTTGGGAACACTTGTCCACAAAGGAACCAACCCAAGAAGTGATCCCTTGTAACCATATAGCCTTATTTTATTCTCTACCCTTCCCTTATTTTGAATTTGATTTGACTAAGACCTACCCACTTTGGAATATTTTCATTCATCCATCCAACCCAACTAGGTTTTAATTTGTTTACTAAAATTCATTTCACTACAAGCATACCTAGTTAGCAACCTGCATGCTTAGCCTATTATTCCACCACTAGGTTTTTTAACCCATACCTATAATTTGTGCCCTAGAGTTGTGTTTAATTCCATTGAAATAATAAAATTTTATATGCTACCTCATTATATCTAGTTATATACATAATATCCACATCAACGTAACCTATGCATTTTATCCATCCATGCTCTACACTTTGGGCCCATTCTCATATTTTTTTATTTATTCATAGGTCCTTAATATTCTTGTGTGATTTTATTCCTAATATTTGTTACCATGGGTTTATTAAATTAATTTTTATCATCATATTAATATACACACATATGGTTTTGTCTCTTTTCATGAGAACAACCTTTCCCTTATTCTTTTATTTCTTTTTCTCACTTTCACTTCTATGTGCATTAGTTGAGGTATGTTATTCTTCATTTCACTTTAATGTTTTTAGGTTTTATAGAATTAATTAATCTCTATCATTTTTATTCAAATGTTTGTATCATCACAAGATATATGAAAACATTTTCATCCTTTGAGTCCTCATCCTTAGTTGTTATATCCTTATTAAGATTCTTAAGTGTATAAATCAAATTGAAATAAGATTCATCAAGTTTATTTGCATCTACATGTTTTATATTTAATTCATTTTAGTAGTTAAAATAATAAAAAATTATTGCATAAGGAATATATAATACTTAAAAATATTAAATTGTAATTCTATATCTATCCAAGCTACTAAAAATAGTAAACATGAAAAATGAAAATATTGAATTGATTATTAAACTTTATAAGAGGAAAATATGATGGAGAAATCACACCTTGATGAATTATAAATTTACAATTGTAGATTTGAGTTGTGTAGGCTTGTATTTAATTCTGTGCTAAATTCTATGTGTCAATTTTATATGGATAGGAATGGTGCCTGTCTGATTCATGCCTTGGGTAGGATCCTTAATGACTACATTTGAAAACTGATTTAACCTTTTAAGGTTTTACAAATGTAATTATTATGTTTGGTTAAAGGGTTGAGATTTCTAAATTAATTAAATAAATATGTAATAATTAAGTATTGATTTTTTTATAATTTTGGCCTTGTTTGAATTTCTATAAATAGAAATAAATAGGGATAAATCGATACTTATCTAAAAAATAACCATCATGGATGATCTAGGTTCTAAAAATTGATATTTGAGTAGTATTCTATGTCATTAACATGACTCTGGTATTCATCTATTCACTGGATAATAGTACCTAGTTTGGATAGTAGCACCATCCATATATAGTGTCTTTAATGTGGATCTAATGTCCCATTTTTAGGTCTATTCCTATTTTTAGGGAACACTTATGCATGTTTTATTCATGCATGACCAAAATTTATAGCTCTTTATTTTACCTATAAAACATTATTTGTTGTGCAAAACCTAGTTTCCTTACAAGTATGGCATAAGCAATAATTTTGTTTGTGTTAGTAGGATGGACTAGACATCCTCAAAAACCTATTTTATAGAGATTTTCTTACATACCAATACTCTAATGAGGGATCAAGTCTGATGTAGTTCTCCTAGCTAGTGCTTGATGTATGTACAAGTGAATCCTAAAATGAGAGTAGCCTTAGATGTTTTGAGTGTGCTTGATCTTTAAAATTATTGAAAATTGGACTTAAGGCTATTGCAAATGGTATTATGAATAAACTAAGGTAGAATATAGATCAAATACCCTAATTTTGAATAACTTTATCATTGGTTTGATTATCATTTACATCTATGTTCCATCTAGTGAATATAGGTGAATTAAAATTGTATTTATAGGTTTTTGTTGCTTGTGTGGATAAAAAAATATGCTTAGGTTGACCTTATGAGGGGCACACATTTGAAAAAGTATCTATTGGGAAGAGATATGGCTAAGGAAAAAAATGAATAGATGGGTACATTAGTGTCATGTGGTTATAGTGTGCTAAATGTGGCACTAATGTCTTATTTTAAAACTACTGAGCAAGTTGGATTAAGATTTGACATGATGTTTTTGGGACTATGTTTTGACTAGATGAAGGTGAGTTTCGTATACTGAGTGACTGTAAAAGTATGTCTAATTCTCTGAGGATGGCTCTAGGTCTAATCTAGGAATAGGGTAACTCAAGAAACAATCTTAGCATCTAAATACCACTTTTAGTTGATTATATTCCCCCTTTATGTTAGTAATGTAGAAAAGTGAAATGGCTAGTATAAAGGAAAAAGAAGAGTATCTATTCTTACCTTGGAAGTGAATCCCCTATAGTTGAGTTTGAATATGTGAATCTAGGTTTGTGTATGTGGAACATGATCCAAATTAATTTCCTATAATGAAACATGTAAAAATCAGCCCTTAAGAGATGATCAAAAGCAAAAGAGTATGCTAAAATGAAAAAACTAAGTAAAGAGCAAGGAAAGGAATTAATACACCTTATTAGGTACATGAACCAATGTATGAACTTGGTGATGACCTATGTGTGTGACTATCTATAGTGATCATATAATTAAACAGTTTAAAATAAGTTGATGGCTTGTTCACTCCTCATATGGGTGGCTCAATAACTCTATCCAATTTTGACTCCATCATTGTCCACCCGTAAATGTGTCTAACCCTCTCATGTATGTAGATTAATAACTCAAGTATCCCATGAATCCTCTCATGTAAGTAGATTAATAACTCAAGTAGGCCATGAATCTATCATTTCCTCTTATGTGAAGTAAATGCATCTATAACTATAATATGCAAAGTGATAAAACTATTTAAGTAATATCACTATGTATTTTGAGACCACTCAATTATATTAGGTATATTTAGGCCACTCAAGAATTCCATTCATGTAGATGGAGTAAGACATGAATTTGGTGATAAATTAGAATGTGATATAAAGTGTATACAACATAGAGAGATAAATGAATTTTGTCATTCCATCTGATCAACCTATCTAAAGCTAAGTATATGAAAGCTATGTGCCATGCACATGCCCCCAATATGATATATGAGTATACTGAATCTAAATCAAGTATGTAATAGTTGAACTTATGTAACTGATATAAATACATGAGTGATCATGCCACACATGATGCCCCCAAATTTGAGTAACTAGTATGAATTTGAACTAAAATGAATAAATCGAACCTAAATCTAAACATAACTACCAAAACTATGAATGTTTCTATGTAAATTTGTGTTATCCCTAGTGTACTAGTTTGAATGATCTAAATTATGGTAAATCTTGGGATACTAGATAGTAGTGCCTTATAGTGGACAATAGTGCTCTGTGATACTAGTGTCCTAATCTAGGTGCTAATAATTATTTGGTCTAATTTATTTGTAATCTAAACTAACTATTGAGTCTCTATTCTATTTGGGGTTTGCCCTGATTTTGATATCTAAAACAAAGCCTATGTGCTAAAATGTATCTATGAAATGTAAAATAGGATCTTGGTCTCTATGACAAACCCTTATGAGTGCCCCCTCTTTTGAGGGTATTATGAAACCTATGTAAGAAATGACCTCTAAATAAGTAGATATGCAAAATGAGTTATCCAAAACATGTGCACGATATTATAATACAATGTAAAACATAATATCAAATTGCAAATATATCTAAGCAAAAATAAGAAATATAAGATGTATGTTATAATCTAACACTACACAATGGTGTCAATATAGATGTAATCAATGTATAATAGTAGTGAATATAATTAAATACCTAGGGATATGGGTCATGATGTCCATCAAGGATCCCAAGTAGGAAGGGTGGATGCATGAGAGCTATCATGGCATAGAAAATTGGTCTGTATGTAACACATAAATAAAAGAATCATGGTGTAGAAACATACAAGGAAGCAAAAATAAAAACACATGAGACATGAAAAAGGTAGGCTAAGGGGTCATAATACAAGAGAAATGGGCACATGTCATTAAATATAAGAATGAATAAATATAAGGACATGTTCAAATGTCCCCATACATAAACAACAAGCAATTTGGTGTAAAGACACATAAAATGGCATGATGGAATTTTTGTATATAAAATCAAGAAAAAGCACACATAATGGACATGGGCACATGTAAAAGGCATAAAAATGAAGAAGTGGCATAAAATTTAAAAAATAATGGCATAGTCAAATTCCCTTGAAGATGAAAGAACCATAAGAACACAATCAAGTATAATCTAGGAACTAGAAATGAAAACATGTATAATTATGTAATACAAATATATGTATATGATTGGATACCTATATACAAATATAAAAAATGATAATAAAAAAAAAAAATGAGGAAGGAATTATAACGATCAATATCAAGATAAATAAATGTCTAACTAAAATGTATAGCATGTAAAGATAAAACCTAGTTATAGCAACTATGTAGGAGATGCCCTTAAGT
This sequence comes from Torreya grandis, assembly GCA_037957365.1. Classification (NCBI taxonomy): domain Eukaryota; kingdom Viridiplantae; phylum Streptophyta; class Pinopsida; order Cupressales; family Taxaceae; genus Torreya; species Torreya grandis. The sequence continues at coordinate 1,498,109 of JARHVA010001696.1, read as the reverse complement.
GGGTGGATGTATCAATGAATAAACCTAGATCGGTGTAAATTCCTTAAATGGGTAGATGATATCTAGTCTAGATTAGTGTAGTTGACCTAAGTACTATCTAGAATATTTAACAATTTGACAAGAGCAAGTGAAGCATATATGTATCATAAAATTGACTATACTAGGATAGTTAGAAATATGCAATATCTTGAAGGTAGTAGAAATGTAAACATAGAAATGCATAAAATCTATAAAAAGTTTATATTTTTGTAATATTTGAATGTTTTTTTATTATGAAATGTTATGTTATTTTGGTATTTTATGAGTATAAGCTATTATACAAGCAAATAGAAATAAACTATGTAAAAGGAGTTTGAGAGAGAGAGAAGGAAGTATGTACAAGGGCAGGATCCATACTAAAAAATTATTATCATTAGAGACTCACCATCACCATGTCTTATATGAAAAATAAGAATGATAATATATCATGTAGTGTGATTTCTATGTTGTAGTTTAGTGTTGTTATAGGATGAATCTGAGTATTATTCATCATTATAATCATATTGTTATTCAACATCAAAATCATGATAACCTATAATGATAGAGGAAATTGTATTATACTACGGATTTGACCTTTCTAAATTGTGATTTGGAAGATTGATTTTGATTTTACATTTTTAAATTGTGTTTATTGTAGACATACTGTGTTGTCGAGGCTCTTTTGCTTGAAAGACTTGTTTGAGAATGATTATTAGATTAGCATGATTTTGACTTTTCCACTAAAGATCTTACTATTAATTTAATATTTCTTATGTATTTGTATGTTTTGAATTGATAAACTATTTTTGTTATTGATGTGAATTAGGATGTTTAATAAATTTCAACGTTTTTTCACTAATATTATCAACTATTTTAATATAAATGATGCCTTAGGCTTATTTGCATAGAAGTGATGCCTTAGGATTATTTTCATAGATATTTTAAAAACAAACCCATATTTATTTCATTTTTATTTTCACCCTTTAAGGATATTTTTCAACTCTCCTTATCCAAGTGGCACAATTGAAACACCTCTAGGCTTGTGGGTAACCTAAGGATGAGGTGAATCTCTAGATAGGCCTAGCTCCATTGATGTACCACTTTAGATCACAACTACACATAAACCTTGGGGGTGGGAATGAGGAGATAAAAATAAAATCAAACTATCTTAAGGGATGTGATACACCAAATAATTTTATGACTTCCAAGCAGTTGCATGTTACACATGAAACTAGGAGACTAACTAGACATACACTTCTTCAGTATACATCTTCTCACAATAATAATACATTATAAGGTTATCAATGAATGATTAGGCTAGGATAAATAGAAAATATTAATTTAATGACACTATTAAATAGAATAACTAACTTAACCTTAACACTTCCTATAACACTTCACATCCCCTACAAGAAGAAGCTTTCCAACTACAAATAGGATGAAAAAAATGAGACATGTTAATGAAACCATAATTATCACTAAGAAAGATAAATAATCCAAGTAAAACACACTATTAATAATAATTAATAGGTAAATATTATTATTATTATTTATCAAATGGTATGCAAATGATCAGGGCTTCACCATACTTAGGTGGAGCATAAGTTACAAAGGCTAAAATGGTTATTTCTTATAGAACATGAGAGGGAGGAGAAGAGTAAGTACAAGGGTCACAAGGAAACTTGAAAATTTTATAAAATGATTTAATTAATCATGATAATAGGATTTGGGATGAAGCATGAAAGTTTAGGAAGCAAAAGCATCACCCTAAGTCATGAAACTCTTGTAAAGTGGCATAAAACTCCTTATTCTGGCTCAAAAAATTGCCTTCATGATTTTGACCTATTTGAACATCTCAAAACTAACTATGTATAGTTATGATGATTTTAATTGATGCGAATGATTTCATACATGCCTCCCATAAATTTATTTAAATCTTGGTCCTCTTTAATCTTTTGAGATGAGCCATTATCATTTGTAGTTTTAAAAACTCTTCTTTCATGCACCCTACACACTTGGACTCCAAAAAGGTATAATTCTGACATTAAGATATATGGGATAGAGTTAATAAAAAAATTTAATACCCTATATGGCCTTAAAGTCATTAATAACACTTTAAAATTATCTCACTTGAAGTTTTCCACCCTTCTCACTAGCTTGGTTATTATGCAAATTTTGATTGGATGAGAAGAAGCATCTAGTTGAGGCACTTAGGAATTTTTTAAAGTAATTAAATGAAAATTTTGAGTTATTAAAATTCCTAATATTTCCCAAAAACTTTATTTCATCTTCAAAATCCTTCAAGAACTTGAAAAACACAAAAAAGTCAAAACTACCATGTTTTGTACCCTATTTGTACAATTTTATATATCTCAAAAGGGTGGGAAGGAGATTTATATAGTCCTATACAATTTCCAATCACTATTATATACAAAATATGCCATTTTTGTGCCTTATCTCCTTCATTTCCTTCATTGGGTCCTAACTAAGGGTTTTCAATGGTTTTGGAAAATTTTCTTCCTTAAGCTTTGTTCATAAATCCCTAACATTGGAAATGCCAAAAAATTCCACAAAAATTATGTTAAGGGACCATAATAACACATCTAAACTCCTTGGTATCCATTCATAGTCTCATGAAAGATGTGAGTATTCAAAACTAGCCTATCGAGCTCTTTCCCCCATTCCAATAGACCTAAGTTGGTTCTTTACCAGAACATGACCTATTTTGTGACCCATTTTATTATTAATATATTTTAAACATCCAAATTCATCCTATAAATATACTTAAATATTTTATAATTATCATCTCAAGGGGGAAGTGAAGTTGTACCCCCAATTGGGTACAAAGATTAACCATGCCTTATAGACCTATCTACATCTTAAAGCCAAAAATGGATTATCTTCATTGTGTATACAAACCAAGAGCCTAAAAAACTATAAAATGTCTCTAAAAAAATTTCTTGGTCCATTTTAACCCACTACTAACGTTGAAAGTGTCATTAGTCTACCATTTGGCTTTAGGTCAAAACACTACCCATTAGGTCTACTTGCAAACTTGATTATCTAGATCATACCATTGGGTTTCTCCTCTTTTTGATATGTTTACATGATTTACATAGGGTTTTTCCATCTTAATACACCTTTAATTTTTCAAAAAACTCCATTTCCCCATTTCACTCCCTTTATTCAAAACCTATTAGTTTGCACATAAGGGGAGTGCCTTCTGTCTAAGACAAAATATATGTCACTTACCCTATTTACCCAGACCAAATGAATTATTTATGGGATTATATAGGTTTTATAGGTGATATATACCAATATTAAACCATTTAATATTTCATTTTACCTTCCAAAATCCTCTAGTTCTAAGACATGCTTCCTAGAGAAAAGACTGTGTGTAGTGTCTAGGGAATGGATTGTGCTATGCATTAATTGAGCCCATTTATCTATTTGTGTAAATCATGATGGTGTAATTATGTTTTTATAATTGTGATTAATATTAAATAACATTAATTCATACCTCCAACCTCTCAAAATCCCCTCATATACCTTGATTCAATCAAGATTGAGTGTAACCTTGTTAACTATATCCCTATTTTAGAGGTCACTTATAGATGTGTGTGTATAGATTAGGCATAATAATAGGGTATAAAAAACATCCATTATTCCATTAGGGTAATTTTAATTTTTTTATGTTTACTTGATTCATTTTCATTCTTTTCAACACCTAAACATACTCCTTTATGTTCACTGCATGTAATAATCAATACTTGGTTGTAGGCACATACAGGGCCTTAAAATGTCTATATAAACTTGTTTCAAACATTTAAAATATTATTGAGGTCATTTTGGATATAATTAAAGTTCTCAAAGGGTTTTTTTATCATTATAAATCTATCTATACCTTTTACCTGTACCTTAAGCTCACAAACTAAAAACTCCTTTTGATATGATACCTTTCCTATCTATTTCCTATAGGTGAACATGGGGATGTAAATCATAGTAGATGAGCCTCTTTAAGTGATAATTAGGTCATTATTACTATATTATACAATATAAAACCTTTAAATGATAAAACATGGCTTTTATTTTTAGCCTAAGTGGAAGAGATCTATTTGGGCTCAGACTTATAGGTAATCATTGCCTACACTGAGAGCATAAGCAAGCAACTTTGGTCTATCTAACAACCATTCTCCCTTTATCATATATATTATATCTATTTATAAGTGATATAAATATGTATAAAATTAAAAATAAACATAATAATATTCATAAAAATAACTTTCGACCTTGTTATGAAGCTTTGGTAAAATTCTTTGGGCCTCTATTTTGCACATTTGGGCACAAGGAGCTTGAATTTCAATCATCATCCTTTGAAAGTGTTTTCTAAATTTTTTTATCCATATATCACTTTAAAAATGTATTTTAGGAGCCCTTTAACCTATTATGTCTTTAATATGAGCTCTATTATTTGTCTTAACACTTCAAATGACACCTAAGCCCTCTGAAGTGTCACATGTAGGTGACCATTTTCCTATATAGGGAGCAAGTGTGGAGTTATAAACAATGTGAATGTTTCCTAACCCCCATGAGTTACAAGATTATATTAATATATTAAAATTAACTATTTAATTATCACATAGTTTTAAACCACTACTAAATCTTTCATTCTTACATGACATCATCATGGAAATCCTATATATGCATCTTGACTGGTATGTAGGTAGTTGTTACAAGTGTGAACAATGTATTACATTTATAATTTAATTAGTTTTAAGATTATTCCCATACTTAAAAATGAATTTTAAAAACATATAAATGGATTCAAAAAAATTTATTCCTAATTTCCACATCATTTTCTTCTTTTGAACACCTATAGATGAGCATTTCCATGGTAAACTGTGTGCATGAGTAGTGGATGGTGATATAGGCAGTATATAAGAGATATATTCTTGATATTCATTTTAAATATTCATAAAATGAAAAAATACACTCTTTCCACTCCAAAATATTTGAAACACTTATCATATTTCCCCTTCTATCATGGCATCCTTTTGAGAACTTGTATATTAAAAGAGCTACTTGTATATGCATAGTTTATTGACTGCACCCATAAAACATTGAAATAATAATGATACTATATTGTGAAGGGATTGAGAGTATATTTAAAAAATTATAATTAAACTATCATAACCCTCTATAACCATGGTCAAAACCTAAAGATCTTGAAAATGGTGAAAAATTACATGTTGCATCGAAAAGTTATTCCTCCTATAAATTTAGATGATTAGCATATAAAAACACCTTGAAATGATAAATAAAATATGGATATAATTATATAAGTAAGAATAAATAATATAAAATCAACCTCAACAACTAGTTTATATGAGCTTGCCCAAAATAGTGCAAAACCTATAGGGTACATGAAATAGTAAGCAAAAAAACATAATTAACTTTAAGAGGATGGTTCATAAAGTACATATCAACATTATTTAAAATATATTTATGGAAATTAATATCTATAAGTTTAATTTTACCTCCCAAATGAGTTTTACCTAGAAGTTCTCCAAATATCCATACGAAGCACAAACCTAAAGACTAGTTCTGTGTGTTTAAAAGGGTGAAAAAGGAGAAGAATGGTTTTAGATAATTTTTTAAAAATATAAAGCATTTAAATAACTTATATGAGTGTTATTAATATGAATATATATTAAATTACATTATCCCACATGTCACCTTTCCCCATGCACCGTAAAAGTGCCAAACTCACATTTTTTAGTTAGTTTCTTGAATTTCAGTGAGATAACCTGGAAGATTCTAATTGAACTAACATTATTGATAGGTAATATGACCTATTGGATATTTTATAGGACAATTGGACATATTTACACCTTTTAAACCATTACACTTGTATTTATGACACCTAAAAGCCCACTAAATGATCCAAAATGACAAATTGTATAATATGACTAAGACCAAGGCTAAGATGACATTAAATGACATCAAATAAATTATAATACACCCCATTTAAATATATTATATCCCATAAAACATATAAAATTCAATTTTTTACCTATATGGGTCCCAATTTGTCCTACATGATCAAATTTAGTCAACGAATTGGTGACTCATAGGGGTAGTATGCTTGCTATACTAACTAGACTAGTAGCCTTATTAGTCTATTGGCCTTAGGGAGTCATATAAAGTATAAGACATAAAAATATTAATTTTTTAACAATATATTATCAATACAAGACCAAATAATACCTAAACCACACAAATCAAAAAACACACACAAAGTAAAAGCAAACACACATGTGCTTCATGAGCAGTTATGAAACACACACACCAAACTAAAATAAAATAAATAAAAAATTAACTAACTTGAGATGAAAATTCCCTTCTAGATCAAATTTTAAGTTTTAAACCTTCTTAATTCATGACATGAAGGATTTAGTGAGAGATGTAGCATTTTGACCTTTATTGTTGATGCCTCCATCTTCTTCATGGTGTTTGCCAACTTCATTGGAATGATGTTCAATGAGAACCAAGAAGATACAAATAGAATAGATATGGAAATAAATAATTCTTACATCCAAATAACCTCAGCTTCCTCATATGGATCCTCAATTACAACTTCCAATGGTGGTTCAACAGGGCATACCTTCTTGATTTCCATAGTGCTCTCAATAAGGTGGGGTTTCTTCTCATCTACAAGTTCTTCTATATCATTAAGGAGATTTAAATATTATACCCAATCTATGTCATTTTACTTAATGTAAGACTCTTTCTTAACCTTTTCATTTACTTCATACTCAACTTGGCAAATATATTCAATCTCTTGAAAGAACTCCATTTGTAGCCATCAATCATCCTTGTCCTCTTTATCATTTAGAACCACTACCTATTAAATATTCTATTAGTGATGTATGATTTCATCAATATGGTTTTATTTAAGATCCAATGAATCTGATTTTTATTTAATATTAGGCTTATGTATTGTGTCATCTTCAATAACAACATCTTACACCTTGGTTTTAAGAGAGTTTTCTAAGACTACAACCTTTTTGAGGATGACTTGAAATTATTCTCCATCATTAATTATGCATTCATATTAAAAATTTAGGTCCGATTGAGGGTTATAAATTTTTATCTCATCTTTCCTAATCTTATTTTTCTTCTCAATATGTAATATCTTCCATCTTCTTCTCCTTCATGGTGATGCCAAGACTAGGCATCTTGAAATCATGTGAACTAGCCCAATGAGTCTACCAAAGAGGTATGTTTTTTTTCAAAAAGGAGTTATGAATTATCATCAACCAAATAATCCTCTTTATGCTCCCATACCATAGGTCCATCAAGGCAAAGGGTGATGGGGTGATCACAAGATCAACTAGTTGGTGGAGGTGGCACATAGAACTCAAAATTAGATTGAGAGTGAAGTGTAGGGGATTATTTTAGAAGCTCTTGAGGAAGGGGAGGTAGACCTTGGGCTAAAATGGCTTGGTTTTATTCCATCCATTTTAAAATAACTTTAATCACATATTATTTAAATTTATCACTCTCTTAAGGTAGGTTATATGGGGTGTGTTTAGGCATAGGATCTTCTTTTGGGACTAAACCTTCCATCACACCTTGACTTCGCAATCTCATCTTTGATTCTAACTCTTCAATTTGCTTGGTTATGTTCTCTTGGAAACGTTTTTATTGAATCTCATAGGAATATTCATGAGTATGAGGAGTGAAATAGGTTTCTTGAGGAAGGGTGGGAAGGGCTTGTATATGACCAAGTTATTTCTCAACTTCACACTCTTTATCAAGGCCTTTATTGTCTTTATTTACCCATGACTTCACTATCTTATTATAGATTAGGATGTTAGCATTAGGAGAATTTTATTTAGGTAGTGGTGTAACTTGAAGAGTGGATGAAGTGTTTAAGGAGCTTAGGATATCCTTAGGCTTGGACTCTCCACCTTATCTGCAACTTGGAATCTCATATCTAGAGGTCTTCTCTTGAGGTAGGGGTGTGATGGAAGAGGGAAATGAGAGCTTAGATTACACTTATTTTACTAATGAAATGGACTGATACATATGTATATTATCTAAGTCAATATTCCTATCATTATTTTCTTCATAAACAAGATTTATCTTTTTAACTCTCTCCTCTAATTGATTGGGAAAAGGATGAGTTTAGAAAGCTTGATTAGGTTAATGAGTAAGAATAATATAGGAATAATTAAAATATTGGGGAAATGAATATAAGGTATGATATGTTTGGTAGGGTTCTTACTCATAAACTCTTTGCCTATCTTCTAAGGATGTAATCAAGCCACTCACATCTATAATCTCGCTTGTGAGCCTTTACCAATTTGCTCTCTCAATAGGTGCCCACTCTCTCTTGACCAGATCTAATGCATCTCTTGCATTATGTATGAAATTATTAGGAATATCTTTACCATGCACCCTTAGTGTATCAATAACTATCATGTACCTCTCATATCCCTAAATAATTTTATTTAAGGTTGAAATGAAGTAATCTGAGAAGTGTCGATGCTGACTAAGGGGAGAAGGACATTGAGGAGGCTAGTTATAAGACTAATACAAATCAAGAAAAGGCTGGTTATAGTGTTGATAGGGATCATGAAAATATTGGTAAGAATCATACCAAGGCTGATTGAGAGTGCCATAAGCTAGATATGTCTTACCAACTTATGTAAAATACCATTCAACACCAAAATTAGCCATGAAAATTCATCAAAAGTAAGAACACAAAGAAATATATTACCAAAAATATTCAAAGGAATACCTGGGCTGCTTGACCAATTTATGTTTCAAAGTCATCATTGATTCTTAGATAGATGCCTCCAAAGGCTGATTATTAAAAGACAACACCAAAAATATCTCCACTTCTTAGACCAAAAGTCTCACCAGGTAACCTAGAAACATTTGTCACTTGGATTTTCACCCTCTAAGGAGATGTCTTAGCTCTCCTCATCCATGTGTCACAATTAAAACACCTATAATCTTTTGGGTAGCCTATTGATGACATGAAACTCTAGATAGTGATAGATACCTTGATGTACCATGTTGGATCACAACTACACCTAGAATTTAATGACGAAGGGAGAGAGATAATTAAAAGTAAACTATCCTAAGGGAGGTGATACACCAAATAAGTTGATGAATTCCAACCATTTACATGTTACACATGAAATTTAAGGGACTAACAAAATATACACTTGTTTAATATGCATCTTCTAACATCAATATTATATTATGAGGTTATGGATGAATGTTTGGGCTAGGAGGAATAGATAAAATGTCTTGAATGACACTAGTGAATAGACTAACTCACCCAACCTTGATACTTCCTAAAAGACTTCACATGCCCTGCAAGAAGAATTTTTCTAACTATAAATAGGATGAAATAATGAGATAACATACCAAGGAAATCATATTTATCACTAAGTAAGATCAATCATATAATTAAAACACACTATGAATAGTCATGAAGAGGTAAAAATTAGTAATATTATTGATAAAATGGTATGAAAATGAGTATGGCTTCACCATACTTAGGTGGAGCATAAGTTGTAAAGGCTAAAATGGCTAATTCTTATAGAAATTGAGTGAGAGAAGAGAAGATAGAAGTCCAAGGGTCATAAGGATACTTTTCAAGATAATAAAAGGAGTTACTTGTGAATGAGAATAGTATTTGGGATGAACCATGCAAGGTCAAGAAACATAAGAATCACCCCAAGTCATGAAACTCTTGTAAATTAAGATAACACTCTTTATTCTAGCGCAAAAAATTGTATTCATGATTTGGACCTGTGTCAACATCCCAAAAATGATTATGTATAGGTTTTATTATTTGAATTAAGGGTAAAAATTTTAGACATGCCTATCCTTGAGTTAGTTTCAGTCCTATTCCTATGGAAACTTTTAGAGATGAGCCATCATCATCTGCAATCTAAAAAACTCTTCTTTCATGCACCCTACACACTTGGAATCCAAAAAGTCATAAATTTTCCTTAAAATTCCATGGGATAGAGTTAATTACATGTTTCAATACCCTCTATGACCCTAGATTCATTAGACACACCTTAAAACAATCTCACTTTAAGTTTTCCACCCTTATCACTAACTTAGTCATTATGCCAATTTTGAATGGTTGAGATGAAGCATATAGTTGAGGAACTTAGGATTTTTTTTAAGGAATTAAATGACCATATTTATTTATTAAATGTCCTAAGATTTCCACCAAACTTGATTTTGTCTTCAAACTCCTTCTATAACTTGTGAAACACATAAAATAGTCAAAAGTAACCTATTTTATACCTTGTTCATAAAATTTCATAAAATTCAAAAGGGGGGAAATGATCATGAGAGAGTCCTCTATAATTTCTAAACATTTATATATATAAACTCCATTTTTGTTCCTTATCTCCATCATTTCCTTCATCAGGTCCTGACTGAGGGTTTGCAAGGGTTTTGGATAGTTTTCTTGCTTAAGCTTTGTTCATAGATAATCAAAATTAGAACCAACAAAAAATGAAAAAAACATGATGTCAATGGACCCTAATAAAATCTATAAAATCCTTTTGAATCCATTAACAGGCTCATGAAAAATGTGAGTATTCAAAACTAGCCTATCAAGCTCTTTCCCCATTCTAATAGGCTTGAGTTGGTTTTTTGCCAAAACATGCCCTCCTTTGTGACCCCTATGCATATTAATAAATTTTAAACATAAAAATTAATCCTATATACATATTTAAATAGGTTATAATTATAATATTAAGGTAGAAGTGAAGTTTTACCCTTAATTGGGCACTAGGGTTAACCATGCCTCATAGACTTATCTTCACCGTAAAGTCCAAAATGGATTATAATAGATATTTATCCAAAAAAATATCTTGAAAACCTATGAAATGTCTCTTAAAACATGTCTTGGTCCATTTTAACCCACTACTAAGGTTGGAAGTGTCATCAATCTATCATTTTGCTTTAGGCTAAAACCTTGCCTAATGCGCTTACTTGCAAACTTGGTGGTCTAGATCATTCCATTGGTTTTATCATCTCTATGATATGTTTCCATGACTTACCTAGGTTTTTTCTAGTTTAATACACTTTATTTAATGTTTCAAACAAATATATGTTCCCCCTTTCACTCCCTTATTCAAAACATGTTAGTTTGTACATAAGGAGAGTGCCCTCTATCTAAGACAAAATAGAGGGCACTTCCCTTATTTACCCAAACCAAATTAATTATTGAGGGGATTATATAGGTTGTATATGTGCTCTTTACCATGATTAAAACCTTGACTAGGTTATTTTACCTTCTAAAAGACTCAAGTTCCAAGATAAGCTTCCTAGGGAAAGGACTGTGTGTAATGTCTAAGGAATGGACTATGTTATGCATTAATTATCCATTTTATTTATTTGTGTGCATCATGATGGTGTCATCAGGTTTTTATAATTGTGACTAATACTCCCTAACCTTAATTCATACCTCCAACTTCTTACAATACCTTCATACACCTTGATTCAGTCAAGATTGAGTGTAACTTAATTAACTTTATCCCTATTTTTGAGGTCACTTGTAGATGTGTGTGTATTAATTATGCCTAATAATAGGGTATACAAACCCTCCCTTATTTGATTAGATTCAATGGAATTATTTTATTTTAACTTGCTTCATCTTCATGTTTTACAACACCTAGACATACTCCTCTATGCTCATTGCTTATTTCACAATTCCAAATAGTATTAAGGTGATCATGTCTCTAATGAATGTGATCATACATTTGTTTCATCATTCCAACTCTCTCTATACCTTTTATTTTCACCTTAAGATCACAAATTGAAAACTCTCTCTTTGACTATAATACCTTACGTGTATGATTCCTATAGGTGAACTTGGGGATCTAAAGCACAATATATGAGAATCTCTAAGTGATCCTTAGGTCATTAGTACTATATTTCACCATACCAAACTATTCTATGATGAAACATGGCTCGTGTTTTTAACCTAAGGGGAAGAGGTCTATTTGGGCTCAAATTTTAGGTAATCATTGCCTACACTCAGAGCATAAGCAATCAACTTTGGACTGTCTAAAAACCATCCTCCCTTTGTAATTTTCCTTTTACCTATGTAGACCATTAACAATTAACATAATAGGATTCATAAAAATAATTGGAAACCATGTTATGAATCTTTGTCAAAATGCTTTGGGCCTTTATTTTTCACTTTTGGGGACAAAGGGCTTGAATCTCAGTCAAAATACTTTGAAAGTGGTTTCTAACTTTGTTGAGTTATCTATCACTTGAAACATGCATGCTAGGATAATTTTAACCTATTAGGTCTTTAATATTATCTCCATTATGTGTCTCAACACTTCAAATGACACATAATCCATCTTAAATGTCACATGTAGTTGACCATTTTTCTATACACGTAGTAAGTTTGGAGTTGGTACATGTTTCCTAACCCCAATTCATTATAGGCTTATCTTGATATCTTCAAACTCACTATTTACATCTCACAATGTTTTAAACCACTACTAAATATCTCATTCTCACATGACATCATCATGGAATGCCTATATGTGCATCTTTAATAGTATGTAGGTTATAGTTACAAGTGTGAATAGTACAATGCATTTAGCCTTCAATGAGTTCCAATCATATTCCCATAATTATAAATGGATGTTCAAAACTTATAAATGGATTCAAAAATATGTATTTCTAATTTCCAAATGTTTTTCTTCTTCCAAACACTTGTAGATGAACATTTCCATGGAAATTATGTGCTTAGGTAGTGGATAGTGATGTATGAAGTATATAAGAGATATATGATTGAGATTTATTATAAATCTTCAAAAAATTGAAGAAGACACTATTTCCACTCCAAAATATTTGAAACACTTATCATAGCTTGCCTTCTATCATGACATCCTTTTGATAACTTGTGTATTCAAAGAGTTGCCTACATATGCATAGTGTATTGACTAAAACCATGGAATATTTCATGGAGAATGAGATTGGAAGGTTAAGGTATTGAGATTAAATTAAAAAAATGACAATGCAACTATCACAACCCTTTGGAGCCATGTTCAAAACTTCAAGACCTTGAAAATGGTGAAATATTATTTGATGCATAGAAAAGTACTCCCTCTTGCAACTTGAGATGATTAGCATATCAAAACACCTTGAAATAATAAACAAAACAAGGAGATAATTATATAAGGAAGCTAAAATCATTTGTAATCAACATTATAAATTGTTTTATATGTACTTACCCAAAACAAATCAGAACCTATAGGGTGCATGAAACAACAAGCAGAAAAACACAATCAACTTCATTAGGATGGTTCAAAAAAAAATAGGCCACCATTATTAAAAATATTATGGAAATGAATCTATCTGAGTTTAATTCCACTCCCAAAATGTGTTTGACTTGTAATTTCTCCAACTATCCATACCAAGCATAAACTTGAAGATTGGTTTTATGTGTCTAAAAGGGTGAAAAAGGAGTAGAATGGTTTTATCTCAATTTTGACACTTCTACAGCATGTTAGGCATTGAGATGAGTGTTAAGAATATGAAGAAACATTCCATGACATTATCCAATGTGTCATCTTCCCCCATGGGCCATACAAGTGCCAAACTCACAGTTTTAGTTAGTTTCTTCAATTTTAGTTAGATAACCTACAAGATTCTAATTGAACTGACAATTCTAATTTGGAATTTAATCACTTGGACACAACAAATTAAAAATGGACATATGGACAACTTTGAAACCATGCCAATTTCATTTATGACCCTAAAATCCCACTAAATGACCCAAAATGATAATTTGACTAATATAACTAAGTCCAAGGCTAATATGACATTAAATGACATCAAATAACTTATAATACACCCCATGAAAATATATTAGGCCTCTTAAAACATATCAAAGTCAATTTTTTACTTATAGGGGGCCAATTTGACCTATATGGTCAAATTTGGTCAACACATACCATATTGAATGTTGAGCTTCCTTTTAGAGAGGTATTTTTTCTTGATTTATCTATGCTTATTGTACTATTTCTTGATCTCATTATGTTTTTGGAATCTTGTGTTGTTATAATTTATGTTTTTCTAACCATTTTTGTAATGTTTATAAATTTAAACCTTTTTGAATTAGTAGATGTGTCATTATATGTATGGATGATGTGTCACTATGTGAGCCATATATATCCTTTATCTAATGTATTTTATTTTTCAATGCTAAACATGAATCTATTTGGTGCCCATGTATTCTATGATATGCACAAAAATATATGGGTCTCCTCATTGGATGTATATGAGGTAGGTTGATCAACTTAGATTTAATCATTTCCTTTAGTGTCTCATTTGAACTCTTATTTAACTTTAGAATTATTTTTTAATCACTAGTTGTAGATGTAATTTGTATTGGTTTTGTGTTTTGATATGTAATAATGTTTGCCATAAGTTGACTAGTTCAAGATGTATAAACATGATTTAAACTATTGTGCCTTAGAGGACTTTGTCTTGTAATTATTTTTCCAATGTTTTAATAATTTCATGTAATAGTTGATTCTAATTTTGTAAACTAGTAATTATCTTACCCATACCAATAATTTTATCCCATAAAGTTTCATAAGTGCAAACCCTAGTTGTTTCTAATTGAACATATAGGCACACACCTTACAAGGAAGAGGTGTGAATAGGATAAGTAGGGGGATTAGTGATAGTATTATATGTTACTTCACCTCATGGAGGAATGATAGCATGACCTTGGATAGATGGTAATTAGTTATCACCCTCATGAAAATAAGGAGGAAAATGAGATTATTTCCTATGCATAAGATATGACATTGAAACTTGGAAAATAGTTGTTAGTTTATGTTTTTAGTCCTCTATGTGTGTATGGATTTTCTTGTTAATAGAATTCCATATAGGATAAAGATAACATGTTATGAAAATTTTGAGATATTTCATTTTATAGTAAGCATCATTTATACATGTATTAATGTCAAACCCTAAGTGTGTCTAGGATTAGGCCTTTTTTAACTTAGGGTTTCTTTACAATAATTTAAATTATATGTAAATAAATTGAAAAACTATTGTGAAATTGATTTAATTTAGCTAGGTTGTCTAAAAAAATTATAAAATTAGAAATATTCATCCCTAAATTTATTGCATAAAATTTGGATGAATGCAAGCTAAGGTTTGATGCAATGTTTGAAGTATGTTGGGTTCACCAGATGATTTAAACTTTTAGGGTTTTATAAGTGTAATTCTTATGTTTTGTTAAAGGGATGAGATGTCTAAACCAGTTAAATAAACATCAAATAACTAAGTACTTATTTATTATGATTCTAACCTTGTTTGAATTTTTATAAATAGTAACAAATAGGGATAAATATAAACTTATCTAAAAAAATACTATCATAGATGATATGGGTTCTAAAACTTGAGATCTTATCATTAGTCTCTATTATTAATAAGATTTTGGTATTCATCTATTCACTAGAAATTAATGCCTAGTTTGAATAGTAACACCATCCATGTGTAGTGTCCTAAATATGGTGCTATTGTCCCCTTCATGGGGCTATTCCTATTTTTTTATATAACCTACACCTCTATCTATATTTATGTTCCTATGTGATAAAAATTGATTGCTTTATATTGTATCCAAAAAACATGATTTTATGTGAAAACCCTAATCTCCTTGTAAATATGGCATAACCAATAATTTTGTGTGAGTAGGATGGACTAGACATCCTCAACACCCCATTATATAGATATTTTCCTACATACCAATACTATAAGGAGTGATCAAGTCTAATGTAGGTCTCCCACTTAGTTCTTGATGTATGTACAAGTGAATGATGGATGAGAGTGGCCTTAGATGCCTTGGATGTGCTTGAGATTTGAAATGGTTGAAAACTAAACACAGGGATATTTTAGATGGTAGTATGTAGAAATTAAGGTAGAATAGGGATTAAATACCTTAATTTTGCACAAGTTTATCTCTAGTTTCAATATATTTTACATGTATCTTCCATCTAGTGAATAGAGGTGAGTTAGACTCATATTTATAGGGTTATGTTACTTGTGCAGATAAAATAAATATGCTTACAATGACATTATAAGGGGCACACATTTGAAAAAGTTTCTATTGGTAATATACAGGGCTAAAGATTATAGTGCCCATTTGGGGAAACTATCACCATGTGCATGTAGTGTCCCAAATGTGGCATTAATGTCATATTTGAAAACTATCAAATAAGTTGGATTAGGATTTGAGATGACATTTTGACTATGTTTTGACTTGTTGAAGGTGATTGTGGTCTACTCAGTGACTAAAAAAGTGTGTGTAATGATCTTAGGATAGATCTACAACTAAACTAATAACAAGGTAACTCAAGCAACACTCTTATCATGTATTACCAATTTTAGGTAATTACAAAAACCTTTCTTATCCTTGTGTGCCTCTATTCAATTTCATGTCACATTGTATCTAGATATCATTTTTATTTGTAATTATGATTTTATAATATGATGGATATAAATATATAAATATTTTCTTATTCATTATTCTTGACCTAACTTTCCATCAACTCACACAAAATAAAGTGTATGGGTTGAGAAACCATTGTGGGAGTTCCACTCAATATCCCACATGCTAGAATCAAACCTCATGTAGTTATCTACAATGTGAATGGAAATATCAAGAAAGTGATTTTGTATGCAAATGGAAAAGCAATTGATCTATTAATCAAACCTATATTAGAGAAGATAAATCTTAATTACACTTTTGATTGTTGATACACTAGATATTTGGGGTCATGACCAAAATATATTTTCTAGACCTAACCAAAGGGATCTCTTACCATAAAGACATCATTAGAGAGGGTTACAAAGCCTCTAGTCAATCAGCACCATGAAATAACCCTATCTAGGTCCTATATTTTCATATTCACAATGTAAATAATAAGTAAAGTAAAGTCTAATCTAGTGCTCACCAAATCTTATGGCATAAATTAGGGGTAATAAACATAAAATGTAAACATACATAGAATATCTATACTCAAATAAATGTATAATAAATCCTAATGCATGGGAGAGAAGTAAAAATGGAAATATATCTACTCTTATAAAGGAGGGAAAAAGTTAGGAATACTTAACTTTGAATATGAACATGTTGAACATCAATCTCTCCCTTTGCCAAGGTGATTCACAAGAGATTGTTGTGGTATATAAGGATAAGTCATCTCTATGGTACACAACTTCTCCATGCATCTAAAATACTTATCCACAAGATAAGATTTGTAATTCCAAAGAAACTATTAAAACTCTAAGATATGTTCCTCAAGTAGAATGGTGGTTAAATAGATGTGAAAAATAATATTCTTCTTCTTCTTATCTTCCTCTATAAATGATAGAAATGGATGTGTATATATATTTGAATCTAAACCTAAAAATTTATAAAGGTTTAGTCAAATGGGTCAGCCCAATAGACTTGGTATCATTATTGATAAAAATAGATTACTTTTTGGTTTAGATCATCTAGGGTCCAACCTAAACCCTTAATATGTTTTATCAATTTGAGTACAATGTTAATGGGGTTGACAATGTAATGTAAACCATAAAAAAATGGTTTTAGGATTAGGAAAGGGATAATGAAGGTGATAAAATACTAGAAGATTCTGTAAGAGAGGAAACAAGGCTTAGGGAAGTGTTTAGGAGATGGTTGTGTAGATAGCGAGTGGTCCTAGTATACCCTTTAAGGAATGCACTCAAAAATATTGAGACTTGATGGGGTGTGTGTGTGTGTGTGTGTGTGTGTGTGTGTGTGTGTGTGTGTGTGTGTGTGTGTGTGTGTGTGTGTGTGTGTGTGTGTGTGTGTGTATTGATGTTAATAGTTTTATAGATCTTATGAGTTGTACTTAGATGTGGATGATGCATGGATATATTTATTTCAAGCACATATATTTAAATTTTGATTTATATTATATATGGAATATATGATGATTATTTTAATTTCTATCATCATGGTTAAAAATAAAAAGGCAAAAATGACTTAGAGAAGTATAAGTAATTAGAAACAAATGTACTCTACACTATATCATGATGGTAAATGTGTAATAACAAAATATGATTAAATTTAATAAACCAAATATGGTAAAAAAAGGTAAAAAGATGTTTTTAAACCATGTAAAATATTTTTACCAAGTTAAAACAAAATAAAATCACACTATATCATGTTGGGAAGTATAAAAAAAGATAAAATGTAAAATGAAACTAAATTGATTGCATTAATTCAAGATGGGAAGTATAAAAAAGTTAATAAAATGGTTGTAAGAATACATGCAATTAAAAATAAGAAGTAAATAGTAAGATATTAATGAAGTATAAAATATACTAAATAAAGATGGGAGGCATGCCAATAATGTGTAATTCATAATTAAACACTACATACCTAAAATTTGACACACATAATCTCATTTTTACTTAGGTATTGGAAAAATTATGTGAGGAGGGCCTATTCCTATCCATGGTCTTACATTACAACTCAAAAAGGGAACACCAATGAGGTGAAAACATATTTGAAAATTATTTTAAAAGATGGTTCCAAAGTGTTAATTTGTGAGGAAGGCCTAGTCTAATCCATGGCATTATACTACAACTCACAACAAAAAAACCTATGAGAAATGATCAATTAGAAAAATAATATTTCTCAAGGGGAAATATTATGAAGTTTGTAAAATGAGAAATGGAATGTAAAAATCATGTTTTAGGCATCTATGAGAAGACCTTAGGAAACACAAAGCATGATAAGTACACAAGAAAGACACTAAGAGTCTGGTGACCATGACAATACAGATGATATCCATTTACAACAAAAATAAATTTGTATAGGTCAATAGGTGAGATACTAAGATCAAATCATGTCTTTTATATGAACAATAAAATGAAAATGGACCTACCTTCTGACAACATGTTCCCCATTCTCCAGGACCTATTATAGAGACATTGATCTACTATGAATATTGGGTACTTGTGTGACAAGTAGGTAGCACTAAAAGATTTATTTTATTTTCCTTTCCTAATCTAATGACCTACCACACCCCAATGGACCTTGACTCTATCATGAGGCCAATATAGAGTTTGATCTTAGATTAGAAAAAGTATATGTGTTATGAATCATGTAATTTAGTGTGATTTGACTTTTAAAATTTGTATGTTACCTTTTATATCATTTCCTTTTGTTTTAATGATTTGTCTTTTAATTTTTATAGATTTTATGATTCTTCTTCCATACAAATTCTGAATAACCAACATGAGTGACACAAGTTATACACATGAATGAGATTTAGATTTTATTTAAAGGGAGCTATCTATCTAAATATATTATTGACTAAACACTTCAGATTACTTATGAACCAATATGTTATCTAAAGTTTTAACCTTATGTATGCTTAGTATACGAAAAGAGATAGAGGAATAAAAAGAGCTCCAAAGTAGATCAATAAAATAGGATTACAATAAGATGTCTTGTATTCTAATTGATCACATGGTAAATAAGTATTAATAATGGGATAAATATTTGTATAACCAAGTCATACTAATAATTATATGTGTTGTTGGGACAAAGTAGCAAATAGACATGAGGAAATACGAAGACATCCATGAAAAGAAATGAACTCATACATATACGTGTCTAATAAAGCAAATAATGAAAATAAACCATAAAAAATAAAAAAAATAAATGAAACCATATACAACACATAATTCATAATATAAATATGTATGTGAAATAGATAAGTGAAACCAAGTTCAACACATAGTTAAATGATAAAAGATATATAAAAATGCATCATAAGTCCAATCCAAAATCATAATGAATAATAAAGTGAAATAACACCATGGTGTGTTCACAAATATTGATAAATTTGTCCACAAATATTATCCATGACATTTGAAATATATCTATAAATTTGGATCCTAATGGTGTCTAAAGTCTCATTTATCCTCATGGAAAGATATGAAAAGACCACTCATTAAATATATTCAATAGAAAATGTAGGTATATTTGAAGGATCATGCACATGAGGGATCTCTTGCATTTAATACCAAAAGAGGGGAATAAATGATAAAATAGGAATGTCATCTATGGGAAAATAAGGTGGTATGACCAATGGAGAAGGAACTATTGACCATTTTTACCTCAGGCCAAAATGGGTCAACCCCCTATAGTCAGAATCTTGTATAAGGGATTTTTATAATTTCACAAGGTATGTTGTAGTTCATTTCATGTCACTTCATATTACATTCTATATTTGGTAATAGTCTAACTTGGTCCTTGTGTTATTTTGTGTCTTAAGGGTCATTTTAGGGTCATATATAGAAGTGGTAGGTCTTCATGTTAATCAATGCAATTAGATCATGGAATAGGCTTTCTTATGTCTTAAGGAATTCATCTAAGCTTTTAAAAATCAAATAGTAGCTCAATAGCAAAATTTTTGAAGCCATACTATCATTCAGACATCACATATAAATTATAATGAAAAAATTGCCTGTGAAATTTTTAAATATGCTCATAAAAGCTCATGTTACCATCAGACCCTATGTGATCGATGTCCTCAATGCCAGGATCATGCTCTATAAGTTTAATATCTTGATGAGACTTTTATCTGAAGATCCAATCCTTTCATGTTCAGCTCATCACATCTAAGGAGATAGGTCATTGAAGATGTGATGCAAGAATGAATGAACCGACTCATTTGCATAATTTTTATCTTCACTTAGGAATCCCCCTCAAACCAAAGGATTTTAGTGAAAGGTAGTTCTTCATTCCATAAACATGTTTTGAAGTTTCAAGTTTGCATGAGATTTTTGGCTCAAGTTATGGAGCTTCAAAGTTGAACTAGAAAAGTAATAAATTCATGTAAGCATCAAAATAAGGCTAAAAAACAAACCCTTTTAAGCTTAAATGTGATGGTTGCATGAATGTTAATGACAGTTATTCAAATGTCAATTAACTAGAGCATGGACACCAAATTTAATCTCATGAAATTTCCATTAGTTTTTAAATAGTGGGTCCCATTAGATTTGATAATTTGCATTACATTATACATCTTGATCTGATTGTGTGAGATGAGTCAAAAGGTCAAGGAGCTTAAGAGGCTATGATGTGGTATAAGCACTAAAGTTTATAAGCTGATAGTGGATATTGAAATCAAACATGAGGTTTCCATATGGCACTATTTTGGACATATTTTACAAGTCAAGTGTAAGATCTATGACTCATAATAATTCATATGAAGCAAGGTAAATGGTACAAGATGGGTCAATGAGTCAATGATATGGATCAGATATTAAAGATAAATAGAATTAAAGGTTAAAAATATAGGGGACTTCATGGAGATCGAACACACAACCAAGGTTGAACCAGGAAAAGATTTTTCAGGAAACATGCCACCATTAAATCTAAATCAAATGCTAAGGTGTGGACATACAAATTTATTCAATAAAAAGGGACATAAAGGACCACCATCAAATCTAAAAATGGACCGTTGGTTGAAATATTAAAAGGGTTGTAGTGTCATTTTATGACTGTGTTCACTTTATTTAAAGAAGGGTCCATGAATATATGAATCCTCAATTCCTTCAATAATATAATGGGTCTATTTAGACCTATTATAATGGTGGATAAGAGTTATATAGTCTATATATACCCATCAACACAAAGACTATAAAAAACTAATAGTTTGAGATTGATTTTCCATCTATGGTGGACCTATGAACATGACGATGAGTTAAAGCATGTTTTCATTTGAAAAATATCTATAATTTCAAATCATACCATGTAAACACACATTTAAACCTCAATGGTTCCATCTCTAGGACCAACTACTCAAAATGGACCCTTCTCTCCACTTTTACATGTCATAATGAACCAATGAAGAGTAGTTAGCACTAGGACAAATTTCTAACATATGGATCGGATTGTTGCAACTAAAATGATGTCATAACTTATCTCAAAACCATTTTGTCCCATTTTGGTAACCATATGGAGCATGGGTGAAGGAGTAACGAACTATTTCAACTACCTGAGATTCCCTAGATCAATTAGAAAGTTCTAAAGAAGAATAGTTATAGATTAAATTATAACTATGATTCAAATGAGGTTGAACTCATTTTATTCCCTTTTGGACTTCTCCTTTCCCACTTCTCTCTCTAAAATACTATAATTAGATACTATTTTGGCCATTGTAAAGATACCACACCATATATGGTGAAGCCCTACTAGACTGATATCATATTTTAATTTTAAACATTAATGCAAGTCTATTTATGAGTTTTAAACAATTATCTAAGTCTACAAGTGATGTATGGTGATGAGAAGTGATAATTCTCTATCCTTCCTTCCCCTATCCTTTCATGTTTCAGAAAGATTTCATAGTCTAATAGGTCATATAGATTTTATTCTAGTGTGTAAATCTATTTAAAGTGTAAACTTGTCCTTGGAGTGTGAAATTTTCCCTCTAGTTCATTTTCCTTGTGTTTTTTCTCACATCTCACCTCTATATTGAAATACTCATGTTAGAATCCATTAAGACTTAGAGAATAGTTTTTATCCATTGTTTCATCATGTTAAAAATATGATGGTCACGTGGAAGATATTTTGGTACATCATATCCTTTAGAGTAGGTTCAATTCATGCATTATCTAATTCTTTCCCCCATAAATAATTATTAGTTTAAGTGATAATATTTTCATGATACATTAAGAGAGTTAGCCCTTAAATCTAAAGGCTCATTTCCAATATAGGTACACTCACATACCTGCAAATGTTCCCATGTAACCCAAATTTAAGAAAATCCTAAACAACTTATTCTCAGGTGAAATATTTGGTGACAATAGTTCTGGCATGCCAAATGGGACCCATTATCTTTAAGACAACTTTAAAGGTGAATGTTGGTCTTGACAACATCAACTATAAATTGGTGTGATACTCAACATTTGGTGACTCCTTCATGTTAAATATAGTTTAGAGTAATTTTTTATTTATAAATATACCATCATAATTCATGGTTCTCACTATGTCATCCTATGCTACAATTTCCAATCTTATTAACCCACCCATTCATCCTAAAACTCATCATTCAATTCAATATCCATATCCTAATCTACCTTTTGAAGAATGCTTAGATTTTTCTAGAGAGGAAGAGGTTGACATGGATGAAAAATTCAAAGATCTTGAAAAAGAAGACATGGCTAGACCTAATGTTTTCCCTACCTTTAATAAAGATAATCCAATTAAAATTCATGCATATGATGTCATTCCTCCTATCACCTCAAAAGGTGTGACCATATTCAATGGTGAGAGTCATAGTACACCTAGTGAACGCATTAGAAATGTTTCTAACTTTTGTAGTTTCCACAATATTGTCTAAGAAAACATTGACATTAGATTCTTTACCATATCCCTTAAAGGTAAGGCTCTAGATTGGTATAAGACTCTATAATGTGGATGCATCATAACATGTGATGAGTTTGGAGTGTTGTTGACTTCTAGATTTGAAAATGAAAGTGACCATGCTTCTCTCATACATCAGCTCAACATGATAAAAATGGGACCCCAATAAATAATGCATGACTTCAACAAAAGGTTTTAGAAGACTTGGCATATATTTTCTCCTCTTATGAGACCTCCTTATAGTTTTGTGATCTTTACTTGCTTGAAATCCATTTGGACTAAAATTAATTTCATGATTCAATCTATGGGAGATTCCACTCTCCCTGAAGCATACGATCTTTCTATGAAAGCTAATAATTATCTCATCCAAGCTAGAATATTACCTCCTAAGGTGTGTATATCTCCATTATCTCATAATTATACTAATACTCCAAATGTATCTCAAGTTCCTAATGCCAATACTAAAACTAAGGTGCCTCTTAGGCAAGCAAAAAATAATGTTGATTAGATAATTAAGTTCCTAGCCTTAGAGGCTAAAAATAGGTAAGCTAATATGCAACAAGGTGCCTATCATAACACTTACCCTTATAATCAATATTATGGTCAACAATATGGAAGAGGAACATGCCAATGGTATTTTAATACCAACAATCCTAATAATGCCTGTAATCCTAACTCTATCACCAATGCAAGGGATATGGTACCAGTTCATATAAATTTGGTGTAGGAAGAAGATTGAAAACAAGAAAAATTTAGGGATGCCATTTAAAATGGATAGTAATATCTGGTGGCTCAAGGAGTGGTTACTCCCATCCTATCAAATGAGGAGGATGTGGTGATGCAAGTTAATGTGGATTGGCAACATCAAGGAGAGATTTTCACCAATTTTTTAGTTGAAGACACTTTTGTGCTAAATCAAGGAGAATATTTTATAGAAAATACAAGGGAAAAGAGGAACTCTATAATTTCTCATCCAATCCTCTTTCAAGGCAACAAGACACATCTATAAGTGTGATAGTTCTAAAAACTTCTACATCTCTATCAAGCCAAAATATGGTAAGGTTTGCCTCTATTCCTCAATTTCTAAGTAATTATCTGACTACAATTACCTAGATAAATTAGGTATGACTTATTTTTAAAAAATTATATTATTATTAAAAACACTAAAACATATGTTTCTCTTTGGAATCTTCTACATATGTCTGGTTAAAAAACTCCTATAAAAGTAGTTATTTACTATCCCTGCTAGTGTCTCACCCTCAAATTAAATTCATGGCCATGTTACTATTATAAATTCTCTTATTAATATTGATTAACCATCCACTAGGGTTTATAAAACTCTAACATTTTATCTCACCCTCATAATAGGTGATAATTTGGTACATAATTGCATAGTCGATAGTGAAGCTTCTACTTCTATCATGCCCAAAGTT
This sequence comes from Torreya grandis, assembly GCA_037957365.1. Taxonomy (NCBI): domain Eukaryota; kingdom Viridiplantae; phylum Streptophyta; class Pinopsida; order Cupressales; family Taxaceae; genus Torreya; species Torreya grandis. The sequence continues at coordinate 1,473,158 of JARHVA010001696.1, read as the reverse complement.
ATAGCTCACAAGTTGGGCCTAGAATATGAGCCACATATCAAATGGGTCCTTCAATTATATTTTACACCTACAAAGATAGTAGTACCAATAAAATACTTGAATATTTTATTTCATGGTAGTCCTAGTTTTCCTATCTTGTAAGACATAGTTGTGATTGATCTCCCAGCCCACTTTGCAATTTACCTATCAAGGGACTTCATAGGAAAGATAGGTGGATATCTATTAACTAACTGGTCTTTCTTTATTTTAGAATAATGTATAGGTTTAAGGTGAAAATTAGGATACAACCTCTTACAATGTTTCATATTGAACCTTACATTGAGACAAGTTCTAATTTGAATTATGTTATTCATGAAGAAAAGGATTCTATTATAGATGATGTAACTTCATCCAAGCTTGAGGGAATTGCAGATTTATTCCTTGATGAGAATATTACTAATAATTATTACTACTATCCTTATGATCTCATGGATTAAATTGATTTAGGAGTCTTTTCTTTACCTAAAGGAGTACCGACACATCTACTTGCCAAGGAAGAGGGTGAATATGATGAGCTATGGAAGATGTTTTTTGATGGTTCAAGAAATAAATTCGGTGTAGGGGTTGGTGTTATGTTGGTTTATCCATCCAAACAATATTATTATTCTTGATATATATTCCATTTCAGTTTTACTTGTAATGTGGTTGAGCTTGAAGGTTAATTTCATGGCCTTCAATGGGCAAGGAGAAAAGGAATAAAAAACTTGCAAGTGTATGGAGACAAAAAATTGGTTATGCATTAGGTGAGTAATTTGGTTTCTACAAAGAACCCTTTTATTAAGTCATACAGTCATAAGGTATGGTATTTTTTGTAATACTTTAATGAATTCAATATACAATCAATCCCAAGGGAGCATAATAGTCATGTTGATATAATAGCTACCATAAGCTCTCAATTTGACACTCCAACTACCATAAAAGAAGAGGGAAAATAGTTTCATATTGATGTCATTATTATAATTTATATACATATTAATTAAGTGTCTTGGAAATTTTTTTATAGTGATAAACACATTGCATGTTTCTTATAAAATGAGGTTGAGTTTTCTTCAAGGAACCAAAGGAGGCTCCAAAAATAATTGGGTGACTAGATTATGCAAATAAGAACCAATAAGATACCTAAGGGTCTGGTGACCTTAGAAGGTATCTTCAATGATAATGATTAAAATAATAAGTAAAAAGTGAGTATGTCTACAAAAGAGGAAAATTATGAAAGGGTCTTAATCTTCAACGAAAAACTCCTCAAGCTAGGCAAGGTATGTTCTACATTAGATAAGAAAGAATTCATTGAGATACGTAGAGAGTTTCATGATATATTTTATTGGGAATATAAATAATTCAAAATATTTGACCCTATCCTAGAAAATAATAATATTGATTTAGAACTTGGATTTAAACCGATTATATAGAAGCAAACACCCATCAACCCCAACGTTGAACAACTCATGAGTTTAGAACATACCAAACTCCTTGAATATGAGATAATATTTTCCATCAAAAATTCAATATGGGTATCTAACCTTGTACCTATTATAAATAATAATGGGGAGCTAAGACTTTGTGTGGACTTTAGAGATATTAATATAGTGTCACTCAAAGATCACTATCCTCTACCCTAAATGGAGCAAATTTTAAACATGATTTTAGGTTCTCAACATTTTCTCTTCTAGATATATTCAGGCTATAATAATATTTTAGTAAATAATAATTATTATTTCAAGATATCCTTCACTACTAAATGGGGTACTTTTGCTTATAATAAGATGCCCTTTGGCCTGTCCAATGCTAGTACCACATTTCAAAGAGCAATGGGCATGACATTCAAAGGTTTGATCAATGAGATTCTATTGGTTTTTCAAGATGATATAATAGTATTTTCTAAATATGGTAATGAACACATGCAACACTTAAGTCAAGTGTCTAAAAGATGTAGGGAGTATGGAGTATCTCTTAATCTAAAGAAGTAATTTTTTTCTATTCATGAAGGTAAGATCTTAGGAAATATTATTTCCAAAGATGGTTTGAATATTGAAGATAAGATAATAGATGCTACTCTTGGCTTATCATTATCCTTGCATAATAAAGGTATTCAAATTTTCTTCAGTAAGATAAATTTTGTAAGGAGGTTCATACCCAATTTTGAATCTTTGGTGAAACCTATCATAGTTATGCTCAGGAAAAACCAAGGATTTTCTTTGACCAAAGAGGGTAAGATCAATTTTAACGACATAAAGAAAGTAATTGTAGAATATCATACTCTTTTGAATCCTAATTTTACTAAATAATTCATGTTTTATTCATTTTCTAACCTTGATACTATCTCATCCATGTTGATACAAAATAATGATAAAGGTGTGGAACAACCAATTGCATTCTTTAGTCAAGGTCTAGAAGATTATGAAGTCAAGTAAAAATTTATGGAGAAATAGGTTATTGATATTGTAAGAGGACTAAATAAATTTAGACATGGCTTAAAATATTAAGATTCATGTTATGGTTTCTTATCCTAGCACCAAGGAGTTTCTTTTGAGAAAATATCTTAGTGAAAAAAGGGTAGGGTGGTTCACTAATGTAATGGAGTATGATGTTGATATCAAAGTGAAAAAATTGATAAGGGATAGAGGCCTTTGTGAAAATCTAGATTCAGATCTTCATGAGTCAAAAGAAGAGGCTCTAGTCAATCATGATTACTCCCAATCATCTATTTCATTACCTCTACAAGGTTCGACATAAGATGTGATCAAATTTATTAAAAATGATGAGTTTTCTAATAATATGAATAAATAAAAAGGTTGATATTTTATATTTAAATATATTCCTTTTTTTAATTGGGATGGTTTCTTTTTAGGAGGGATATCAATGGTGTGATATTGAGATGTATTGATAGCGATCAGTTTGGAGTATTGCTTTAGAAGTTCCATGATGGGACAATAGAAGGTCATTTCTCTCTAAGAACCATATATACCAAGATCATGAAGGCTATATATTATTATCCTAGCCTATTCAAGGATTTCCATGCTTAGGTGAGAAGGTGTTGACAATGTGCCTTCTTTATAGCAAAATAGAAGCTTACATCTCTTCTATTGAAGCCTATCTAGGTTGATCAACCTTTCATGTAATGGGGTCTTGATTTAATTGGCATGATAAATCCCCCATAAATTATTGGTCATAAATGGAACTTAAAACAACTTATTACTTTACAAGATGGGTTGAGGCTATAGCATTTAATTAAGCTAATGAGAATGATAGCTTGGAGTTCTACAAGAGCATCATAACAAGGTTTGGCACTCCCTCTACTATTATTTTAGATAATTCTCTTGATTTTATGGGTGATAAGACAAATAATTGGTCAAATAAAAATTTCATATTCTTGATCACTTCATCTAACTATTATCCTTAATGTAATTGGTTGGTTAAATCTATTAACAAGAACTTGATCAAAATCATCAAGACAACCTTAGAGCATAGCCATAGATCTTGGCACACTAAATTAAAGATATCCTTATGGTTTGATAGGACAAATCCCAATATGTAAACAAATAATTCTTCTTTTGTGCTTATCTATCAGAGGGAATCTAAGTTATCTGTCTCTCAGGAGTTGCCTAGCTTAGAGTTAGCACACTAACTAGAGTTGCTTGAGAACACTCCAATGGAGGTGAGATTTATATAATTAATGAAGTTTCAAGAAACTAGAAATAAATCTCTTGAATCCATGGAACATCAAAAAGTACTAATGAATATGTCTTTTGAAAATAAGGCAACTCCAAGTTCATTTCAAGAAGGTGACATAGTTTTGAAATGGGATGAATATAGAGCAAAACCAAAGAGACATACCAAATTTGATACCCTATGAAGTCGACCATATGTCATCATAAAATGAAAGAAAAGTAACTATTTTAAATTAGAAAGGATGAATGGAGAAGATTTTACTATCCCTGAGAATGGGATACATTTAAAACCCTACAATTAGGAGCTGAAGGTCAACCTTATAAATATTATATTAGGTGTGTGTTTGCTTTGTTGTGTGTGTTGTGTTCTAATAAGTGATCTTAAGTACATGTGTGTTTCTTGCTTTATGTTTTGTTACTATTATTTAATTATATTGTATACACTATTAAAGGCATTTTATATGTCAAAAATGCTATAAATATGACTATATAACCCAATGGATAGGATTAGACAACTGGTCATGGCATAACAAGTATACTAACCTTAGGAAATCACCAAGAATGTTGACCATTTTTTCCTTAGGACAAAATCGGTAAACCCCCTATAGTCAAAATCTTGTATAGGGGATTTTTAAAATATCATAGGGTATGTTATAGTTCATTTTATGTCATTGTATAGGCCATTCAAGCTTTGGTCATAGTCTAGCTTGGTCCTTGTGTCATTTTTTCTTCGAGGTCATTTTAGGGTCATATATGTTAGTGACAGGTCTTAATGGTGAGCAATGTAGTTAGAGAATGGAAAAATTGTGTTTACACCACAAGGAATTCATCTAAGCTTTCAAAAATCAAGTAGTAGCTCATGAACAAGATCTATAAAGCCAGACCATCATCATGTCACATGGAACCTAGAATGCAACAACTTAATTATGTAATTTATAAATATGCTTAGAAATCCTTGTGTGACCATAATACCATACATGATCTATGTCCTTAGTTCTAAGATCATGATCTATAATTTTCGTATCTTGATGATCCTTTTATTTCAAGATCCAAGCCTTCTAAGTTCACCTCACTCAGTCTAAAGAACTAAGCTATCTAGGATGTCACATATGAATGAATGGACCAGCTCATTTGTCCAATTTTTATCTTCATTTAAGAAGACCCCTCAAGACAAAGTATTATATTAATAGGTTTTTATTTAATCTAGGAACATGCTCTAAAGGTTTCAAGTTTGTATGAGATTTTTATATCATGTTATGGAGCTTTAAATTCGAACCAATAGAGTAAGACATTTGCACAAATGTCAAAATAAGGATCAAGAAGAATAAACCTTTTGAGTTAAATTTGATGGTTTTACAAACATCAATGATGGTCAGGCCAACAACTAATGATGGGAGTGTGAACATCAAATTTATGATCATGAAATATCTTTTGGTTTTCAAATAGTGGGTTCTGGGAGATCCAATAGTGCACATTAAATTTTACATCTTGATCTGATGGTGTGAGATGAGTCAAAAGGTCAATGAGCTTGAGAGGCCACAATGTGGCACAAGATATAAAGTTATCAAACAAATAATATACTGTAAAATCAAATTTGGGGATGGCAGATGGCACCAAATTGGATAGATTTGATAAGTCAAGGGCAAGATCGATGACTCATGATCATTTGTACTAAGTAGGATCAATAGTTTGAGATGGGTCAATGAGTCAATGTTCTAGATTATATATTGATTACCAATGAAAGTAAGAGTAAAAAATCTATGGGACTTCATAGATATCAAACACATGACCAAGGTCAAACCAGGGAAAGATTTTTAAAGGACACATGCCACCATTAAATCTCAATCAAATTCCAAGGAGTGAACATAGTGATCTAATTAGGAAAAAATAACATAAAAGACCACCATCAAAGCTTAAAATGGAACCTTGGTTAAAAGATTAAAAGGGTTTTCAGGTCATTTTATGATAGTGATGTCTTTTTATAAATAAGTGTCCATGAATATATGAATCTTTAGTTCCTACAGTAACATAGTGGGTCTATTTAGACTTGTTATAATAAAAGATTAAAGATATATAGTCTATAGGTCCCCATCAACATAATGACTATAGGAAAACCAATATTTTGAGATTGGTTTTCCATATATAGTGGACCTATAAACATGAATATGAATTTGATCATGTTCCAGTTTGAACAAGATCTATATTTTCAAAAGATGCCATGAAAGCATACATGTAGGCCTTAATAGTTCCATCTCTAAGACCAACTGATTGAAAGGGACAATTCTCTCCACTTTTTCATGCCATGATGAACTAATGAAGATTAGTTATCACTAGGAAAAATTTCTAAGATATGGATATGATTTCTATAATTACATTTATAATAGAAGCTATATTGAAACCACTTAATCCTATCATGGAAATTGTTTGGAGCATGGGTGAAGGAACAATGAACTATTGTAATCGCTTGAGATGCATTGAATCAATTAGGAAGTTCCAAAGAAGCATACTAATATAGGTTCTTATAACTATAGTTTAAATGAGGTTGAAATCATTTGATTCCCCTTGGGACTTTTCTTTTTAATCTTCTCTCTCTCAAATGTTATAATTAGATACCATTTTGGCCCTTGTAAAGAGACCACACCATGTATGGTAAATCCATATGGGACTGATGTCATAGTTTGCATTTAAACATCAATGCAAGTCTATTTTTGAGTTTTGAACAAATATCTAAGTATACAAGTGATGAATGGTGATGAGAAGTGATAATTATCTATCCTTTCTTTGCCTATCCTTTCATGTTTGAGCAAGAGTTCCTAATCTAACAAGTCATATAGAATGTAGTCTGATGTGTAAATCTTTTTCAAGTGTAAACTTATCCTTCAAAAGTGTAATTTTCCCTCTACTTCATTTTCTTTGTGTTGTTTCTCACATCTCACCTCTGTATTGAAATACTAATGGTAGAACCCATTAAGACTTAAAGACTAATTTCTATGCCTTGTTTCATCATGGTATAAATATGATGGTCATGTGGAAGACATTTTGGTGCATCACCTCCTTTAGAGTAGGTTCAATTCATGCATTCTCTAACTCTTTTCCTCATAAGTAGTAGTTTATGTATTAAGCATTACATGATACATTCAAGGAGCTAGACCTTAAATATAGATGCTCACTTTCAATATATATACACCCACATTACTATAAATGTTCCCATGTTGTCTAAATCTGGAAGAATCCCAAAAAACTTCTTCTAGGGTGCAAGATTTGGTGACAAGAGGAACCACAAGAGGGGGATAAGATATGTGTAGGAAATAAGTCACAGGTGAAGAATGAGGGGCCTTATTATGTGGGAAACTTATGGGAAGAACTATAGTTGGTGAAAGAATGGTCATAAGGTGATAATGAAGCTAATTCTAGAGAATTAAATAATAATTGATATGATGGGTACTACATAGGTGCCAAAGACAATATACCTCTCAATATTTTGGTATATACTTAGGTAAAAACTTGGGAGGAGACATAACTTTGTCTTTAGGCTAGGTAAGATTAGGATGCAATGTGTCAATATATTTATAAATATTTTGACAATGATGTAAGAATGATTATTTATGCCATGGAAATAATGGATACACTTGCTAGTATAATTTGGGGTATCCTAATGGAGGATGTAGAAGTGGAAACCAAGGAATGTTGATATAATTTCTAGTCTTTGGTCTAACGATTACTGACTTTTTGAATATCATATTAATGTTAATTATTCCATTGGTTAGGTATGTGGATCAATTTATGGAAAATAAAGAAGTCCATTTCTAAGGAAAGGTGGGGCTAGTACAGAGACTAGGCTAGACTCATCTGAAAGAGAAACAAAATTAGATGGAGGATGAGGATCAACTAAAGTTATAATGGGATTAGGAACTATACTAGGCTTAGTTGATGGTAAAATAAGATGTACATAAGTCTTAAGAGGAGTAGATAGCATCTATGGGGGAAGAAAACTAGAAGGATCCTAGTATATATCAAAACTATAAGGACTAGTCCTAGCATTATCCATGAACATTCTCCTAAGAGGCTCTCCTAAAATTTGAGGTGTACCATATGATCACTCTATATCTACCCTATGACAAATAGGAAGAATTATATAATTGGGAACTATGAAATAAGGAACATAATGAGATGAAATAAAAGATTAAAATAAAGGAGCATAATATTGAATAATCTCAACATCTCTAGCTTGGACAAGTTTTCTTAAAATGGATCATCTAAATTATAACCATCATCATAATGAAGTGTATGAAGGTTGATGGTAAAGTTAGGTATGAAATTTTCATCTAAAGTTTCATGATGAATAGAATGTCTAGTCTTAGTTAAGACACCATGCATATCATCAATATGAGGCTAAAGGGAACACAACTTCAAGGATTGTGGAAGTTAAGCAATAAGTTGAGTGGATAGATATAAGGTTTATATCTTAAGGCTATTTTCATCTAGTGTATCATCATTAAAATTTATGAGGTTAGGTAGTATGTTCATTATGAGTTTGGGTTACCATGATACCCTTGGGTAGAATTGATAGGATAATTAAAATGTTGAGATTCCCAAAATTGGATACTAGGTAAGGGTTAGAATTTTAAAAACACTATGTTCTTAGAACTGTTCAAAATTCTAAGGGTTTGTGTCTGCTTGAATCCTTTATATAACACCATTATGGGTAAATCTAACACATTTTCAAGAAGATGAGGTGATAAATCTCATATAATGAGTCCAAGGTCTACCAAGCAAGATATTATAAGAAATGGGAAATTTAAATTTCATAACTTTCACTCAAATGGTGACAAAAGAGATGGTAATAAAAATACACATGCAATCTAAAGGAGGTATTTGCCTTATATCATAACCTTGACATGTATTGTGCATGGATTAAAATTTAAATCAAAATGTCCAAGATTTTTAATTGAATATAGTGAGGTGATACAAGTACCTAAACCCTCATCAATCAAGGCATCCTTAACTTATATATCACTGATTTGGATGCTAATGAATATTTTAATATCATTCATATGAATTAGAATCTCATTTGTCATCATGGAAGTGTTAGGAAACTTAAGTTAAAGAGAAGTGTCTATTGTTATGTCAATGTGTATATACATATCTTTGCATTTTTGTAGTATACTATCTTTAGACCCAGAAAAGGTAGTTTCATGTCCTGCTAGGGGAGGATGAGAGATGTTCATTTCAAAAAATAATTACATCAGATGATTTCAATGTTGGGGGGAATTTCTCGTGAGTTTAATAAAATCTATTTGATATGGGAGATAAGAAATCTAAACTATGGGGTCCCATTCATCATAACCCATGAGGGGGACTAATAGATAAAGGTATGTAATAATATAGGATCTCCTAGGAAGGAGGATTAGAAGTGCAATAAAACTTATGTTGATAAGATATAGTTTGTTTAGTTTTAAGACAAATAGGTTTATTATATTTAAATGATGGGATATTAGATTTAGGTATTTCTTATGATTGAGTTAAATAAATACAATTGGAATTTTGTGTAATGTTTTTGATGTGTGTAGATGTTGGGGGAGTTTTAGATATAGTGTGAGAGGTATTATCTAGTTGAGATGTTGGAAGTGGTTCTTTGAAAGATATAATGTCCTCTTGGCCCAACTTGGTTATATGAGATGGGGAAGAGTCTTGAATTATGAAAAAAATTGGGAAGTTTTGTGCATGTGTGCTGGAGTAGAATAAATCAAACTAACTACTCTTCACATATTAGTCATATTTACCACATTTTATTTAGTAGTTTGGTCTATAATACTTTCAACATTATTAGTAGGATTAGGCTTGTCATTTATATTTTGATGATTAAGAAGAGGGCCTTTATTATGGTAAGATGATAATTATCTTGGTTTAAAGCTTGATTTTTATTTTGTGTTTCATGATATTTAAATTCTATATCATTTTATTGTCAGCATTTATGAATGAGTGATTCATGTTTAAAGTTTGGGCCAAGAATACAATCCATAGCTAGATTATGTAATTATCTACAAGTCTTGTGACAATGACACTAACTTTCATGAAACCAACAATTTATTTTTGGATCATACCATGATTTCATAGGACAAGTGAATTCAATATCTCTTCATAGAGGCCTTGGTACACAGTTTTGAATTTTGGCAAAGGATAATGGTTTGTGGACATTGATGTTCTTTGTTTGGGAAAATGTAGGATTAGGGGTGTTGTTTGGATAGGAAGAATGGTCCACAAAATTATTTGAAGTAATGGTTTTAACAATATGAATGGTTTCATAAGTATTAATGACACCATCATTGGTATCATGATGAATTTTAATTTTAATTATCATGTGAGTGCCCATAGGAGGTTGGGATGGTTTAGATTAGTGCATGAGAGAATATTGGCATTTAGCTTGGTCAAGCGCTTCTTCCAGAGTTCTTAGAGAGAGATTCCTAACCTAATATTTAAAATTGGGGTAGAGAGCATTAGTTAATATATGAAATATATTATATTATTCCATGTTATTCTCAAACTCATTAAATAAGTTATTCCATCATTTGATGAAATATTGTAATGTTTCAGTTTCAAGTTGCTTATAATTGATGAAGTGAGCTAAGGTATTCTTAGGGAGATCACTATTTTGAAACTCTTATACTAGGGAGTGAACCATGTCTTCAAAATTATTGATATAATGGGATTTGAGTTTATTTTACCAATCTAAAGCATCTCTAGAGAGTTTTTTCGCTGATATCTTGGTAGCATCAAAAGTATTAAGTTTGAACTAGTCATTGTAGAGATTACCAAATATTTTTAAATATAAGGTGGGATCAATAGACCCATTATAACTAATGGTAGGTGTGATACCTCCTATGTCAATATTATAAATTTGAAGTATAAGAGGTTAATTTTGGATATGTTTGATTTTTTTATTGATGAGAGGTGGTTGAGGAATGAGGTTGCCATGGGAATCCCTAAGAAGGGGTAGGTAGTTTCACTCCCCAAGGAACTTGTTGAGGTTGATTTTGAGGGTTAATGAGATGATTTTGAATTTCTATCATTTGATTGTATTTGTTTTAAAGTGTTCATTTGATTGAAAGTTTTCAATCATATTTGATGTGTTTGAGAGGTATTTTAACTAGTTTGCACATCATGCAAATCATTGGTATTGGTATTAGTGGCTTAGGTATCACTATGATTAGTGGCATACATGGAACTAATGGTAAGAGAACCATTGGTATAAAAGGATCACTATTAGCATGATTAGCATTTGTGGAAAATGATGTACTAGTTGCATGATTGAGGATGAGGGGCCTTGGAAAAGGCCCAATAGATGTTTAATCAGCTATGTTAGTAGATATACTTGGCATGGATGTTGAATATATCATACAATAAGAAGTCATAGTGTGGGAATGGGTCAAAATATAAGGGAGATGTTGAGAAGAAAATAAAATGTCTACCAAATCCATGAGAGAATTTAGGGGAGGGTGAATGAGATTCTTCTACTTGACCACCTATCATGAGATTATAGATATTTAAAGGGTCCTTTCCTCTGTGTTTAAAAAATTTGTTAATGAAGAATTAAATTTTATATGTGTACTATAACTCAACCTAATATTATAATGAGAAATTATTATTATGAATTAATGATGAATGAGGAGTCCCATAATTAGTAGTGTAAGTGGAAATGTGCACATTGCTTTCATCTAAGGTGAAAGCCATGAGATACTTTTAGGAAAACCTATGGGATTATTTAATATCATCATTTTTAATGTATTAAACTCTATATTATCCTTAAAAAAAATTTAATGATAAGAAAAGGAGGCTAAATGGGTGATGTAAATACAAAATCAAAAAATAGGATATAGAGTTGTAGTCAACTATATTATGTAAACCAGCGAACAAAATAGAGAAAAATATAACATAGTCTTACAGGTCATCTATGTACTACACAAGAGGGAAATTTACAAGAAATAAGGAGACATAATTGGATAGGTTAATTGTGTACTATAGGGGAAAAGGCTAAACAGTCTAATAAGGAGACATAGTTAGACAAGTCGACTATGTATTTTAGGAAATAAGGGTAAATAGTCTATAAAATATTGTATCTATAGAAATGATAGTGTTTTTAAATAGAGAAAGGTTTTGAAAAATAAAATATAATAAAACTAATTTAAACACATAATCAATTGGATCAATGTGACTGATCTAATTGGAACACATAACACAAACTATGTACCAATGCAGGCTAATATAAGTTTCACAACATACAATGATCAAAGAGAAAAAGACAACTTGAAAGTAAATGCTAAATAATTGGTCATCTTAAGTGTTATTAAATTATAATTAATTTTTAATTTTAATGTGATTGGGAATTTTATTGTAATGAGGAACTAAAAAGTAATCTAAGGATGGTTTCAAGATGTTTGGGCTAAAATAGATTTATATTAGTGATGGTATTGGCATGGTATTGGGGCTTACCCCATTAATTCACAATATTATACTGATAAGGGTGTCATGGGAGTTTATAATATATACTATCAACCTCATGTTTATAACTAGATAGAAAACCAAGTTGGCTTCCCCTTTGGTGATTGAATCCAAGTAGGTAGGCCTTGGGAAGTAAAATGTATCATGATTTTTATGTGTAAAGTCATTTTGAAGTGTGCGAAAAAGAGAAAAATAATGGAACTAAAATGATAATTTGGAAAACCATGTAGTTAATCTATGTTTGTTACTCTAAGCATGATGATATTGAAAGGAAAGGTGAAATAATTACTAGCAAAAAGAGGACAATTCCTTGATTGTGAAGCATGTCGAGATGGATTAGGAGACCCTGCATGAAAATAATGCAAAATAGGTTAAATCTGGTCATTATTTTCCTATGTTAAATAGGTAGACCCAACTAGCTAAAGGGTTGTAGTTTTATAGACTACAAACTTGTGAAAAATAGTACTGAAAAGGAAAAGCTGAAATGATAGAGAAGACTAAACCTTGATGGGCTTGAAGATGTTTATATTGAAAATATTTATACTATAATTTTAAAATAATGACACAATTTTTTTTATAACTGAGTTGACTGGTTAGACAAAGTTTTCAAAATATTTATACTGAGAAATAAGTTTTAAATAGAGTCAACTAGCTAGATTATGTTTGTAGACCTATATGGTGAAAGAAGAGAATTATGAATAGAGTCGACTAGTTTGACTATGTATGAAAATATTAAACTAAAATTGAATACTATGATGAACTGATCAATCCAATACCTTATATTTTAAGAGGACCTAAATAGATAAAATAGAGTCATTTTGGAGTGATTATATTTTAAGCCTACGTACTAAATATTAGGACTATACCAACTAGTTCAATACAATAATATAAAAATATAAAGACATAATATGATGATAAAATGAAAGTGTGAAAGAAAACCTACAAGTGTTTGATTCATTTTGGATTCAAAATAATGTATGCAAAGGCAAATACATCTAATCTATTAATCAATCTTAGCTTATAGAAGATAACTGATGCTTACACTTTTTATTATTGATACATTAGATATTTAGGGTCATGACTAAGATGGATCTGTTAAACCTAACCAAGGGATCTCTTACTGTAATGACATAACTAGAGTCGGTTCTAAGGCCTCTAGTCATGTAACACCATGTAATAAACTTAGTTAAATCCTATGTTCATATATTCAAAAATTAAATTACAAGCAAAGTAAAGTCTAATCTAGTGTTCACAAAAGCTTGTGGCATAAAGTGGGGGTAATAAACATAAAAATTAAACATGCATATAATATTTATACTCACATCAATGTATAATAAATCCTAATATGAGGGAGAAAAGTAAAAATACTAATCTATCTACTCTTACAAAGGAGAAACATAGTTAGGAAAACTTACCTTTCAAGATTAACTTATCGAGCCTCAATATCTCCCTTGGCCAAGATGATTCATAAAAGGTTATTGTGGTATGTAAGCATATCAAGGATAATTCAAATTTAAGCTACTCAACTTCTCCATGCATCCAAAAGAATTCTCCATAAGAAAAGATATATATCTCCAAAGAAAGTATTAAAAACCTAAGCTATGATCTTCAATTAGAATGGTGGATAAGTAGATGCAAAATATAATATTCTTCCACTCTTCCTCTATAAATGATGAAAATATTGTGTATATAGATTTTACCTCTACTTCCCTAGGTGTGAAGATGTAACTTAATTAAATTCACTTAAGACCTTCTTTTGGTACAACAGGGTGATGAAAAATTAATGATTCCATCATAAGTGTAGAAAGAGATATGTCAATGGTTCATTAAAACTTTAATTATCTAGCAGATGATAGACACTTGATTCATTCTTATTTATCTTCCCTACATTCTTATTTATGAAATGATTTGGCATGATTTGGTATTAATATGATTCTCTAAAACATAATTCTCACTTAGGATAATCCTAAAATATATAAATAAGTGATAATCAAGACACATGGAGTGTAATTAAAGATAAATAGACCCTATAAATGATGAAGGATATTTTTTTTGCAATTGCCACTTCCACTACGATACAACTGGCAAGACCAATTTCTCATCTTAGAAATCTTATACGTGAAAGTTTATGATGGAAAATATAAATGTGTGTATTTATGTTAGAGGATATGAAATGATATATTTAGAAAAAATATTAAATGTAACTGGAGAGCTTAAAATTAAAAATAAAGACTAATTTGGGGTAAGAAAAGACTTAGAGACAAAAAAATATACATAGATGTAATAAGCATGACAAAATAGGGAAGATAAACTATGGAAAATGGTATTATACAAATATTAGGTATCTACATAATTCCCATTTTTTTATTTGTGTATGTGATTTAATGTATGTGTGCATCAAATTATAAATATAAATAATCGAAGCATGTACCTTGACTTGCCTGGGGAAGCGAGGAGGGATTGAATGATACTCAATATTAAATCCATTTACAATTGAGTTTTTTGTGTTGAAATACATTAAAAAATTACAATTTCAACAATTATTCAATACCATAGTAAATTTATATCACAACTAAAATTTAAATTTAACTAAAATAGTATGCAAATGAATATAACTATTTGTATTTTCCCCAAATACTATTGTGACTTTAGAAAATGCACATTATTCCAAATATTTTGATTGAATACTTTTTTGAAAAGTTATAGACATATCCACTAATTATGTGTGATATTTTTGAACTCACCCAAACTTCTTGATCAAGGGAGTAGATAATTTAGCTCTAGGTAGAGTTTCCCAAATTTTAGTTTTCTCCAAGTAGAGTTTCCCAAATTTTATTTTTCTCCAAGCAGTGTTTCAAAAAATACATTTTACTCTAAGTAAAACTATCAAAATTAGTCTTAATAGAATTTAATCAATGGTTTTTGAAAAATTATTTGGAAATGCTATGATATATTCCTGATTTTTATTTTAAGGATTGGATAGATTGTGCTTGAAATCAATTATCTCAAAATATTAGAGTTACAAACTCCATGTGCAATGAGATTGTATATAGATGACACCATTAAACCATTACACAAAAAACATGTAATTATCTTACAATGTCACATTTAAATATCCATATTGATATATATAATTAAACATTCATGCCTAAAATTGAGTCATAATAAATATAAAACTATATATGCTCAGTTCACAATATAGAGCTTTAGTGAGTATTCATATCATAATAAGGTTCCATATGACATAGGAAAGATAATATCATGCATAACTCAAAATAGGGGTATAACATATGACATTTAAATATAGGGTATAACAGCATGCTCAAGTATATAAAATGTGCCCCTATTATGGTTATATATAGCAATGAGAAAAACACACATTTAGCTTGTCCTTATAGATGCATAGTAGGTACCATACAAATGTAGGAACCATTCAAGTAATTGTAATATATGTGCATGATATATATCATGGAAATAAATAAAATAAAATAATATGATATGTACCAAGGAAAAAATAATAATATATCACTATAATTTACACCAAGGTTACTACCACATTAGTTAGTGATCACACACAAGTTAGTAATATAACATACAAGGATGGGAGTCACAAGACATGGAAACTTGACAAGAGGATCCTATATGTAAAAATACACATCAACATACACAATCATACACATGCACACATAATAAAGTTCTCACACATAATACTTAATGTAACCATTGTATCAATTATATTGTACATACCTATATAACATGAAAGATATAGGAACTAGAAATATATATCAATGTAAGTAGATAATACAATAAATATATATAAAACAAATATATAACAATGCAAGCCCTATTTTATGAATATTAACCTACTGTAATCATTCCAACAATCTGATCAATCCCCACCATAGTGGTGTCTAAGTAGCCACATGACATATAAATGATTCATAATCATGACACGGGCATGCATGCACAAACAACATTAAGTAAAATAATAACCATGAGAATATGTGTGTAGAAAATGGATATGAAAACCTATAAAATTGGTAGATATAGAACCATAAATAAATAAATATTTTTTATGTTTACATTTTATAAAAATAAATTGGTATTTTTGTCATTTTCATAAAAGTTTGTTCCTTGGTGGGAAATGAATGGAAATAGGTAAATATTATGTTTGAAGTATCAACATGTATATTATATGTATCAGTAAATTTCATGGAGTGGGTATGATTCCCCCAAATTAAATACATAGGACCCATATTATGAAGAGTGTATTAATGACCTTATCAGTGTAAGATATAATAATTGAATAACGTATAAGGGACGTGTAGTTGTGAATCCCATGATGGAAATATAAAATAATACAAATCATATCTTTAATTTTTGGTATGTAATATTTATTAAAATATATATTCCATATGGATGATTCCAAATAAAGGTTCTAAAGACATGTGGCAACCAAAAAGGCAAGGCAACTTAAAAACAATTTTCTGCACACAAAGTGAAAATAGACAAATAAAATTTTGATTAAGCAACCTCATGGGATGAATTATAATAAAGGAAAAATCCAAATCCAAGTGGAAACAAATGACAATTTTTTTGAAATATAGCTATAATAATCATTCAATCCACTAAAATACAAATAAATGTGACATGCCACAAGTAATGTCACCATAATGTCCCTAGATCCGGTTAATTATTTTTTATCATAGGTGAAAAATATTATTTTAAAATATAAAAATTTGAAACCTAATGCACATTATCAAAATATATACAATGATATTATCAATTTTTCAATCCTCAAATTATAGTATTTGTTCATACCCATTTGATTCTTGTGAAACATAAGTATAGAGTGTTAACAAACATTGTTAAGGATAAATATAAGTGAGTTAAGGATAAATATATGTGAATTATGTTTTCCTTGGGTATATACTAATAAATTTTTTGTATTTATTAACTTATGTTTTTCTTTCACTTCATTATTTATTTTTCCATTTATTTGTACATATCTTAACTCGATGGCAATGTTTTCAAAATGAATAGGTGGATAACCATCAGACTATATTTGTTAGATAACATTTAAAAAATCAGTTTCCATATGTTTATTTTATTTTTATTTTTATATTTTATCCTATTTCACTTTATTATTTATCACCCATTTGATTTGAATTTTAACATAATAGTATCCACTTGGGGATGTAGTTACTCTTTTTTGTCATGTTTTATGATTTAACCCAAAGAATTATATTTTGTAATTAAGAGGATGAAACATCACTTTAAATATGTTGTTCAATATTACAAGGTGTGATTATATCTTATGGTTTCGTAATATATTTATCTAATGTAAGTTAAACCACTATCAATGAGATATAGTATTTTAAGTTTCAAATTATGACACCTCTCCATGGTATGACCATTGATTCTATGATATTAAAAAAATAATTTAGACTTAAATGTTGATGGAATATAAATCTAATCATAACATTAGATATAACAGGGTAACATGCACTATCCAGTAACTTATTTAACATATCACTTTTAATTTCTTTATTCTTTTTTAATTAGCTTGATCCACTAAGGGAATGAGTATGACTTGTTGAATGTGTCTCTTGATTATTATACAAGGCCTTAGGATTTTTCTTGATTGGTACATGGATATTATTAGGACTTATATTAACATAAAATGATTCATGACTATCATGATTAGGTATATGTGATTGTAAAAGGTTATTATAAAGTGGTCTAACCTTTGGAGATACAATTTGTACTTTAAAAACATATATGTATTGAATGAATCACAATAACAATCTCATTTTTAGGAATAATTGTAGTGTGAACATGTTCATTTTATTTTCTCACTTTATTAATCATTTTAAATTTAAAAATAACCATTAGTCTCATAAAAAATCATTGGTAAAACAAGATGAATTAATACTAGATACATTTATTTTTTAGTTTCATCAACAAAGTAAGGGTTATTAAAAATATTTTCCATATCAATAGCATACAATAAAAGGGTAGATACACAAATCTTTCAATTAAAAGTATAATTTTCATAATTTTCACTAAAGTAAGGATTATAAGGATAATCATTTATAATGTTTTCATTATTTTACACATTTTCATTTAAATAAATAGTATGTACATGGTCATTTATATCATTTGCACAAGAATAATCATTTGTTTCTTCAGTAATTTATTTTTTTCATAATATTTTTCATTAAAAAGCATGAGTGTTCAAAAAATTATCAAGACCCAAGACATTCATATTATTTAAATTTTTACATGGTTCAATAGGGTCAAATTTAAATTTTTTAATCCTTTCATATTCACTATCATCATAATAAGACTCATCATCATTCCAATTATTCGTTATCTAAAATATAATGAGTTATTTATTACATTACATATATATAATAATGTGAAATATAATAATTTTTATCTTAAAAATAAATATCCATCTTAGGGTTTAAAAAATATGGCAAAATTCCTAGGGATAATGATATTTAAATAGTGAGAAAAACATAATTAGAGAGAATAGAAACAAAAGAAATAAATAAAAAATATATGAAAATATGAAATATATATTTGAGCATGGAACATAAAAATCTAGCGGACCATAAAAGATATGTGCATCTAAGGAAAAATGGTATACACACCTTTGAAAGTGGATTCAACTATTAATTATAAATATGTCAATAGTATATAAAGTTTGATAAAAAAAATGTAGGAAAATACATGGATCTAAAAATTAGATATGTAAACAATCATGAAACCCTATGAAGAAAACCATAGAAGGTATGAAAACTAAAATAGGGGAGAGGTTCACCATTTTTTTTAAATCATTTTATTAATGAAAATAGTAAATAATGATTTTATAAGGAATATCTAATACTTATAAATGTATAACAATAATTCTTTCTCTATCCTAGTGGCTAAAAATAGTAAACATACATTTAGGGGAAAATTGAATTGAAAATTGAACTTTAAAAGAGGAAAAACATGATGGAAAAATCACTTCTTGATTAATCATAGATTTTTGAACGTAGAGATGAGTTTTGGATGCTTGTATCTGATTTTTGGAAAATTGTAAGTGTCGACCATATAGGGCCAAAATGACACCTATGTTGTTTGTGCCCATGGTGGGATTATCAGTATGAAAATTTGACTTCCTTCATGTATTTATTACTTATTCTTGACCTAAATTACTATAAACTCATATAAAAAAATTTATGGTCTTATAAGCCATTATGGGAGTCTCACTATGTATCTAACATGATAGATTAAAAAATTATGTAGTTCTATGATGTGTGAATGAAGATATAGAGCAAGGGCTTGTACTTCCATAGATGTGAAGATGAAACTACATGCAATTTTCTTAATAATATATTATTTTGTAACTAGAGAGTGATGCATATTAGATGAATCCATTGCATTATTAGGAATTTATGTGTAAATTATTCACTTGAACTTAAAATATGGAGTAGATGACCGATACTTTATTAGCCTCTCTCTCTCTCTCTCTCTCTCTCTCTCTCTCTCTCTCTCTCTCTCTCTCTCTCTCTCTCTCTCTCTCTCTCTCTCTCTCTCTCTCTCTCTCTCACATTATTATTTCTCTCTATGAAATGGATAGGGATGAATTAGTATAAGTAAGATAATTTAGGAATAAATTCACAATTAGGATGACCCTATAAAATAGAAATAAGCAAAACTCAAGTAATGTGGATCATATAAAAATGAAAAGGTACCCAAAAAATTATGAGGGTCTAAATTGATGCACCACCTTTAGCACCTAGGGTAGAAACAATGCGATAAGCATTCCCATACTAGGAAAAATTACAATTTTAAAGTTTGAGTAGTAGCATAAAAGTGTTTGAAATTAGGCTTGAAACTGAGAAAAAATTAATTTAAACAATTTTAAAATGTATCTATAAATATGTAATACTAAATTAAGAGTACTTTAGGGGATACGATAAGTACTAAATATTAAAAAAAATTGTGTAGAACCCATGAAAATATATGGGAAATATGATATGGAAAAGGGTATTGTACAAATATTAAGTGTATATAATAATTTTATACACAAAACCCCATTTATTTTTGTATACCTCTCTCCACATACTTATTTGTAACTCCATATAGAATCTTAATCCATATTATCAATCCATACTTATCCTTTAATCTAACCTTCATCAATAAATGATGAATCATAACATAATTATAATTGTATCCCTAGTAGGTTTCTAACATTCCCTTTTGTATACTCTATTCATCACTTACTACTTTGACAAATGTGTCTCACTACTAATCCATTTTGGTTTTTTAGCCTATGTTCTTTGTGCACGGTAGCTATGTGATTTACATATTTTCATTAGAGAGTCATTCTAGATTAGATAAGATAAAAAAACTCTCATGAGGTCAATCTATAACCCCTATTTCATCACAAGAAAAATATAAGAATTTATCCCCACATAAATACTAAAACTTTTTTATGAACCTTATTTACATGAAAAATCACCTACTTATATATATATATATATATATATATATATATATATATATAACAAGAAAAATATAAGAATTTATCCCCACATAAATATATCCCCACATAAATACTAAACCTTTTTTATGAACCTTATTTACATGTAAAATCACCAACTCATATATATATATATATATATATATATATATATATATATATTCTCATGAGGTCTATATATAACCCTTATTTCATCACAGTAAAAATACAAGAATTTATCCCCACATAAATACTAAACCTTTTTTATGAACCTTATTTACATGTAAAATCACCTACTCATATATATATATATATATATATATATATATATATATATATATATATATATATATATATATATATATAAAGTTCTAAAACGAAATTTGGTGTGTGATATACATCATTTTCTTATTGGCTAAAATTCAACACTTTACATTAAATAAATTCTCATTGATCAAAAGGGAAATTACACTCCTCAAATGGTATTTAATCTTCTCAATTATCATGGTGTGTCTTATTTTATGGTACTTAATCTATTTGTACACTTATTCCACTTATCATTTATAGCCTCATGTTTTAACTTTATTCTTTAGTCTTGTTGTCATGGGAATTTGGTCATTCGTTATTGTCATTTTATTGTTGAAAAAATAAAATCTTCCTTTGTGAATACAAAAGATTAAAATCATAACTAGATAGGTAGTTTCTAGAATTAAAAGAAACAATTATTATATTTATTTTTTTGAATGGTTGCATCTTTAATAGAAAACCATCCCTTCCAAAATTTTAATAATGTAATAGTCCTCTTGTAATATTTCCGATCAAACTAAGGCTCTAATTTTTAAAAATATTTGATTGTGCAATAACCTATTAATTAAGTTAAAACTTCCATACATTATAAAAAATCCATAAATATAATCATGGATATAATAATATGGGTGGATATATTCAATTTTTTTCCTTGTTTAATTAATTGGTGTTTGGAATTTCCTTGATTATAATTATATCTCCTCCTTTTGATTTATTTCCCCTATTGGGGATTTTACCTCACATGATTTTATTTTATGTTTAATTACTAAAAATATGAAATAAATATCAAACTCTTGACTACATTCTTGACCCCTTGCTTTGACCTCTGAGATTATACACTAAAATAATGGAAACCATGAACCATGCAATATAATTTTCTTCACTCGTAACCCAAACTCACTCACTTGAATAAACTTTTACATGTATCATTGTGTACATAATATTTTCAACCAATTTATTTCTATTATAGCTCTAAATTATTGAAACTATGTGTGACAATTGTGTGTCATTGTTTTAAAAACATCTTCTAATCTATTGGATCTTTTGTAGTCCTTATTGTATTTTTATAATTTTTAAAAGATGAATGAATTATGAGGACTAAAAGGTTCATATTTATAGATTCAAATGTTGTTATGTTTTATTTAAGGCATTAATTTTTCCATCCCCTCCATCACATATATATATTTTACTTAAACCTATTTTTCATCATGGTGATGTCACCTTCTATGTTACTTCCTTTTAATGGTATTGATACCATTCCCTTATTATTTTGTTATTTGTAATTTCATGCTCTTGTATTATACTTTAAATAAAATATACATTAATAAACATAATCTAATGAACTCTAAAGTAAATAGGTGATATAAACGGTTCTTAAGTAAATAAAATCTAAAATAGTAAATTAGAATCCTATGTAAGCTAAAAATAAGAATGAATGAAACAAACATTGAATTAAGATAAGACATAAAAATGAAATGAAAAATAAATATAGGAATATAACACACCTATTTTATGAATTAAAAATTTATAAGTGGATCTAGGATTTGTAGATGACTATGTATGTCTATGATGAATTTAGATGTTAAAATATAAAAGGATATATTAAATGCTTTAAAGGTAACCATTGAATATGTCTTAGATGGATTCAATATAATGTTGAATAGGTATTACATGTAGGTAAATTTTCATATTTAATATCATGTTGTGTGATTTCAATGTATAAATTCATGTAATAATGTCTAGAATTGTCTTCTTCTCAATCCTTGACCTAATCCTTTAAATTTATAGTGAGACAAGTGTGTGAAAAGATAGATGAATTTTTATATCCATTTAGTGGTTGTAAATACATATGTGTCACACTTAGAATCAGATTAAATGTACTTTTGTGTATATGAGTGAGTTAATGAGGGTTTTTAATCCTTTCCATACTAAATTGTAATGAAAACTACATAAACACTCACTGAAACCCTCTTTTGGTACATGTTTATGATTTCAAAAGGTTTCATGTGATGAAATTCTAATGTTATCTCAGTGTGTAAGTTTAATCTAAAATGTTTTGATATATTTTATTAGTGAAGGCTCAAATTTAGGAAAGTATATCCATTTGATTCTCTTTTTAATATCACTTAAATGTCACTTGGCAAAATGAATAACAATGATTTGCATATATAATGATCTCTCAAACATGGCATTCAAAGGTTAACCATTTAAGGTTGAAATAATCAAAATTCATAGCACCAAAAATTACTTTAGGGTGGGAAGGACTGAAGAAACATAGAGGAAAAAATTAATTTATCACCAAATCCACCTTGGATAGATTAAATGAAGTCCCAAATTTGGCCAAGGAGAAAAAAGTATATAATGAGAGAAACAAACATAGAAAATGAATTACTTAGATTCATAAGTTGAAAATGGTTAAATATAATATAAATTTGATGACATTTAGAAGGATAAAAGGGCCAAAAATATTGTAGTGTGGGATATAAAGTGTCCACAAAATTAAATTATATTTAAGTGGGCCAAGTGTGACAAAATGAGGAAAGGAATGCAATGAAAAAGGTTAATGTAAAAAAATCAAGGGTCTACATTAATGACATTATATGTGTGTGTAAAAATAACTTAATAATAAATTGAACCATATATATTTAATTACCTAGGTAAGGATGGATTAATTTGATGATGATTAAAAATTAATCCAATGACGTGTTGTATTTTATTAAAAAATACAAAAAACATCAAAATGATGGTCAATTGTAACAAGTAGTTAATATTTTATCATATCATAGAGAGTACTAAATAATTAAATAATATTAAAAATTAAAAAATGATCATAGAAATTAATACAAATAAGTTTACATGAACCATGTGACCATAACAAAACAAACATATTCTCATGATATTCAAACAATTATAACTCTCAAAGTAAGTCTTCTTTATAAAATAATTAGATGCATGTCATATGGCCATATTTTATGCCTTCATTTCCATTAATATTCTCAATATTTAGTTTAGTATAATTTAATTTTTATCAAACCTAAAAATATATAGAAAATATTTGAATATATACCGCCTTTTAGATGAGGGAATGTCAAATGTATTCCTAAAATCAATCATCTCAAATTAAAAAATTAAATGTACCACATGTCATTACATAATATTTGTACAAAAACACATATTTAATCATCATAAAATATCTTGAATTAAATCTCATTAGTAATATTTTCATCCTCATATCAGGAATAGAGAGATAGAGGAGACAACATGCCCAAATGAGTACTCTGTATGCATAAGATATAAATATTAATAAACTAAAGGACATATGTAAGGTTAAAATTATTGAAAATGGAAAAATAAGATAGGGACCAATAACATGACACCTAATGTTGAAAATATACCCCTATGAACACTAGACAAAGCAATAACACACACATAAAAATAATAGTATGCCATAATATATTCATGTAAAGGACCATGGAAACGTTTTCACTAAGAATAATAATATAAAAATGAGTAATGTGTATGATAATATCATGAAATTATAATAGTAATTTGTATAATATAGACCATCACACCAATCATAATATATTAGAATAATCACACATTGGTGTGTATATACTTATAATAAATCATCACACAATGAGAAATGACCCATAATAAATGATGGAATGACATGAAAAAAAGATGATCCTATAAGAACAAGGAATATAAAAAAACATAAAACATGCACAAAAACACATGAAAGTAATTTAACAATCATAGCCACAAACATAATTTAACAATGTAATAGTCAGAATGTAGATATCTATGTAACATGAAATATGTAGATAATAGTAAGATATGACATAATCAATGCAAATAAATCTATATAATTTTTTTGAGTTAAGAAATATATCATTTTAAAATACACTATATAAAAAATACCTAATGTAAGGCATACCATAAATGTGATAACTCTCCCTAGGCATGAAAGTATTCAAGTAACACATTGAAAATTGATAATCATATGAAAATTTTATGTCTGACATCTCACCAAATCAAATTAAAATTTTTGAATCATGTGTACATATATGAAAACACATATCATATGAATATAATCATGATATATATAAATCAATAAATATAAAAGAAAATAACTTTTTTTATTTGACATTTTCTCACGTTTTTACAATTTATAATTTTATAAAAAAAAGTAGTTGTGTGCTAAACAAATACCAAGGGGAATAAGAAAGAATAAGATCATCTAATATAAATATAAACCAAAGGTAAAAATAAGGAAATAAAATCAATTATATAGGCTAATGGATGAAAAAAAAATAAAAAAACACAAATAAGAATGCCACAGGGAATAATCAATAAACTATCATAATAGGCAATCCAAGGGGCACAAAACAGCAACAATAAGAAATTAATTCCAAATAACCTAAAACTTATCTAAAAAATCAATGAATATTAGAATGGAAGGTATCAATATAAATGTTTTTATCATTAAAAAATCTATGAGAGTATTTGGATTGGGATAAACAATCAAGGGGTAAGGACCTATGTAACATAAAAAGAAACATAAACCAATGGGATATGGTTTGTATATAATTTAATTTTCAAGTGCCAAATGTCAAATGTAGAATAAATTATAGGATTACAATACACTCAAGCGATGAAGGAACATGAAAGTATCACATATATCATAAATAATATATTGAAGATAAGAAACTATATAAAAATAATGATATATGAGTGAACTTAAAGATATATGATATCATAGATAACAAATGATATCATATATAAAGTGAAATCCTAGACTAAATGATTTAGATGTGTCACTTGAAGAATCAAATAAATAGTCACATTATGTGTAATAACTAAAATAATCATGTCAAGGAAATATATGTTGATGGTGGGCCCAAGGATCCAATCAATCCACTTGATAATTACTCATAGGAGTTGTACCCAACATTACCCTTTTCTTTAAGAAGAAAAGGGGACCCACTTTTTTGTGATTTGGCCTTGTTTGTTAAGACTTCCTTTACATAGCTATGAAATCTCTATTGGATTGTTCCTTAATCTATACACTTTTAAGTACAAACAATGGTATTATACATTTTTTTATTAACTTATTAATGCCTTTTTTATGAGTTTTATACAATGCATGTTTTGGGACATAGTTTTATTTGGATAAATTATTTGGGACTTGGTCTTTATACATTTTACGTAGACTTTATTGTAGGGAAATTTGATATTTGTAACTTTTATTTAGAGATTATTAGACATTTTATTGAGAATTTTAGTACAAAATATTTGTTCAATATTTTCTCATCAGGTTTTGATCATGAATTATGTTTGGATGTTGTCTTCATCAGAGTTTCCATATTGGACATTGTGTTCAAATTTTCTACATTAGGCATTTTTATCAAAAATTTTATTTATAACCCATTGCTCATAACTTCTATATTATAACTTTTATTTGGGACTTTTCATTAGACAATTTTTTTGAAATAGTCATCATCAACTTTATACGATTCTAAGGTTTCATTTAGAGGTTTTTTTGGAGATTTCGATCAAACATTTTGTTCAAACATTATTTTGAGGGATTTGGTCTTTTGCAATTTTGTTTGGGCTTTATTTTTAGAGCCTTTGGTTCTAAATAATTATTGGCTTGGTCCCAACATGACTCCCATCTACTAAAATCCTACTAGGCTTAGCCAACAAAGTGAAACTACTTCCTAACACTTACCAAAGAATGTAAACCACCAATTAAACTAATGAGATTTGAACTATGTAGGTAAAATAAACATATGGATGTTGGACATTAAAATTGTATAAAATATAATTGAATGCAAAGTCTATATACATGATGTGTATCTATCGACATATTCATTGCTCACAAGTGAATTCAAAATAAATTTCTATTTTATGAACAAATCCCTAGCTACCTACAAACCCATTGCAAAGAAGCAACCAAAATAAAGGATTTTTCAAAATACATGGAAATAGATTTTGAGCACACTAGAAAATTTTGATGGTTTCATCATCCAAGATATTTAAAGGAGTACTTCCACCATCCTCATTCTCTATCAAGGATTATATAGAGTTTATATAGATGTTGTTTGATGCAATAATCTTTGAAAATAGCTATGTTAATTATTCCAAATTATGGGATGTAATTAATGTTATCAATGCATTTTAAAATAAAGTAAATCTATCATCTAATAAGCATCAATATCATAACATATAAATATTACAATTTATGATGGCCAATCCTAATGTTATGCCCTCCATCAACCTACTTTAGGACTTGTTCTTTTCTAAAAATATTACAAAAGATGAATTTTTGCACCATATGGATCACCAGATGGTTATGGTTTGCATCATTGGTGATGATTTCCAAAGGTAACTATATCTACCTATTTTGGATGAAATATTTGATAAACATATACTAATAATATGGAATACATAGAATTCATATACTTACTATGTATTAAGAGATAAATAGTACACTTTGTGATGGATAAGCATGATGTTATGCCCCACATTAGCCTATTACAAGACTTGTTATTTGATGGAAATATTACATAAGATGCATTCTTTCACCATATGGATCATTAAATTGCCATAGCTTGAATCATTAGTGATTATTTATAAAGGTACCTATCTCTACAAATTTTGGATGCAATATTTGATAAACATAAGCTGGTAACATGGAATAAACAAAATTTAGTTGACAAAGTTCTAAGGCCATGGCTTCTTCCTAGGAGACTATGGTCCTAAATGGAAAGTCTCCCACCCCCATTATAAAATTTATAATGAGGGTCTGTATTGGGATGGCATTACTAAATATAATGTATGGCATGCCAAGTATCCATTTTCTCAACCTAGATTGGATGCCATTATTGGATATGATAATGATTAGTGACATAACTTTTTCCATGAGAGATATCATTAGCTTCAAGCTAAGGGAATAAATTTTGCATAAGATTAAGTATCCCAATTCAACAAGCCACTTTTAAGTGATGTCATATCTTCTCGATGTAGTAATGGGCATGGTGTATAGGGACCTTGGGGAGATTTGGAGCATAACCACATACTATATAAAGAATCACATTTTTTATTACTAAAAATTCATTTGTATATGCATATACAAAGCACATGACCCTAATTATTGAGTATGTATATCATCAAGTATGGAACGTAATTCATGAGGCCCCATTACCTAAAATTTCAAAGAGCATAACATACACACTAGCTCCTTGTGGTGACTACTAGTTATATCCAAAATATATGGTGATCACAGTCACCATTTATAAAGTCTACCCCCTGTGCCTCCCTAATTATGTACCACATAATCTTACAGAGAAATCAATTACATATCAAATTTGGTTGAGAATGGAAGAGGATCTGATAAAATACAATAAAAACACATTTTATGTATCTCATATGATCATTGGTAAAATGTGTTATACCATGAGGAATAATTTTGGGGAGGTGGGCAACAAGATAAAGCATTATTAGTTTCCTACATTTCCACATAGAGATTGGGACCCCCACGGTCAAATGCAAAAGCATATCTACGGCTTTGGTATTCCACACCAACATGTATTATATAACCATGATTTTCAATTCATAAATACAAAGGATGATGACCAATTCTTATAAAGGGAAAAACTTACAAGAGTAAAATAAGATCATTTGAGGATTATTTAGTAAGAGGATTTAATTTTAGTTTAGGAAATGCACGCTAGGTTGTCATCCCCTAGAGAATGGGATAATTATAAGTTCTAGGGTAATATACCCTAATAATAAACATAATTACAAGAAGGGCCTTCCAAAGGACTTACCCAAATATTTATTATTGTTAATAAAGAGCCTAGGTTAAGTGAGATTGAGCACAAGGGAGCTCAAGTGGAACCAATTAACTTAGACTCCTCTAATCTATAGGACTAGAAGCACCCAATTACATTGACATTGATAAAATCTACAACTACATTTCTCATCAAGGAATCTATAGTGAAAGAGGTGGTTACTTCCTCAACTCAATGAACATCTTCCCATCCATTAAATACTACAATTTCCTATAGGAGGAATTTGAGGGCTCCTCCCCTCATAGGGAATCCAATAGTTAATCAACCAAATGGTCTAACTTTAGTTCCTAGATAATAAATAGAGGTAAAACATGAATTGGATGAAAAATAAGAGTTAGAAATAGCCAAAGTAGTAAGACTTACATTCAATAAAGGGAAATCACTGAGCATAGATGATAAATTACGTAAGAAGGCTTAGCCTTCAGACCATTCTTCCTAAGCTTCCTTATTTGTTCCTATTTTTGGTTTAATTCTAACTAGTACTATTTTGGGAACCTTGTTATTCACTCCAAAGGTGGAGTATGTCACCTCCACCCCTAATATTTTAATTTCCTCCACTATTGTCCTAAAAATATTTTTTTTCACTCTAAAATTAGTTGTTTATTATACCAACATGGTTTCATTTTCCCTGACATTGCCAACCATACCCATTATTTCTACCACTAATAATATTCCCTCTAGGACTACTATAATCTGAACCATGAAAAATAAAAGGTCCACTAAGTAAATATGAAAAACATTAGCCAATTCCCAACTCTATATTATTTCAGATGAATTTTCCAATACCTTCAACTAGTTCATCCCAAGAGACTATTGTCATGTCCTTAGGAAAGGCCAAAAGGGGTAAAAAAAAGTCTATATAGTCCATCCACTCCACCAATATAGAGGTATAGATTGGTCTAAAATCATATGACCATCCCTTCATAATCAGGTTCTCAACCATATAATAATTAATAAAAGATCTAGAGGTGGAGGCTATAGCTAATGATAAGAAATCAAGATCCAACCATCTAGTGATTTAACCATTGGTAGTTTATATAAGAGTGAGGGCTTCCAAAAATCCTAATTTAAAAATTACATAACTGCCATCAATAACCTCTTTGTTTGATAATCCCTTAGGGAGAATTCAAAGGGTTATAAAGAGGAAATTGGAGGATGAAGTTGATAGGGAGATCATTTTTGAAGAAAGGTATGAAACATATGCCTTGTATAAAATAAAGAATAGAAAGATGGGGTAGTTCCCCTATATAGAATATTTCATTTCCCTTTAATAAACCCAAAAGGATTCTTTGACAACATTACATGAGGGGACATAGATGGAGAGATAAGAACTAGAATGGGAACTAGAGGAAATCAAATAACAACAATGAACAATCCACATTCTAGTAGGAATTGAAACTAAATTTCAGGAAGATGCATCAAAATGTTATAATTCTCTAAAGGATATTGAGGCAATGAGAGTAGAATTAGACGCCCATATATCTCAAACACAAAAATTACTTAAATATTTAAATAATGATGAGAATAAATTGAAATTATTGATTTTGTATATTACTAATAAGGCATACAGCCATATGTATTTAATGACACCATTAGAGGCATCAAATACCCTCAATTTGGTGGTCATCAAAATATAAGAAGCTAGAGAGTGGGTTACCACAATAGGGAAAATAATTCCAAAATATCAAGAAGACAAAACTCTTATCTTGTAGATATTAGACAAATTAAAACTATTGAAGGTAAGGGATGATACTCGTAAGTTGATTAGCAAAATCAATTTTGACTAACTCATTCAACAAGAATTTGAGAATTTTAAGTAGAGTCTACAAGGGTTAGAATTGGAGGATATTGAATCTAAATTGATTTTTACAATAAATAAAGTAATGGAAGTTGAAATTTTAAGATCAACTTCCAAAATACAAAGGTCGGGCATGTAAAACTCTTAGAGAAAGTTAACATGGTGTGCAGACCCTCTTTAATTAACTTAGACATCATCAAGTATCATCATGTAAGTCACAAATATTATTTGGAGTTGGAGGCAAAGGAAAAGAAGATGAAGGATGTAACATCCAGTTCATCATAACATAAATAGTGAAAACTCTCATGAAAGTTAACACATCCATGAAAATTTCCACTGAGCCTTAGCTGAAAGGGCCAATTTTGTGCATGTCAATTTAATATAACATTAAGTTTTGTACTCATAATCTACTTATGTTAGAAATTAATTTAAAATTGCTTGAATTATTTTGTAAGCATGTACATGTTGCATAATATTTTAAATGCTAAATTTAATTATTGATGAATGTAAGTTAACTCTATGTATACATTACATCCCATTTTTAAATTATAGTTTGAACTGAGGTTCTAACTATGCTATGTAATCAAGTTTTTCATGTACTTAGAGGATGAGGTGATCCCTCCCCAAGTCTATTTAAATATACATAACTCATTTTTAAAGGGTAAAAAAATTTAATACAAAATCAAAATCAATTTTTGATTTTCAACTTATGTTTTTGTGTATTTTCTCTCCAAGCTTTGTGTAATCAGTGTTGGCATCCTAGGTTAAACCTTGTCTGAGAAGGGGATTATTCAGGTCCTCTTACTCAAACCTATTTTAAAATAGTAATTACCCTATGTTATTGGTCACCTAATCTTGGGTTAGACCTCTGAAAAAGGCCTAATTTTTTTGGGGGATAATAACTATACTAAACCTAAACTAACTTCTTACTAATAAAAGGGGAAAGAGATTGAAAATAATGCACAAAAGAATGTAAGAATGAGGTGATGCACCAAATGTTTTGATACTTATACATGTACAATACCCACTGTAGGAATCATTAAAGACTAATAAACATCACTTATTTAACTCTTTGATTAACTTCCACATAAGTATTTCATAAAAAGGCATGGACTAGATATTGACCTAGCATGGGAGGGCAACTGTCCACTTCTAAACTGACCAACAAACTATAAATGCACTTAGAATGACATATAAAAACTACCAAAACACTTCATGATGGTGAGAAAACTTTTAGAGAGGAAATGAAAACATATATTCACTTATAAAAACCAATAAAATAATGAATCACACTTTGATTCATCTTGAAATTAGAGGAATTTAGTTTTTTATTGCATCAAATAGGTGTTGCCGTATAAATCTTGGTAGAGTCTAGTCATGTCAAAGAGAGGGGATCATTTTCAAGGCATAGAAGCCTGTATTTATAGAAATATGGGATGAGAGAGATGGGGATACTATGTATAAGGATGGAGAAGTGAGCATAATGACCAAGATTTCCAATTATCTAATGTTGATTCAGTTAGAAAATATCATAATGCCTAAGATTACTTCTAGAAGGTGGCCATAAAAACCATATTATTATCTTTCTATATATTTTTAGCTTGAATTGATGATCCTTACAATTACAATAGTCAGATCAAAACATTTTGAATCTCTTTTAGGCATCAAATTAATTACAATAGTTGGGTAAATCTATTGCGATCTTGTTCCAACATGTATCATTCCCTAATGGTTCATCTTTAGCATGTAAGAGTGGAAAAAAGGATCATAATCATGCTTCTATCTTTGTAAATGAACCCATCAAAACCATGTTTCTACCTCCATGGCATCCCTTTGAAATATTTGATCTAGTTTAACCTCAACTATATTTAATCTTTATTTAAAGTCTCAAGGCTTTGAATTTTGATATTGGCCCTTGATCTTGATCTAGGTTTTAAAAAATGTGCCACTTAGTAGCTCTTCATTTATTCTTAGTATTCTACTATCATATTCATATGCCCATGTACTTATGTCACATGGTGGATTTTCATTTGATTTTAGCTCTTTGACATATGCACCATTGATCTTATCTACATGACTCAATGCATGTTATTGATATCTCAAATGTAAACCATTGATCACCCTATTCACCATGATTATGACACTTGGAAACATTAAATTTAATCTTAATATATTCTAATTCTTTTACCCTCACTCACACCACTAGATGTTCATATTATGATTTAATGTGTACCATTAATCTAACTAAACCCACTAACTATGTCAGATTATCATTCTCCATTGGATCTTGACTCAAATTCCATGGTTTGGACACTTTTTAGCTTCTCATTTGATTTTGGGATCTATTGACTTATTAACCTTAGCTCATTATTGATCTACTTTGGTATGATTTAATTCACATTTTTGGATCCAATGGACACACTGACACTATCCTTACCTATGTTTCATTAGATCTTTATTTAGGTACCCGAGATCTTGACACTTCTCATCTACGTGTTCATCATTAAAACTTTTTAATTTAAATGGCTATTCATCATGACTATTATTTGACATCCCCATAAATGTCTCATTATTCATGTTAAACTTTAAGGACTTGTAATTTAAGATAGACAAATCATCAATTCAATAAATTTATAGAGAATGTTCAAGGCATGAGTAACATCATGTTTATGTAATCATTTGGCTCTATGAGGCATCTTAAGTGAACTAATAAAATGCATAATCAATCTAACCAGTCTATTTCTTCATGACATTTGATATATTCTAGCCCATCAACTACTTAGATTCAACTAATCAGTCCTCTAATCCATGACCTGACCAACCACTCAGATCACATAAACATTAGAAATTCTTCACTCATTCTCATGACATCCAAAACATCCTTTTGGATCACTCTAGACCTCTTCACTAATGCTCAACCTAAAATATATTTATTATAACCTCAAAAACAT
The DNA here is from genome assembly GCA_037957365.1 of Torreya grandis. Lineage (NCBI taxonomy): Eukaryota > Viridiplantae > Streptophyta > Pinopsida > Cupressales > Taxaceae > Torreya > Torreya grandis. The sequence continues at coordinate 1,439,523 of JARHVA010001696.1, read as the reverse complement.
GACCTATAGGTCATACACATTATCCTTAATCTAATCTACTTCTAAATCCATCCATTCGGCACACTCAGCCTTCTTACTTCTTTGCTTTAACATTCACACCACATCAAAGTCATACAAGTCTAGAAACTATCATATTTAGTTTCAATATATATATATATATATATATCCTAAAAATCATTACCTTGGTCAACCATGAGGCATGAGTTAGACCTTAAGTCATATTTCACATGAAGACATGGCTCAAAACAATCTTCATAGGTTGGTCATAGCATTTATGGGTCACCCTTAAGCAACTGTACATTTTAATAAGGCCCTTATAGCTCTTATGAGTCTCATGGAGACCTATTCACCCATTTGGCACCCCATCGAGCAAAACAAGAACACAAGAATACATTAAAATACATGGGTCCACTCCTTATGTCCCCTTTTACATCCTCAAATGATCATAGTCATCTTATCTCACCTTTAAAATATGCTTAAACAACACAAATAGAGACCTTATACACAAGAAATCCATTACTAAACATACAATCAACTTTTTAATCATTGTTCATATTCAATATAGATTTATCACACCTATAAAATACTCACAAAGCATCCTCATGGAGTCTACAACACTCCCTAATAAAAAATTCATGAAGAGACATCAAAACAACATCAAAATGAGATCGAATATCCTTCTCAGATCACTTTCAAAATAAACATGAACATATAGTAAAATTCTAGGCTCAATATCTTTGACTCTACTCACTTATAGATCTTCAAATCCATATTTATAGTTGTGACTTGAAGTCTTGTACCATATTTATTTTTAATACATGAGAAAATTCATCTTGGATCAAAAGTTATATCCTAAAAACCACACATTGGTTTTTCTTTACAAATTAAAATATTCAAATAAAAATGGTTATAGTTAACCTTCAAACAAAATTCTCACATATTGTGTCCTCTCAAATCAGATCAAATACACACCATTGATCTCCTATAGTATTTAATTCAAAAACACTAATTCTTAGATGTTAAACCTTAGTCATGCCAACCTCATCTTATGTAATCTTATAATGTTGACTCCATGTGTTTTATCGATCACTATGGATTAACAAGGTCTTTAACAATCAATGCTCACCATTTCATTAATCTATATGAATTCCCACTCACCATTTGATCCTTATCTTGTAACTTTGCTCAATCATTGAACATTATTTACCTATCCTCATCTTAGTGCATCCTAACTTCTTGGAATAATGTGCATCATTAATTTTATTGATATTTAACTCTTTCAAAATTGACTAAGTATGGGGAACCTTTGAATATGCTTGAGTATCCATTTTTTATCCTTAATAACTTCTTCTACACTTTGACATGGGATCTCAAATTTGGACTAGATATTCTCCTCACATAGGAGAATCCAACCATGTGACACATTTCCTTTGTAACCCTCACATGTGTGAGATATAATTCCATTGAAATACCTTCTCAAAATACTCTATTACAAAGCTAATGATACTTAGAATTTTTTTGGGAGACCAACTTTGAATAAGTATAACTTAATCATGCTTTAGTGCATGATCTCAAATTTAGCACAAATCATCTATGCTCAAAATTGAACAAACCCATATGATTATTTTTTATTGACACCTTTACATGTGTAAGATATAATACCATCATAATTCTAACTCAACTCTTCTTGACATATTGTAAAATTGGCTAAGTATGTGAAAACACAATCAAACTACCTAGGAGCCTAAATTTTCATATGCATATCTTTTAATGTGTTATATTAAATGATCTAAAAATTAGAAAAAATAAATTAGGCACAAAAATGAACAAACCCATATGATCATTTGGTCTTGGCACCTCCAGGTGTGTTAATTCTGACCTTATCAACATGCTTACCCAACTCTACTTGAACCCTTTTACAAATTTGGCTAAGTATGGGAACATATCAAGTTTTATTTGAGTAGATAAATTTACATCCTCATATCTTTGACCATGATTCAATTCATAACTTGAGACTTGGTTCATAAGAACTAGGAACTACTATGATCACAACAATTTGACCAAATCCCCTTGATTCATTCATATGTGGCAATCGTGATGTCATCAAACCACCTACTCATATTTTTTTCCACTAGACCCAAAGTGTCTAGATGAGAACTATAGACAACTAGATTAAATCCACTTATGCACATAAGTATTCAAATCATTCTTGAATTTTTATAAGACCCTTTTTACATGCTCAAATCACCATACTAATCCCTGAAAATCTCTTAGGATGTCAACACTAAAGATCAACCAAGCATCCTTCAAGATTAATTAGAATAGTCACATTTCACACTTTATCATTGTTACATAGGCTATAAAATAACTTCATCCACTTATAAGGACACCATCATGACATCATAATGATAACTCTATAATAGTCCATTTATTCATGACGTTTGAGATGGTCTAGCTCTTCAAATCTTGCTTTTAGCATATTTTGAGCATTTATGTGTTAGGAACTCTACTTACCTTCTCTATCTAGATATAAACTTGGTATTTGGGCCAAAATTGGCTAACATCTTTGGAAACTTAGATGGGTAGCATGCCTATTATGCTTGATAACTTAGACCATTTACATAACTCTTGGACTCACCAATAATTTTAAATCTGATCCATGACTACAAGAAAAATTTTGACTGAGAAAGATGAATAATTATACCAAAATGGGGAAGGAAACAAAAAATACATGGAAGTTAATCTAAAAAAATAAAAGTGCAAACAAACTACTATATATGATAACACTTGGAGGAAGGTCAAAACAAACTAACTATGTATAAGGAACTCAAAATTTAATAGAAATATTTCAAGTATATCCCATTAGCTGGGATAAGAAACTACTCACCATCTATCATTTCAAATTATAAGTAATTTTGGGATTTACAACTAGAGATTGTCTCTTTACCACTCCAAAGAGAGTCAAACTTTTTATGCCTTCTTGGCTTAGCACTATCCTCATCCCATTTGAGGATCAAATCTCCTTTTTTGAAACTTTGTGAATAATCTCCTTTGTTAAAGGCTCTCTTCAATTTTTATTGATTGATTTCCATGGATAACATGGGATAATATCTTATCTCTTCTAACTCTATAAGGTCATCATATCTTATCTTCATAGGTTCATTTTCCAACAACTCAAGTTGATGCATCAGTTCTAAGGTATGAAGTTCAAGAGAAATAAGCATTCTTACTTCCTTACCATGCACTAGCTTGTAAGTGGAGTTGGATATTGAATTATTATAGGTGATATTATCATCCCATATATTTTGCTTCAATTTGAGATGTAATTCCCTCTAATTATCTTCAATGGTCCTTCTTAGGATCTTTAACATGTTCTTATTAGTGGACTTAGCAATGCCATTGCCTTGTGGATAGTAATTTGATGAAGTGATGCATCTTCTGATAAAATTTATCTCCCCTAAGAAACTTTGAAAAGATATTTTATGATTGGGTAAGGAAAGTGCAAGAATTGAAGATATTATTTCAATATCTATGCTTAAACCATTATTTAAAACTATATGTCCAAGTATGTTACCTTCATAAACTAAGAAGACATACTTTTTGGGATTCAGGGATACCCTAAATTGCCTACACTTTTCAAACACTTACTAAAGGTGAATTATGTGCTCACTTGAATTATTTTAGAACATTGTTACATCATAAAAATATTACAACATAGATATGTTAAGAAGGAATTGGACTTCCATAGATGTGGCTCTCTAAAAATTTTCTCCATCATTAGATATACCAAAGGGCATCTTTCTATATGAAAATGTCCCCCACTTTGTGGTGATGGTTGTCTTGAATTAGTATTCTTCCTTAACCAAAATATAGTTGTAACCACTATATCCATCCAACAAGGATAACCTTTATGAACCTGTAACTAACATTAAAATCTACTCCATAGATGGCAATAGATAGTGGTTTTTAAGGGAAGCCTTGTTCAAGTCACAAAAGTCAACACAATCTAATTTCACCATTATTTTTCCATACTATAACAAGGTTTCCCACCCAAGTTAGGTGCTTTATTAGAGATATAATAACTGAATCTATAAGCTTAAAAATATTAGCTCTCTTCAAAGGCTCAATCTTAAGATTAATAGGCCCTTATCTTTATCTTACTAGCTTAATTTAATCTTCTAGCTCAATGGTGTGTTGAGCTAGACTTGGATCAAATCCTTTGAGATCGCTATATTTCCATGAAAATACATCAAAAAAACTTTCACATAACTCAATTAAAACTTCCTTCTCTAAATAAGTGAATACCTTACCCAACCTTAATCTATTACTAGGTGTAACTTCCACATTGGCATAATGTTCCTCCTTTGATGAAAAAGTTGACCTTTCTTTCCTCAACTCATCATCACCATTGAATATGTTTTCAAGTGTGACAAATCCCTCAGAAAACTTATTTTTTTGAGTTACACAATATAATCACCATACTTTTTCAAGTATTTTGACTAATTTCTTGAGGAAAACTCAGATAGCTCTTATAAGAATGCAACCATCTAATTTTCATCTTCAAACACTTTCTAATTATCATTATTATCTAGGACATAAGGCCTGATAATCATCTTAATGTCTGACTAGATATTTTCATTTCTTACATCATCTAAGATACTAAATATCACTCCAATGGAAGCTAACCTAATGTATGTTTGTTCTTATCTCTTGGTATTACCTAAATGTTGAAGGCCTAAAATTCTTTAAGAAAGTCCCATACACTATGCTTATAAGATTCAAGCAATGGGTTTTTGCATAAATTAAAATATCTCACTTGTTGAACTATAAGTTCACTATCACCAAAGACATGTAAAGTGTTGAATTTCATCTTCCTAGCCCATTATAAACCATGGAGTAGTGCCTCATATTCTATAGTGTTATTTGAATAACCAAATTGAAACATAATATATGAGAAGTACCTTTAATTTTATAGAGAAATAAACATCATTCCATCCCTAGTACCATGCTTATTCCTTGACCCATCAAAGTATAATTGCCAAAGATCATCTGTAGACTCATCATCCTTCATCAAGGCTAGAATTAGTGCATATTTCTCATAGAGGCAATAAACACCAAGAACTTATTCTTCAATTAGTTTATAAGGATAATATTCATGTGAGCTAGAAGCCCACTCATCAAGAAAAAAATATGTAATCCAATCTAAAGGTGATGTAGTCTCATATACACTAGTTTTTATGACCTCCTCTAAGATGAGGCAATTGGTGTTCACAACACTTGGCATAAATGGATCCAAATAAAACCATGAAATAGGTTTAGAATGAATATTTACCTTGCTACCATAATTGGTCTTGAACATAAAATATGTCTAATCAACTAATAAGTATCTTATAATTTTTTAGGTAAAGTCCCTTGACAGACATATGGTAAAATAAGGAGGCAAGTCCACCACAACTGCATCTTATTGAATGGTAACATTGGGAAAAACATGTAATGTCAAATTCATATCTTTAATGATGCCTAATATATTTTTTGGTGACCCATATATTTGAAATAATAATTTAGTATTTGGTTCATAGATAAGACCAAGCTTGTCTATAATTTGCTTAGGCATGACAGTGCTACTGAATCTACTATCCACTATATAGTTATGAACTAAACAATCACCAATTATTGAAGAGAGTTGAAAGGGAGGATTTTTAATTCAATTACCTCATCTTTTACCCTTTTTTCCATTTTGTGTACCTACTATACTTGATTCTTTATTGGTTAGTCTAAATTAGCTAAGACAACACTTTATTTCCCAACTAGTTCTAGGATACCTTGATATCTGAAAGCTTTTGGATGAGCATATCCTTTTATCTTATAATATAAAGGTAATCCCAAATTATAATTATAACATTTGTTTTCTTCATCTAATCCACTATATTGAGTGAAGCTCCACTAACCTTTAGATGCATTTTTTGAACCACTGGTTGTTCATAAATTAGAGTTATTTAAGGGAATCTATGAGCCTCTACATTCTGATTTTTCTATGTTGTGTGGGGAGAAATTTGATGTTTGGTACTTTTGGAAACAAACTTACGAGTAATTGAAACATTAGTCACATATTGAACCTCATCAATGGCTCTTCTTTTATCTCTAGTTACAACTATAATTAGACCAATTGAATTGCTTATATCACCACCATGATTGAAAGAAACAAAATCATCCATTTGTTAGTTTACATTAATGGCATCATGATACCCTAATAATTTTTTAGCCTTTAATTGGGGTACTAAAGTTGTCTCATGGTGCTAACATACTTGAAGACAAAATTCTTCTTATGTAATTTATTATATAATAATGTTTTGTGATACCAAGGCTTGGTCCTGAGCATCATTAAAGTTAGAGGTCTAAAAAGTTGAGTCATGCATAAAACTATTTTGAGGTGGTATGGGAACAATAATTTTTTTTGTGGAAGGGGAATTAGGATAAAAATATGCATATGGTTTAGCTAGAACCATGGCTCCTTGTGATTAGTAGGGTGGTCCAGTTTCTCTGAATGCTTGATAAGGAGGCCATTGAAATATGAAAGGCTGATAGGAAGTTTGATTATATTATTGATAAGGCCTACTCTTGTATTGATATCTTTTGAGTTGAACTATTTCATTCTTGAAAGATTGTAATATACTTTTCAAATATCCAAAATCACTAGCCTGATTAGAAGGGGCTAAAACTTGAGAATTAAGAGATGGGATATCATCTAAATATGGTATTTGAGGGACATGAGGGAGTGGGATAGATTAAAACTATAGGAATATAGGCATTGAGGGCCTTGGATAAAGCTTACCATCTTGTATTAAACTATTTTATGCTCTTATTTCAACCTCATAAGCTCTTGGAAAGGTATTGCCACCCATGGATTATATCATCACACTATTATCAGAATTAAGATCTCTTAAATTATATAAGAAGGCATATTCAGGGGATGGTCTAATCAATGCAACTATTCTATTCCATGTCTTTTAGAATATGAGGTTGAAATCACATATGAACTCATGATGAGTTTTATTTATTTTAGTCAGATGTTCACATAGATATAGGTGATCAAATTTATCCTCAAATTATCTGACTAAGGATGCTACTAACTCATCCCAGTTAGAAATGGAATTTAATGGAATATTTCTATACCACTGTAATGCTTTTCATTTGAATGAAGTAGCAAGTAGTCTCATATCCCCATTATCTTGAACAATATTATGAACTAAACAAAGGTTGGTGACATCTTAGATGTGCTCAATAGTAGTTGTTTGACCTTCCTCTAATAATAATGGGATTATCTTAAGGGAATACATAAGAATGTCATCAAAATGGGCCAAATTAAGTGGACTATCTATATTAAATAAGATGAACACTTGATTCTAGATGGCCATTTGGGTAGTAGGGATTATAATTCTTAAAAGAATAAGATGATTAGGAGATGAATATTGATTTTAGGGATAAGGTTTTATCCTATTAAATATTGCATTCTTATATGAAATACAAGGCATCTCAGTGAATTCAAGGGGAATACCTTTACTAGTTGTATTTGTAGTAACCTTTAGCATGAAAATGTTGTCTATATGGCATTATAAACTTTGAAACTTTAAATATATTTAGCTCTGAATGATAATGGATCTCCTTAGCTCCAAATTTTAGTTACTCTAGGAGACCTTATCCCACTGAGCATGCCATAACTATTGGAAACCTAGGTTGTACCCTATCTGAGAAGGGGATTATTTAGGTTCTCTTGCTCAAACCTAATCCAACAAGGGAATGACCCTAGGATATGGGTCACCTAATCTCAGGTTAGACCTATAGAGAAGTATAGATTATTTTTGGGGATAATATCTATATTAAACGTAAACTAGCTTCTTGCTAAGAAAAGGAGAAAGAGATCTATAATAATGCACACAAGTATGTAAAAATGGGGTTATGCACCAAAATTTTGTATCCTTATAATTGCACAAGACACACTATTAGACTCTTTCAATACTAATGAATATCAATTCATTCTCTCTTGGATCATCTTTCATATAAGTATTTCATAGAAAGGCATGGACTAGCTACTGACCTAGCATGGGAGGGTAGTTGTCTACTTCCAAACTAACCAACAAACTATATATACACTTAGAATGGCCTATGATAACTACCAAAACACTTCATGAAGGTGAGAAAACATAGACAAAGGTAAGGAAAACATATACTCACTTAACCACATCAATGAACTCATGAAACACATTTTGATTTACCACTAAAATGGAGGAATTCAATCTTTTATTGCATCAAATAGGTGTTGTAGTACAAATTTTGGTAGAGTGTAGTCATTCCAAAGAGAGGGGATCATTTTCAAGGCTTAGAAACCTTATTTATATAAAAATGGGATGAGAGACATAGGGATCCTATGTAGAAGGATAGAGAAGGGATCATAATGACCAAGATTTCCAAGCATTGATTTAGTTAGAAAAGATCATAATGCCTAAGATTACTTTTGGAAGGTGGCCATAACAACTATATTAGTCTTTCAATCTATTTTTAGCCTCCATTGATGTTATTTATAGTTACATTAGCTACATCAAATCATTTTTAATCTCCTTTCAACATCAAAGTAGTTATAATAGCTAGATCAATCTATTATGATCTTGTTTTTCCATGGATTCCTCCTTACTGGTTCATCTTTGGCATGTAAGAGTGGAGAAAAGGGTCATAATCATGATGCTGGCTTTGGCAATGAACCTATCAAAACTGCATGTCTACCTCCATGGTATCCCTTTGAAATATTTTCTCTAGTTTAGCCTTGACTATATTTGATCTTTATTCAAATTCCTAAGGCTTTGACTTTGATATTGGCCCTTGATCTTGTTCTAGGTTTATAAAAATATACAACCTAGAAACTCTTCATTTATTCTAAGGATTCTACTGTTAGCTTTATTTACCCTTGTGTTTACACCATGTGGTGGATTTGCATTTTATTTGAAATATTTAACCTATGTCCTATTGATCTTATTTGCACAACTAAATGGATGTCATTGATATTTATTAGTAAGATCAAACATTTACTATTGATCACCCTGTTCACTATGATCATGACACTTAGCACCATTAAATTTAATCTTTAGATCATCTGACTCTTTGACCCTCACTCACATCATTAAATATTCATGATATGATTTAATGCACATTGTTTACCTAATTAGACCCAATAACTGTGTCAGACTACCACTCACCATTACATCCTGATTTGGTTTATGCAATTTGGACACTTGTCATCTTCTCAATTTCTTTTGGGATATGTTGATTTTTTGAGCTCCACTCATTATTGATATGCTTTGGTATGATTTAACACACATCATTGGATATTATGGACCCACTAACAATATCTTTTCTTATGCATGATTAGATATTCATTCAGGTCCCTACACATCTAACTCTTGTTAGCCACACATTCATTCTTGGAATATTTAAATTCATCTGGCTATTCACCATGAGTTTTATTTGACATCCCCATGAATTCCCCATTCAACTTGTTTAAAGTTTATCACTTATAACTTGAGATAGAAAACTCATCAAGTCATGAAATTTGTAAATAATGTTCAAAGCATGAAGAACATCTTGTCTATATAATCCTTTGGCTCTAAAAAGCCTCCTAAGTGAAATTATAAAATGCATAATGGAGTTAACTAGTCTATTTCTTCATGATGTTTTAGATGGTCTAGCTCTTCAAAGGTTAATTTTGCTATCTTTTGATCATTTATGGGTTAGGAACTTTTCTCAACTTCTCTATTAAGGAAGAATCTTGATATGTGGGCTAAAATTGGCCAATAATTAGGTTCAACCTTTTTGGATGCATGATTTATTAATTCTTAGTGTGTAATAGCAAGAATGAATTCTTTCTTGTCATGATTAATATACTAGTTTTAGATGTGTAATAACTATTGAAGAATTAGCAATTATATTTATTATTAGCAAGCAAGTTGACTATTTATATTTCTAAGTGTGTAGAGGTTATTTTGATGATATAGTATTTTGTGTATGTGCAACAATTATCTTAGATACCTCCTTATTCCAAGTCATAATCTCCTAAGTAAGGGTGTGTAAACACTACTCTAAAAGGAATAATCTTTGACTGAGATCACTGAGTTTCATATATAAAACTATCATAGAGTAATTAAACATGTTTTTTTGTGTGTGTGAAATAGATACTAACAAGATACATTGGTTCTAAAATCACTTGTCGACTTATAATCTAGTTTGATAGGTGATTCTTGAAGCTATAGCATTCTTCTTTCTTGCTCTATCCTTCCCTCTATTTTTGAGATCTACCCACTTTAAATTACTATCCACCCAATTTCCAGCTCATTTACATTTTAATTTACTTTATAAACCATTCATCATCCTTGATATAAACCTACATACCCTACCTAATATTCCATCACCTAGTTTTAAAAAATATAGACTTATAACTTGTGCCCTAGAGTGGAGTTTACCTCCATTGATATCCCGAAATGTTAGAGGCTACCTCATTACAAATTAGCATGCATAAAAACTATATCAACATTCTTTCTAGTTATAGAAGGAGTAATTGAACCTCTAATAAAAGAGTTTAGTTTCTAAGATTGAGTTACACTAGAATCACCCAAGATAGTGACTTGATCTAATTCTCAATCCAGTCTTCTAGTCTCACCCTTGTCAAATCATACAAGGCCTACATTTGTACAAATTGTTCCTATTAATAAAAAATCTAGAACACCTTCCCTAGTAAGGAATAATCCCCCTATTAATCATCCCATGCTTAAACCATCATGTTTAGTTGGATCTACTATTTCCATCCTAGGGGATGTGCATGACCTACCCAATAATCCTGAAAAGCATCTGTTGTCTTTCCTTCCCTTAGGATGAAGAATAGAAAAAGAACACATCAAGTCTTTCAAATATTCTTTGAGATTAATGAATTTTATTATTTAAGATGTTGCATGCAAAAATTTTCCTTTCACATTGATGGATGTTACTTATGATTGGTACCTTAATCTTCAAAAGGATTCCATTACTTCATAGAATGTATGTCAAGATGTTTTTCTTGAATAATTTGGGTAGGTCACCATCCCCAATTTTATATATTATCATTTCACTAGAGTAAATATTTTAATATAGTTGAGCCCCTATATTACACTAACGAGCCAATCAATGCCTTTAGTGTAATATTTTAGAAGATGTACATCTGGTTGAGCCTAATGTATAAGCCAGATGAAGTATTATCACTATAAATACATAAAAATGGTCTAGATATTATTATTATAGTATTATTATAAAGGGATACTACTATCAACACTTTGGCATTGGCCTATGAAGAGGCCATTAAAATTGATAAACAGATTAATCCTTAGGTGCCTGACACACCTACTATCAATAATGGCATCCCAAATTTGAATCCAATTCCACATGTGAATCAAAATTCCATGTGTTTAATCAAAATTAACTATACATGTTTCCTTCTCTAACATAGATGGCACATCTAAATTATAATTTTTTAAATAACCATGTAGAAAAAAATAGTTACTAGTAGAATCAACACTTGACTATGTCCTCTAATACTATTGTCTAGGGCATAGACTATACAAAATCAAAGCTATATGTCATAGAAAATATGTTATAAAAGTTTATCAATGACTTCTTCATCATGCAAAGAAATATAGGCAATACCAATGGTCTAAATAATCAAAATTTTGGGTTCTAGAGGTATAATAAACCATTCAATAGGCCTGTAAATAATATAGACCAGTCTAACAAGCCTCCAAAGATCAATGGAGTGCAGATAGATTTTCCCAATTGGTGAAAAATCCATAATAATTATTATCATGGTTAACTTAGCTATGTTTAATTTTGTTAAATAATTAAAATCTTTCAAAAAGAGGTGGTAAGATAAGATTTGATTTCTAATCCACCATAATTCCCCCTAGCCCTTCAAGAACTACCATATTTTTTGAGACTCATGATTTTCCTTTCATAATTAAAGATGAAAACATACCAGAGTACAATAGTGATGAGATCCATGCTTTCCATCAATTCTAGAAAGGTGGTTACAACATGAAGAATAGGCAGCCCATCACAATGTCTATTTTTCCAAATGGCATATACATTCCACTATATCCAAAAGATTATAACAATCCACCTTGCCTAAAATGGAATGAATAACGTTAGAATAAGGAAGAACAAATTAGAGGAGGGTATAACATTGTTGAAGACATGAATAAAATTAAATCAAGCATCACCCTTCATGAATCAGCTCAGATAACTGAACAAAAGGAGATACTATGGAAATATATCACATAGAAGGCCCCTATGGAAAATATAAAAGATCATATAGTGAAAAGAAAACTATAATGCCAATATCATATATAAAAGCAAGCTAGAGGTACCACCCTTTTTGCTAACTATAAGGGCATTTGGTAATAATATTCATAATTTCTTAGTCAATTCTAGAGATTCAACCACTATGATGCCTACATCTATTTATCAAAATATTTTCCTAACTCCAAGCCCATCAAAAATAATAGTCTCATGATTAGATAAAATAGTGGTAATAATAATTGGAGAGCTCACTAATGTTCATATTCAAGTAACATCTGAGCCACGAGTATAGATAATTGTTGACATCCTTATAGTAGACATACCTAAAGGCTATGGATTATTGTTGAGTAGGGACTAGTCTAAGACACTTAATGGATATCTATCAATATATTTCTCTCACATTTGGATACCATTAAGAAGCATTGTAAACCAAATCTATGTTGATAGGGAACTAGGGATGGAGTATATTAAAACATAGTATAATGTCAAGAATAAAGATGTAAGTTATGATCCCTTAGCCTTGGTATGTATACTTTCACTACATGAAATTAAATACAAGAGACATAATCCTAAAGCCCCTATCAGTGATGGACCCTCCACTTTGATGGAACCAAATCCAAATAGGGATTAGGCATAAGAATTGAATTAATTGATTAACAATGGAAGAAGTTCCTAGCAATATATAGATTATAGTTCCCTTGCCAAAAAAATAGGGATAAATATGAAGAATTGATTTTGGGGTTGTAATTTTCACTTAGAAATAATGTCAAGTAGTTGTCAATATATGGGGATTTAAAGATGGAGTCAATCATGTTAGAAATAAATGCCAGTGTAAGCTATATTATCTAAATAGAAGTAAACATAGAGTATGGGATTTGATTGAGATATTTGAGGATTTTTATATAATTTCTATTCCTAGGGAGCAAAATTAAGATGCAAATTCATTAGTTAATTTATCTACCAATTGGGAGACTCTCCAAGAATCCAAGGTAAAGAGATTCTCCATTGAACTAGTATCTTTTCATTTTGTTCCTAACAATGTAGAGAATTTCCAAGACTCTAATGATGACCATTAGATCATCTGGTTTCTAACCAACTCAATAAAATTTGAGTCCCAAGTCATTGATGATAAATAAATAAGCTATATTTGTCAAGATTAGTCAGATGAGGAAGGTGTCCTCTAGCTCAAAGAAAATCATCCCCTAACTAGTTTGGTTTTTATAAAGAGCATTTGATGTAGATCCCCAAGTTTAGTATCAAAGTCAACTCTAGGTTAATGTTGCTAAATTAAAAATGGATAATTTGGGAGATGATAGTATCCCATGTTATGTCAACATAAACCTCAGTTTCACTCCAAAAAAAGATAATGGGTGAATGATTTACTCCCCTGATACAAAGATGTGATTGTATGTATATATGAAGACTTGAAGGTTTATAACCCAAAGTTATATATCCATATAATTCCACTAAACTAGACCACAAGCCATTCAAACAAATACAAAAACTAGTGAATCCTATCCTATAGCATCTCATTCAAACATAAGTGGAAAAGTTGTTAAGTGCAAGGATAGTATTCCCAATCAGGCATTCTACTTGGGTGGCCAATTTAGTCATAGTAAAAAATAAGAATGGGGAAATTAGAATATGTGTTAATTTTATAAACTTGAATAAATATTCTGAGAAGGGTAACTACCCACTACCTTCCTTAGACAAGGTTATATAGATAGTTAGTGGCTCTAAAATGATGTCCTTCTTGGATGGATTTTTAAGCTATAACCAATTGTTGGTATAATCAAATGATAGAATGAAAACTACTTTTACTAAAAAGTGGGGTACCTATGTGTATAAGAGGATGAATTTTGGCCTAATAAACAAAGAATATACCTTTTAGTGAGCCATGGATCAAACATTTAAATGATTAATAAGTAAATGTATAATCATCTATATGGATGACCTCATTATTTTGTTTAAGAATAGGAATGATCATGTAGACCATATGTAATCAATATTCAAAAGATGTTTAAGGTTGGGCATATTATTGAACCCCAAAAATATCATATTTAGAGTTATTAAAGGTAAGCTCTTGGGACATATAATTAACAAAGAAGGAATCATCATTGATCTAGATAGAATATAGGAAATTTCAAATATTAGACCTCTAAATAAAAACAAGGATATAAAGTAATTATTTGGGAAGTTTAGTCATATAAAATGAAAAATTTTGTTACTTGAGTGTGGCTAATGACACCTGATCTATAAGTCCTACTTGCTAGCACAACCCTTTTAGGCTTTTCTTTCACCAATTCACAGTCGTCCACATCCTTTCAAACTTAACCCTTACAGACCTAGGCAACTCTTTCAATCCTAAATCCATCCCCCTAAGTCTCATTCACTCTAGACAATAGTGCCTAACTTGGATAAGAGAAATAAAACCCAAGGTGTCCTATTTATAGTGTTGTTGTCCAAGTGTGTTTTTGGTCCCAATGGTCATATTTTACAAAATCCTTATCTTAATTCATGTTAGCCTAACATGAATTCATTTAACCCATGATCATTAGGTTCCATATAAAAGGCCATTAAAATTCCATTTAAAAGGGTTGGCACTCATTTAAAAGAGATAAGCAAGAATACAAACAAGTACACTCAAGCACTTTTCCCTATTCTTTGTATACAACCTTCCAATATTATTTGAAGCTTATTCAAACCCCTACACCAGTTGTATTTTCATACATAATTTCACCAAGGACTTCTATGGGAGAACTACAATAGCTTGATCCCTCCTTAGAGTATTAGTATGTAGGCAGCATGCTCACACATGGGGTGTGAAGTGCATCCAGTGTATCCTTTACACACTAACCCCTTCTCTCTCTTTCCTAAATAATCCTTTCAAGTTTAACCACAATGAGCTCATAGGGTTTTTTAATATTAAAATAGATGCATAGTGAGGTTTGTAGACTTTGGGTCCTTGATATTTCATTGATAGGGTAGCACAAACCTATTAAGTAAAACCCAAAAAACTTAGATCACCTAGACAAAAATGATGAAAAAGGACTACAACATCAAAAAATAGGGTGTCCCACTTTTGGTGCTCCTATAAAATCAAAAAATGATGTTCAAAAACCTATTTTTTACACTATCCTAGTCTTTTACTTGAATTCTTATACCCTGTCTCAGATCAGATAGCTTAGAATAAGCTAAGTCATATTTTCTCTCATTTATTACTATATTTAGAAAAGGTGAAAGTACAATCTATTTATATAAATTAGTGGATTAATTATTTCACATTATTTATTGATTTAATTTAATCTAGACTTGTTTATTAATTAGGAATAAAACTCCATTATTATAAAAAAACAATAAAACATTTGGGGAACCTGACTTCAAATTTTGCACAAATGCCCTAAAAACCCTAGGGTAAATTATTTATAATTTTTTGATATAATTATCTAATTTTTATTTTATTTAAAAATAAAAAATATATAAATTATTTTAAAATTTATCAATATATTTTATAAAAGCCCTAGTTTGCACATACTAGGTCTTTTTTGCATATAAACACATTCCAAACTTTAGGAAAAATATATTGTTAATTTTAGAAATATTTTTTGATTTTTTATAATTTTTTCAAGAAAAATTCTACATTTTTTTAAAAATTCATATAATTTTTTTTTTAATTTCCATACTAATTATAACAAAAATTCATTCAAAATCCCTAGTTGCATATACTAGCTCCTACTTTGCTTCTTGAGGTATCAGCTTACATGCATAGCCAAATTGCAAAAATGATGCTCATTTATTTACAATCTTTTCTTAAATTTATTAAAAATAATAAGTAAACAATAATAGGCTCTATCATGTACATGAATGATGAAGTATATCATATGTTAGTAAAAAATATCATCCTTTTCATTTCATGTTTATGTTTCATTATATGGGATGATATTACAAAATTCATTGCCAAACATGAAAAATATTTCAAAATTCTTTTTTACATATTATCTTTCTCTCATATGGAAATTTTTAAAAATTTATCTTGTTAAATTCATTTGAAATGTCATATTGCATATCAAAATTTTATATGCCTTTATGAAAAAATTCATGTTGTCTATCCTTTGCTCTCTATTCCTCATATGGAAAATTGCTCAAATTTATCTTGCTAAATGCATTCAAAATGTCATGTTGCATATCAAAAGTTTATATGCCTTTTTTCAAAAATTCATACTCTCTATCCCTTGCTCACTAATGAATTTTCTTTATAAACATATTATTTCACAAATAACATCTCAAAATTTATGCATTTCACTTCATAGTCATGCTTTCTACCAATATGCATACAACTCATTGACAACTTTTAAGTATCTGCCTATCACTACTAGACACAAGTATACAATAGAGATTGTATCTATCCCTCCTCTTTTTTAACGTGGTACATCTATCTCTTATCTCACATCTACTACCATATTTATGCCTAGATTAGATCTTGTGGTCCATGTTATTACCCATGTTTATGAAAATAGGTAGGTTGATTACACCCAGGGCTATAACTTTACCACTCAAGCTAGTACCCCTTTAGATACATTTTCTATTCTCATGCTCCTTCAGTGATTAGTTATTTACAAAGATGTATTGTATGCAGCCCTTCTTAATACTAGAATTCTTATTTTAGCTAAACTAGACTATGTTTCATCTACCCTTAAAATAATGCAATGGAATGAAGAGCATATATCTTTTGAAAAAGAGGATTTAACCCTACAACACATCATTGGGAAGCATCTACCTTTGTATATTCAATAAATAATTAATGTTGTGAGAGTAAAAATTATGTTATTTGATAATGGTTTAGGACTTAACATTTGAAACATATCTTTTCTTAAGCATCATAACATACAACCTCAAGATCTAGACCATTATAATATGAACATAAGAGGTTTTGACAATGTTCCAATGAAAGTAATGGGTCAAATAACACTCAATCTTACCTTAGGACCTAAGACCCTACCACCAACCTACTAAATGACGTTAACTATAATTTTTTACGTGGTTGGCAGTAGATTCATGATATGCATGTAGACCCTTCCACACTCCATACTTGTCTAAAATTTATTCACAAAGGTTACATATACACTTTCCCAATAGATAATGAACCTTTTAAATATTATGAATTTTTTGAATCTTCATAGAATTATATCCTACACTTTAATCTAGGTAGTATACCTACACAACCCATTACTCACAATGCACCCTCAGACCATACATAAAATTAGACAATTCCAAATTCTATCGTAACACTAGCACTAGATCACCAATTCACTTCACCTTTTTCACTTAAATATCTTAATAATATGGGATATCAAATTAAATGACATGGAAAACATGAACAAGGAATAGTCAATCTTATCAAGGCATCCACACAACATAAAATACAAGGGCTCACATAGTATTTTAGCCTTAATCATGATAAATCTTCTCCAACCCTTTTAAAACACAAAATTTTGTCCACCCATTGCACATATAGACGATACATTTAATCATGCTTCTACATTATCATTATTCTACCCTAATCTTATTGACAACACAAATTCACCTGATATGTTTACATGAGATGAATTCTTTAATGATAAATCCCTCCTAAAATTTCTTGGAGCATACGAGGACCTCCCATCTTGTTATCATAAAAATAAATTTCCAAACCACACAAATTCCCGCACGTACTTTAGAGAAAATATAGATTCCTCACTTGATATACTAGTTGATTCAGATGATACTATTCCTACAACTCCATATACACTTGATCATTCAACATTAATTAATGAATAAATAGCAAATTTTAACTTTGAAACTGACAACCAAATGTTTTATTATTTTTTAGAATAATGGAATTTTATTCCTAATTAAATAAATGGGTTTAATTAGGGTAAATTAGTAAATAATGTGCAATAATTAAACACTAATTTTTTTAAATAGATTTTATTTTTACCTTTTCTAAAATAGTAATAATATAGATAAAATTAAACTTAGCTACAAACTAACTGACATGGATGTTGCAAGGTCTATAATTTTTTGTGGAGGCTTGGGATACTATCACAATCATGATCTTGGAGTTTGTTTCTAGATTGGACAAGAGAACTAAAAGTGGGATAGCCTATTGTTCATCACTATAGTCCTTTTTCAATGTTTTTGTAAAGGTGATCTAAGTTTTCTACATTATACTTAGTATGTTTGTGTTACCCTATCAATAAAATATCAAAGCTCAAAAGTTTGTGAATCTCATTATGCATCTATTTTAATCTTCAAATCCCTAAGATATATTTATGATTGAATTTTAATGGAAACTCAAGAAAGAGAGATAAGGGGTTAGTGTGTAAAGGATATGTTAGATGAACTTCACACTATGTATGTAGGCACACTGCCTACATACAAATACTCTAAGGAGGGATCAAGCTAATGTAGTTCTCTCATTTAAGTGCTCAGTGCAATTGTGTATGAAAATTCAACTCGATGTGAAATTAGGTGTACTTCATATGGATAGGGATTGGTGTAAGGGTTTGAATAAGATTGGAATAATATTATAAGGATGTATGTAAAGAATAGGGAAAATTGCTTGAGCGTACTTGTATTCTTTCTTCTCTCTTGTAAATGAGTGTCAACCCTTCTAAATGGACTTTGAATGGCATTTTATAGGGGATTTAATGATCATGGGTCAAATTTAATCATGTTAGGCCAACATGAATTAAGATAAGTATTTTGGGGAATATGACTATTTGAACCAAATTTAAACTTCGACAATAATGCCCAAAATAGGACACCCTAGGTTTCAACACTCCAATCCAAGTTGGGTGTTGTTGTCTTGTGTTGAAACTAGTTGTTGATTCAAAATTGTCACTATTTTTTTATTTTATTCTGATCAATTTGATGCTTTAATTCTAAACTAGGTGATTTTAATGCTATTGTTTTGAATTTTGGGAGATTTTATTTATGTGACAAAACAACTATTTATTTCCCCCTCTTCTAAGGGTAGGAATGATTGAACCTGCAATGACTGACCTCATAAGATAAAAGTCCTACAGGTGTGATATGTTTCATAGATACATGATATAGTAATTTTATTTGAAAATATATATTTAGATATAGAAATTTTTGTATTGAAATATTGTTGTATCAATACGGGTATGCCTAGATAGATATAACAATGTAAAAATAGGTGCAATGTAATGAACTAGAATTATAAATGTTAGATGTTTGTTGTTAGTTAGAGGGATGGAGCATGATGTCCATCATGGCATCTGATAAATTATTGTAAATGCATGATATGGATCATGTAATTTCAAATATTGAGAAGCAAACAAGCATATAAGGCAAGAAGCAAGAAGCATACATAGTTGGCCAAGGGGCCACACAAATAAGGGACATGGGAATATGTCACTCAAAATGGAAATTAAGCATATAAGGCATGTTCAAATACCACATGCACATATAATTTGAAATAAGAAAATATTGGCACATGGGCCATAGGCACATAAAAGAGTACAAGCAAGGGATATTGGCAAATGTCCAAAGGTACACACACATGAATAAAAGTAAATGACATTAGAAAATGTCCTAAAATACATACAAGTCATAGAATAATAATTTATAAAATATAAACACATCAATTACATCTAACTAATCAAAGTAATAAGTGAAAGTATGAAACACATGTTAGTACAAGACTAGGTATATGCTAGGAAATACACAAGTGCAAGATACTAGTGAGTGTCGATATGGTAATATGTGTAAGCTTAGTAAGTAATGTATGTCAACATGATAACTAGATTATGTGGTGTAGGAATGAAATAACCTAGATGGTGTATTAATGTAGAAGCTACCTCTAGTGGGTATGTTTATCGATGTGTGTCTTGAATGTAGAAGTGGGATGCTCCTTAATGGATATAGTGAGTCGATCAAGGATCTCGGTGTCACTACACACTCTCAAAGAAGATAAAGTGAGGTATGGTAATGTAAATAAATTGACATATAATATCATGTAACAAAAAATGTATGTCATGGCATAGTAGTAGTGTAAAGCATGGATGATGCATACAATCAAAATATTTTTGGTGTTTTGACATTTTTGAATGTTTTTGGATTTTTGAAATGTTGTATTATTTTTGTATTTTTAAATATTTGAACTATCTATAATCAATAATAAGATACTATGTAGAAGAAATTGAAAATTAAATATGTACAATCAAACAAAAGGAAGCTATGTACAAGTAATATTGTGAAGAAATGATACTAACTGATGAGGCTCATGGGAGACTCCCTATCATGTTGTCATGTATCAAGAAGAAGGATCATGCATGATCATGAACCATGATGGAAATGTTGATACTATGAATCTAAAATATGTATATGTTGTAAATGATTTGAAATATATATAGTGGAAACCATCTATGGGTTCCCCTTATAACTCTGTGAAGTGGATACAGCTATAGGGTTCTTAAGGACCCATCTAGAAGTAGGAGAATCTCTCTGACCATGTGCTCTATTATTAGATTCATGAGATCTCAATGAAACTACTCTAGGTGTGAATATTGTATCTAGAAGCTATCTATAATATTGAAGCTATGGAGGTTTATGAAATCTTTATGTTGGTGATGAAGGTCTCAAATGTGGCTAAATCTAGACTGAAGGAAGAACTGTAATAAGTGGAGGATTTAAAACTAGATTGGAAAGGGTGTGAACTTAGGTGAAAAATCTATAACCATAGGTTTAATAATCTTACCTATATTCATAAACCTAGGTGATATAATGTATTTCATAATCTACTATAGGCATAAGTTTCATATTAGGTGCAAGATAAAATTTAGATAAAATAAGTTTGAAGAGAGGAGGGATAGATATAACCACTAGTGTTTGCTTGTGTCTAGTAGTGATAAGGATATACTTAAAAGTACCCAAAGTGTTGTATACATCTAAGTAGAAACCATGTATAGTAATATGTTTATAAAGAACATTCCACATGATAGAAAGCAAACAAGGGATAGAGAGCATGGAATTATGCATTAATAAATAGAAAATTTTGACTTGAATCATGACATTTGTAATATGTTTTGCAAGATAGTCTTGAAAATTTTTCCTCATGAGAGAGAGAAAGTATATAATATATAGAATGACATCATGCACAAACACATTTAGAATTTTGATATGTGATATGACATTTCTAATTTGTTTATCATGACAAAGTTGAAATTTTTTCCATGTGAGAGAACGAAAGCAAGTGATAAAAAGAATGAATTTATGCATGAAGTATAAGAAACTTTGGCATGTGCTATGACATTTATAATATGTTTAAAATGATAAGCTTGAAAAAATTTCCACATGAGGAATAGAAATTAAAATATAGAGAACATGAATTTTTGCATAAAGACATATAAAATTTTGACATGTAACATAACATTTTGAATGCGTTTAAGAAAATGGAGTTGGTAATTATTTTGTATGAGTAAAAGAGAATATGAAAAAAGTATTTTTAATTCTTGTGCATTTTTTTCACTTACTTTTGTAATATCATCTGATATAATGAAACATAAACATGAAATTCAAAAGATGAAGATTTGTACTAACATATGATAGACTTCATCATTAATATACATGATAGGGCCCATTATGGTTTCCTTGTTATTTACAAGAAATGTAAGAAAAAAATGTATAAAGAATAATTTTTGCAATTTGATTATGGATGTAAGGTGATATCTCAATAATTAAATATGTGCTAGTACATGCAACTAGGGATTCAATTTTTATTTTTATTTGCAAAATACCATGAATTTTTGCAATTAAAATTGAATTTTTGAGTTAAGTATTCAAGAAATATTCAAAAATTTATGGGAAAGTGTTTGATTTAATGGGACCTAGTATATGCAACTATGATTTTGCAGAAAATAAATTTTTGAAAATCACTATGAATTTTTGAAATTTGAAATGAGTTTATGATTTTAATGTGCAACTAAAAATTTAGAAAATGATTGGAAAATTACTAGGAGCTAGTTGATATAACTAGGGTTTGAAATAAAATATTTTTGAAAATTTAGTATTGAATTTGAGAAATTGAATTAAATTTATGATTTATATATGCAAGAAAAAAATAAAAAAGTTATTTGATTAATGCTATAAAATTACTAAGAGTTGTATGCAATTAGAATTGCATGGTGTGCATAAATCAATCTTGGATCAGATAAGATATATCACACCTACACTTATGATTCGGGCACACACTTGTTAATCAGGAGCATGACCAATGTGAGGATATGCTAGAGCTGATTAGGGGATCACTTGTATCATCTATCATAACACATCATGCTAGGTAGGGAACTAGGGTTCCAAATCCTACAATCTAAAATAATCACACAACAACCCTCAAAGAGTCCTATGGTTTCTGTATTCACTTATGATAATAAATAAGAAAGTAAAATAATCTAAAAATAAGAAAAGTAAATTAATCTAGTTCTCACCAAATCTTGTGGCACAAAGTAAGGGGTTAGATGCAAATCAATCAAATACATGTATATAGAACATCAAATAAAGTAAGTATGAGTAACACCCTAATACATGTAATATGAGGAGTCATATAATTGGAGCCAACACTTATGCTACTTTTATCTAAAAAAAGAGAGGAGAAAAAAGTTAGAATATACTTACCTAAATGTGAACCCATCATGACTCAATCTCTTCCTTGGCCAATGGGGCTTCACAAGATGTTCTTGTCATTCATAAGGATCACTTTATTAGTCCAAAGCATTTAATACCTATCCACAAGACTAAGATTCTCCAAATAATAAACGTAAGCGAAGACTCCTCAAGTAGAATGGTGAAAGAGTAGATTGTGAAGAACCAAGAGTGAATAATAACTATTGATTACATTCATATGGAAATGATTGAAATGATCTTGTATATATAGGTGTATCTAACCTAAAAATCACTCAAACATGTTTGTTTTGGTATGTTAATTAGGTCAACTTAGAACATTATTATGCTAATGCTTAAATTTTATGCTAGGTTGGCTAGATGAATACTTGGCCTAAAGATCTAAAATGACCCCAGACTGTGATGGGTTGATTAGCTCAACCTAGCTTACTGAACAAATCAAAAGGGTACTAAGAAAAGAAAATAAGGATAGAAAGAGGGAAATATTAGAGGAATGTGCAAGGAAGAAGAGATATTTATGGAAAAGTTTTAGGATTTGATTAGATAGGTAATAATATGGAAGCAAGGGCAAACAATCCTATGAAGCACCAAAGGTCTGTCCACCCCTTTCTTAGTGTACCCCTTAAGGCATGCATTCAAAGAGATTAAGTCATGACAAGTTCTTGAAAGATGTAAAACATCAATATTTGATAAAAGTATGAAAATATTATGTGTATAAATATGTCCCACTCAAATCTTATCACATGTCACTAAGGTGTAATAGGGGATGGTGCTTCGAGAAACAACATAAGGAAACACATAATGGTGATGCTTAAAAACAAATTATAGTATTTTAAAAGCATAAAATAATTGAAATTAAATTTAAAAAAAGGAAAATAACTAAAAATAAAATGATGTGTACCTTGATTTACCTTTATTTTGGGATGTTTGTTAGTTGTGTTTTAGTTTTGATTATGGAGGGTGTAGAGACTATTTTAGACAAACCCAAAAATACAAAAATAAGGAGCAAAAACAAACAAACACAAGAAAATCCAAGGTAACTAGTGTTATGTGTATGGGATGTACTTTGGAATTTGGCAAGATGGGTGACAAGTGTTATATTAGACCAAATGACCAAGTCCAACAAGAATAAAATGGGTAACCAAAAATTAAAGGCTATTAAAGACCAAAAAAATCAAACAAGTAAACCTTAAGTAAGAAAAGAAAAACTCACCAAATGAAATCAAGGATACATATCAAAGAAGATGGTAAAAAGAGGATTCAAAAAGAAAATTGGTAAAAAAACATTAATGAGTGAGAAGTAACAATCTAAATCTCAATCATCAATGAAAAAGGGGGATGCATAAAATGGAAAACAACATGGGTGGATGAGTAGTAACAATCCACATCTCATGCAACAATGGAAAAAGGGTGTGAACTTAGGTGTTCACAATAGTAGAATAAGAAAATCAAGATAAATGAGAAAAAGAAAGAAAAGTAGTTTTAGTAAATATATTGAACATGATGAAAATGATCCATATTTTATCAAACATGTTATTTTTCATCTAAAGATAGATAAAAATGAAACAAAGTATTGTTACCATGTTTTTAAGAAATAAAGAAAAAGGTATTTAAAGAAGAGCAAAAGTAGAGTTGGAATCACAATGTGTCTATGAAGGAGGGAAATGAAATGGGGTGGAGAGGAGAATGAAGGAAAAACCAAGGTAGAGTAAATATTTATCAAAGTCAAGACACTCAAATTTGGTTTGTCAAAACAAGAGTACTATCAACCTTAAGGACTTTGAAGAACTTCTATTATCTGCACAAGTCTTAGGTCAAAAATTGGAGTATATAGATCATCCCATGAAGGCTATATGGATGAAAATTAAAATGGACCTACCTCCCCATGATGTGTTCCCCACTCTTCAAGACCCCTTACAAAGCCATTGGTCTATTGTGAATATTGGGTACTTACATGAGAAAATAGGTAGCACTATAGGTTTTTTTTTAAATCCCCTATTCCAATCTATTGGTCTACTACACCCCAAAGGACATCATCTCTATGTGAAGATGACTATGGATTTTGAAATTCAATTGTAGATAGGAAATTTAATTTTAATCACATATTTTGGTGTGATTATACTTTTAAGATTTGTATGTTGCCTTTTAGATACATCTCCTTTTATTTTCAAATGATTGGCTTTTAACTTTTTTTTTTTTTAATTCCACCTCCATATGGATTTGGAAGACCAAACATGGGTACTAAAAATGAATTTCATTTGAAAACATTGGGACAAGGTTGTTAAGAGAGAAAATAAAATATCATTTGGTTTAAGAGTCTCATAAACCCAGGTGAAATAAAAGTGTTATCTTGACTTTGACCTTGTTTTATCCAAATGTGGATGTGAAAGAAATGGGGAATCAAGATGAAACTGACACATGTAATACATTTGAATTTCTTAAAATTGTAAAAAATGTGAAAAATGTAAAAAATGAATACAATGATATCAAAGGTGTGATTCCTTATTATAATACTATGGGAAGTGAACGACAACATGCTAACATAGATTGTTTACATATTTCATCTAGCAAAAGAAGCAAAAGCTAATGTCTAAATAATGAGGATCATAAATAACATAAAAAGAAAGGTAATTCTATGAGGAGGGGTGGGTTATATCCATGGTCTTACCAATAAAATCATAAAAGGAAAACCCAAGATGTGTTAATAAGCAAAAAGTGAGGGATCCTTTGTATAAATAACCTCACAAAGAAAGACCATAAGGATGCCAAAACAACATTGGTAAGTAGCAAAATAATAGAAAGGAAGAATTGAGAAATATAAATAATGGTAATTTTATGAGTAGGGCTAGGTTTTATCCACTATCTTCCCATTAAAGTCATAAAATAAAATCCTAAGAGGATGCCAAAATAACATTGGAAAGCAAAAGGATGACGAAAAGATAAGTGATGAAGACTATGGTATATCAAGAAACCAAAAGCCCAAAATAGAGGTTTAAAGGTTTGAAAATAAATTAAATTCATACTAGGGACATACCCATGCTAAATTAACCTTCAAAAATATGTTAGATAGATATATAGAGAAAGTATGAAAAGAAGGGAAATGATAAAGCAAAGTATTTCTTAAGGAATTTGAGCATTGGTGGGATTTTTTAAAACATGGCCTTCATTGGTTTTAAGGTGATATGTACTTGGACCAAGAACATATTTAAATAAATAAGGGCCCAACCATTTTTTAGCATATTTACCTTCTTTGTCATAAGTGTAATATAGTTTAAGGACAAGGTCACCAACATAAACATTGTGATTTTTGACATGTTTGTTATGTTGTTTGATGATGCAAGCCTTGTATTAGA
Organism: Torreya grandis; assembly: GCA_037957365.1. NCBI lineage: Eukaryota > Viridiplantae > Streptophyta > Pinopsida > Cupressales > Taxaceae > Torreya > Torreya grandis. Next base: position 1,413,115 of record JARHVA010001696.1, on the reverse strand, counting down.
GATTATGATGCAAGGTAAAAATATTGCATTAATCAAGTAGATCAAGGGGATGAATGTGAGCCTCACATAATTATTCATTGAGAATGATGCCATGAAGAGATATGTGAAGAGAAGGAAGCTTGAATTCAAGAGGAAGAATTGACTCAGAACCATAGACTAGAGAGAATGGATTTGCCCCAGTAGAATTATGAATACTACTCTTATATGTCCAAAGTGTAGGATAAATATGAAGATTCTATTTTGTGTGTGTTTCATGAATTGTCTCTTCAATAATTTTATTGAGAATTTTGTTGGTGGCCTCAGATTGACCATTACATTATGGATGATAAGGAGTGGAAAACTTGTGATTGATTTTGAATTTGGTGAAAAGTTATTTAACGTGTTTATTTTTGAAATCACCACCATTATTAGAAATGATGGTGTGAATAACACTAAATTGTCAAATAATTTGGTTGAGAATGAATTTAGATATAGCAGGACTGATAATATTTTAAGGGGCATGGCCTCAACCCACTTGGTAAATTACTCAGTGGTAGTGATGATGAAGATGTGCTCATCTTGGGAATGAGGAAGCTTACTAATGAGATTGAATCCCCATGTGTAAAATCACCAAGGAGATTCAATAACTTAAGGTTTAATTGGTGGAGAATGAATAAGGTCATCATGAAGCTGATAAGGATTACACTTTTTAGCATATTCAATAGCATCCAATTCTAGACGACACCAATAGTAACCCATACATAGGAATTTATGGGTTGTAGCATTTCCACTATAGTGACCACCATAAATTCCCCCATGTGCTTTCTCAAGTAGATTAGGAACCTCATCTTACATGACATAATGGATCAAATTACCTTTGACATTGCGATAATAAAAGATGTTAAGTCTAAATACGTACTTGAAATCTTGTTTGTGAAGATGCATTTTTTCATAGGAATATAAGTTAGGAGGATAAGTTTTATTTTCTAAGAATTTTATGATGTCTTGATATAATGGACATTATTAGATGGTGATAACCTCAATGTGGTAGATAAAGGAATTTGAAGGGTGAGTATATGATGGAGATTTGATTATTTATATGATAAAATAAGGATAAAATAAAACTTAATGTGGATGAAAGAGAGAATCTAAAGAGGAAAGAGAATCAATAATGGAATTTTGGTCTCTAAGAATAGGTTCAATTGTAAAAGAGGTAAAATCCTTGGTAAGAGTGGTGAAATTTGATGATAGGTAATAATATTTTCACTTTTACATTGATAGGCACCACTAACTTTATGACAAATGAGTTGAGAATCACCCAAAGCATGATGATATTATATGTCTAGATCAAGAGAAACCCTCATATCTAGGATAAGGTATTTGTACTCGACCATATTATTGGTGATATCAAATATAAAATGGAAAGTTAAGAGAATTTTTTTACTAAGAGGACTAGTGAGAATGCAACCTACCCTAGTTCCTTAAAGGCATTGAACACCATCAAAGTGAAGGGTTTAGATATCCTCGTGCAAGTTAATATTGATTTCAGAGAGCTCTTCGATAACTAATTTTGGTTTGGTAATATCAGAGGGATTGGAAGGTTCATTAGATTTATTTGATTTAACATTGGTATTAGATCTATGAAAATAATATTTAAGAGAAATTGCTTGATTAAGACCTTTAATGTAAAGAATATTATCATTGGTAAGGTCATGTTCAAGTGAAGAAGTGGTTGGAATAGGAGCCATGGCAAGTTGGTCAGCTATGACATGCCCTTTGATAGCTTTTTATGTGACAATGTGAAGATAAAATTCCATAAATAAAACCATCCACTTACCAATTTTATCTCATAAAATAAATGCTTTCGAGAAGATGTGATAAAGGGGGTTGGAATGAATAATTACATAGGTGGTTTGGTAAAGCATGTAGTGATGAATATTTTTAGTTACAAAATAAACGGTAAGGTAATCACACTCAACATTGGTATAATGTGTTTCATAATCAATGAGGTCTTGGATAATGTAATAGATGGAATATTCCTTATCTATATCATCTTGTTGGGAAAGTATTGCTCTAGTGAAATAGGTGTGGAATAAGTATAAAGAATCAAGGGTCGATCATTAGAAGGAGGACAGAGGGTACGTGGATGCAGCAATGACTCTTTTATATTGTCAATTTATTTTTGACATGGATCCATCCATTTAAAAGTTATATCTTTCTTGATAAGGGAATTAATAGAGTGAATTCGATAAGCCATCTCAGGAATAAATCATCTAATTTCCCCAAGCCTATCTAAATAGTTATAAATGTCAAGAATAGAATGAGGGATAGGCATGTTAATAATAGAATTAATCTTGGCTAGATTAACATCAATTCCATGGAGAGAGACTAAGAATACTAAAAAAGTTTAAAATGTAACTAAGAAGACACATTTGAAAGGATTATGTCTAACTTTATATTTGATGAGACAATCAAAGATGATGACAAGATCAAAAATATGATTTATATAATGCTTGGATTTAGCGATAAGATAATGCACATATGTTTCAACAATTTTATGGATGAGATCATGATATATATGAGTCATAGCACACCTTTAAGTAGCTATGGTGTTTTTGAGATTGCAAGGCATTTTAACATAACAATAGGTGCCCCATTTCATGGTGAAAGTAGTCTTATGTTGGTCTTCAAGAGCTATATGAATCTGATTATATCCCAAAAATCCATTCATAAGAGATAACATTTAATATCCAACCATGTAATTAACAATGGCATCTATTGAAGGTAAAGGAAAATTATCTTTAAGACAAGAAATATTAAGATTATGGAAATCAATGCAAATACAAATGACCATGGTGACCTTCTGAATAGGAATAATATTGGACACCCATTCAAAATAATCCATAGGTTTAATAAATTTAGCATTAAGAAGTTTTATGATTTTTTTTAGCATAAGTTTCTAACTTTAGGAGGAAACTTGTGTTTCTTCTGATGCATAATTTTGGCATTAGGATAGGTAATGTTGTTTTCGACCACTATTCTAGGGTTAATGCCAAGAATATCTTGGTAATAACATGTGAATGAATCTCGATACTTATCAAAAAATAGGCTAAAATTATCATATTTAGAAGGTGAAAGTTCTTTGGAAACTATGATTGGTTGAGAACAATATGGAGTACCATAGTCGATATGAGTTATTTATTCAATAAGCATGGAATTACCATATTAAAAGTGGTATGATTCATTGGGTAAATATGAAATTGGATTAGATGTAGGATCAATGCTAGCAACAAAGTCATTAAAGTGAGGAGTTTTATTTTTGAAATTTCCAAGTTTATGATGTTGTCATGGGAGTTATGTTTCTTCAACATAAATCAAATCTAAAATGACTTCATCACTAGGAAAGGTAGGAAGAGGGCCACAATATTCAACATCTATTTCTAGATCTAAAATTTAATTTCCATGTCGATCATATTCAAAATATATTTGATGGACATTAGATGCCTTGGCATTAAGGATGATTTTAAGAGTAGAATAAATAGATGGAGTAGAAGAGGTTGATGGAGAGCTGATGGGAGATGAAATATATTCAATTAGAGAAACTAAATGTTGTATAGAAGATGAAAGCATTTTTTGGGGTTCAAAAGGTTGGATTTACTCTAACACCCAAGCAGAATCAATAAAAGGATGATTGATAGGAGGAACATAACCCTCATGTTCTAAGTTATGACCTATAAAAATGGTAGGTACATCCTAGTTAAAATCATGAATTTTAGATAAGGTCTTTTGATAATGTAACACATCCAAGTCTCTAGATTGATCTTGGGCCATGATATAGTTGTCATCATATGTGGGAGAAATTATGAATGTTTGGGATTCAGGAGGATCTTCAGATTGTGAAATCCCAAGATTACTAAATGCTTGAGGAGTCATGATTAAAGGATATTGAACTAGTTTATCCACTCCAAATTCATCTCAAGAAAACACATCTTCAAGTAAAGATGGGTCTTGAGCATTACATGGAGGGGGAAAACTGGTAATCTCATCCATGAGAGGAATAGTATGATCTCTAGGTAATAGTGAAGATGGAAGCCATTTTAAAATATATAAAGGCAATTTCTTAGTATTTCAAGTGTGTTTTAATTCATTGGGCTCATCATCATCATCTGCAAGAGTAACTTGTAAATCAGGATTCATATTGATGAACTTAGGTAGAGAAGCACTATAGATTTTAGGAATCATGAGAACATGATATTGTGATTTAGGATTAGGTAATTGGATACTCCATGGGTTGGGATCAGATTCATGCTTATAATGTTTTCCATTATGTATAAATTTAATGCATTGACTACCAGAGAAAGCAATGGCCCTCATTTGATGAGTCTATGGATGACTAAGGAGTATGTTATAGGATAAATAAAGATAAAAAACCATGAGTTTGGTTTGAATTATATTAGGACCAATGGTTAATTTTATCCATATATAACCATGGGAATAAGAGAGGTTTTTTTATGATGACTTTTGTTATAACCAAGTTGGTGTAAAATCCATAAAGAAGTCACATTAATACCAAAACCTTCATCAATTAGAAATTTTTGAATAAGGGTGGTATTAATGGATATCTTGATGAAAATAGGTAAATCATTAATGTAAAAGAGGATTTCATCATTAATCATGTCCTCTTCAAGGAATTCAATGGAAGGTTTGGAAGAAAGACACATAGATTCAATGGTATTAATGTTTCCTTGTTGAGAATCAATAGAAGGTGGTTCTTCATCTAAATAAGATGAATCTTCAATCTCTTGGATTTGTTGCATAAGGAATTTATGATGATAACATGACGTGTGAACCAATTCAATGAGAGGAATTTTACATGGCACATAGTTAAGTTATTATAGGAAATTCTAATGATATTTATAAGAGGAGCCATGAGGTTTATAAAAAGGAAAATTAGACTTTAGAGGAATAGATGTGGTTGGAGGATTAGAAAGAGGAAGTTGTTCCTTAGGTAATTTTGAATCAATATTGATAGTGGTAGTATATTTAAGCAATTGTTCTTCCAAAAAAGGTTTCTTAGGCTTGGTCATAGGATCTTTATGTGTTGGCTTCCCAAGATAATTAACCTTAGCCATAGTGACATATTGATACTTGTTAAGTTACTGATAATAATAGACATCAATTACATAAACATCCTTAGAAGTTGATTGCTTATGGGAAGAATATATTTCTATTATTATTAGATGTAGAGGATTTAGAGGGTTGTAATTTTTGAAAAGCATTTGTGTATTATTCACAAAGGTGCTTAATCATGGTTTCATGGCTGAATGAATCACCGATAATGTATGAAATAACATATTTATCAAGCCCTCTATAAGACTCATGAGAATGTCCAACATCATCATGAAACCAGCAAAAGAGATTGGGATCATACCATTTATGAGGAGCATTAGGATATATGAAATCTTTAGAAAGAGGTAAAATTGTCTCATTTTATGCACTGAAAGAGGCACATGAGACAATGAAGGAACATCATTTTTGGCAATACCATGTTTGGTTTCAGAAGAGTTACTAGTGATAGCATTGGATGTTTGAAAATATCATTTAAGTATTTTAGAATTAGGTTTGTATTACTTCATAAGAAAATCTTTCCATTTAGCTTGGTCAAGAGCTTCATTAAGAGTTTGAGGAGAAAAAGTTAAAACCTTGTATTCAAGAGTAGGGATTAAATATATGATAAAGAGTATGAATAGGTTATCAAATATATTAAGATCAAATTTAGAGCTAAGGATTTCCATCTTTTATTAAAGTCATGAGTCAATTCAATAAGAGATTATTTATCATTTATGAAATGGCTAAGATAGTTTTTAAGAAGATCATTATGTTGAAACTCTTTAACTAAAGGATTGACCAAATCTTCAAGTTGCCAAATAAAATGTTGAGGTAATTGATTATACCATTCTAATACATCACTAGTTAAGGTTTTGACTAAGAGTTCAGTAGTGGAAAATGTATTAGTTTTGATCAACTCTTTGTAGAGATTACTAAAGGCTTTAAGAAATGAGGTGAAGTATTTAGTCCCATCATATTTAATAGTTGGTGATATGTTACCAATGTCAATAGATATAATGATGAGAGCTAAAGGCTCATTTTGGATAGTTTGAAGCATTTTGTTATTTATTATTTTTTGAGGAATAATGTTACATAAGGCATCTCTAAGAAGTGGAGGAATGTAATTAGGATTAGCTTGAGGATTCATGATTAGAGGTTGATTAGCCACATTAATCAAATGTGTTTGAAGTTGCATCATTTTATTGTTATTAGACTTATACATAATGTTCATTTTTTGAATCACTTGTGATAATAATTGATTTGTATTAGATGGTGCATTGGTGTTGGAAGGAACATTTCCAACATTGGTGTTGGAGGGAATATTATAAGAAAAGTTACTAGTGGGATTATTAAATAATTTAGAGTCAATCACTCCCACATTAGTTTGAATATTTTGAGAAGGTTATTAGTAGTTTTAGAAAGGATTGGACCCATCAACCTCATCTTGAGGTATTATTTAAAACATGTTGTAATTTGTAGATGGAGGAGGAGAGGTTCCCCAAGAGTGATGGTGCTCTTGGGATGTAAATAAAGAGATAAATTAACACTTATATAATATCTAAATGGATTAAGACTATCTAAAAATGATTCTAATAAGGGACCTCATTTTGATCAAAGATAAATGAATAGGATGTACATTAGAAAGGATGAATAAGTAAGATAAAAAGTAGGGGAAATAAAAAATAAATCTGGATCAACCAGGTTGACTTAGTGGAAAAATTACACCTGTAGATTAAGTTAGGTCAACTAAATTGACCTAGTGTAGTGAATAAAAGTAGTAGAAATAGTCTAGGAAAATGTAGAGTTGATCTAGTTGATGTAGTACATCAGATAGGGAAAGGGAAAGGATTGATAATAAGATGAGAAATGGAATAAGGTATTCCTATAGCTATTCTAGAAAAGTAGATACTAAAATGAAATACATAGTCAATTGAATTGATGTTCATCAATATAATTGGTACATATAAGTAGATTTCAATTTTGAAATAAAAGTATAGAGTAGAGCGAAATAGAGAAAATAAGAATCGACTTTAGTGTTTTGGAGATGAAAACAAAATAGATAACTAACCTATGACCTTGAAGAGAATTGGTCCAATCTATACAGCTAGGTCAAGCTTGGTTAACCAAGTGGGATAGGAACCTATTGCAAAAGAATAAAAGTGTGATAAGTTAACCTAGTTGACCTAGTAGACTAACCTAGATGTCTAAAAATGTGCTAAGTCAAGTTGGTTGACCTAGTTGACTAGAATGCAAATCTAGAAGTCTAGAATCTAAAACATGCACTATGAATCCTAAACAAGAACCTACTATAAATTGGCTCTAAATGTGTTAGGTTGACCTAGTAGGCTAAAAAAAATAATTATGAAGTGATAGAAACCTATAATAGGTGAAACTGGTCGATCTAATTTCCTATTCCTACATAGAAAAATAGTTGGGTTGATAGAATTGAGTTATCAAGTTAAAACATATGATATAAAATATAACAAACAGAAGAAAATAAGTGAAATTAACCCTATAAAGGTTTGATTCACATTGGGTTCAACAAAATGTATGCAATTAGAATTACATGTTATGCATGAGTCAATCTTGGATTAGATAACATAGATCACACCTACACTTGTGATTGGGGCACACACTTGCTAAGCAAGAGCATGGCCAATATGAGGATCTACTAGACCTGATTATGGGATCACTTGTATCATCTATCACAACACATCATACTAGGTAGGGTTACAAATCCTATAGTCTAACACAATCACAAAATAACCCTAAAAGAGTCATATGGTTTCTATATTCACTTATGATAATAAAAAATCAATTAAACTAATCTAATAAGAAGCAAAGTAAACTAATCTAGTGCTTACCAGATCTTGTGCCACAAAGTAAGAGGTTATATGCAAAGCAATAAATATACAGGTATATGGAACTTCAAATAAAGTAAGTATGAGTAACACCCTAATACATGGAATATGAGGAGTAATATTATTTGAGATAACACTTATGCTACTTCTATCTACTAAAAGAGAGGAGAAAAAAGTTAGAATATACTTATCTAAATGTGAACCCATGATGACTCAATCACTCCCTTGGACAATGGGGCTTTGTAAGAGGTTGTTGTGGTTTGTAAGGATCACTTTGTTAGTCCAAATCATCTAAGACCAATTAATAAGAATAATATTCTCCAAATAAGAAACCTACGCTAAGACTCCTCAAGTAAAATGGTGGAAGAGTAGATTGTGAAGCAGCATGAGTGAATAATAACTCATGATTGCTTTCATATGGAAATGTCTAAAATGATATTATATATATATATATATGAGTATCTAACCCAAAAATCACTTAGACATGTTGGTTGTGTTAGGTTGACTAGGCCAACCTAGCATATTATTGGGCTACTGCTTGAAGTTTTTGCTAGGTTGGCTAGATGAATACTATGAATAAAGAGCTAAAGTGACCCTAGACTATGCTAGGTCGACTAGGTCAACTTAGTTTATTGAATAGGTAAAAAGGGCACTAATAAAGGGAAAAAAGGATAGAAAGAGGAAAATACTAGAGGAATTTGCAAGGAAGGAGAGATATCTTAGAGAAAGGTTTTAGGAGATGAATAGATACAAAATAATATAGAAATTAGGGACAATAATCCTATGAAGCACCAAAGGTATAACCACCCCTATCTTGGTGCACCCCTTAAGGCATGTACTCAAAGAGATTGAGTCATGATGGGTTCCTCTAAGATGTAGAACATAATTAATTGATAAAAGTGTGAAAATATTATGTGTATAGAGGAGCTAGGTGATGCAACTAGGGTTTTGGAATGATTTATTTTTAAAAATTAGTATGGTAATTTTAAAAATTTGATGTGATTTTATAGAAAATTTGTAGAACTTTTCTAGAAAAATTTAGGAAAAATGAGAAAATGTTTCTAAAATTAGCAATATATTTTTCCTAATGTTTGGAATGTTTTTGTATGCAAAAAGGACCTAGTATGTGCAAACTAGGGTTTTTATAAAATATATTAAGAAATTTTTAATTAATTTGTATATTTATAATTTTTAAATATAGGAAAAATTAATAAATTATGGTAAAAAATCATAAATAATTTACCTTATTTATTTTTAGGGTTTTTACACAAAATTTGAAGTCAGGTTAACCAAATAATGACATCATGTTATTGATTTAAAAAATATTTTTAAATGACTCAATAAATACAATGTTTGATTAAAATGAAATAAATGTGTGTTTAGAGTTACATTAGAAAAACTTTTAGGTTTCATTATCTCTCAATATGGCATAGAAGCTGATCCTAATAAAGTTAAAGAAATTATTGATATGCCACCTCCCACCAACTTAAAACAACTCTAATCCCTTCAAGGCAAGATCCAAGTAATCCACCATTTCATAGCTCATCTTGATTATAAAAATCAATCGTTTAATCAATTTAAAAATAAAGATACAAAGTTTACTTGAGACCAACCTTGTCAAGATAACTTCAACATAATAAAAAAATATCTCCTTAATCCACCTATTTTAGTACCACCTATCCCAGACAAGTATTTCCTACTCTATATCTCAAACAATACATCATGCATTAGGAACACTCTTAGCACAACATGATGATCAAAATACAAAATGATTAATTTACTACATCAGTCACATATTGGTTGATAATGAAAAAATTACTCCCCAATAAAAAAATTATGTCTAGCATTAGTTTTTTCCACACAAAAACTCTGAAATTACATGGTCAATAATGAGACTCAAGTTATCACAAAATTATACCCCGTAAAGTTCCTACTAGCCAAACTACATCTTTTTAGTCACATTTTAAAATGGGTTATGTTATTAACATAATTTGACTTAAAAATAGTCATCAAAAATTTGATAAATGGCTAAATCATTGTAGACCATTTTTCAGTTGCACCATTGTTAGATACCAACCCTTTAAATGAGAATTTAGAGATGATTTCACTAACTATTTTACTCATTCAAATACCTAGACCATGTTATTTTATGGATCCTCATGTGCATCTGGTGTAGGGGTAGGCATTATTGTTATCGATCCTTTTGGTCACACAATTCTTATAGCATACCAATTAAGTTTCTTCTACACCAACAACATAGCAAACTATGAAGCACTTATCTTAGGACTGTTCACTACACAATCCTTCCAAATCAAATCTATTCAAGTATTTGGTGATTCCTAGCTTGTGGTCAATCAAGTCAGCAATGTTTATCAAAAAAAATAAGAACACAATATCTCATATCATAACATGGTATAGTGTCTATCATATAAATTCTATTATTTTTCTATTGAGAGCATTCCCTAAAAAGATAATAGACACATATATGCAATGTCTAGTGATGCATCTCTAATTCCCATTGACATCAATGATGGTCAAGAAATTATTAAAATTAAATTATTATAATCACCATCAATAAATAATGCATATTTGATCTCTTTTTATATCTTAGCTACTACATGAAGCTTGACAACCCCAGAATGGTTATCTAATATTTATAACTTTCTCAAAAAATCTATTACACCAAATGATTTCTCCTAAAATGACAAACATAAGTTACAAAAGCAATCACTCCATTACATAATCATTGGTGGAGAACTTTTAAAATGATCCTTATATGGACACTTACAATGGTGTTTAACCTCAATAGAAGCCAAAATTGCTTTAACTCAGATACATGATAATGAGTGTGGTGGTCATTTTAGTGAAAAATCCTTGTCATACAAACTCTTCCAATAGGGGTACTACTGGCCTTGGAAGATGAATGTTTACAATATGAGAAGTTATGCAATAAATGTTAGTAACATAGTAATCTACAATATGCACCATCACAATAATTACAACCTATCATCTCTCCATGGTCATTCATTTATGAGGATTTGTTCTCATTAGAAAAATTAACCTTGAATCCACAGATGGACATAAGTTCATAATAATAGCTTCAGATGACTTTACCAAATGGGTGGAAGTAGCTCTACTTCAATTTACCATAGGTAAAGACATTTGTATTTTTATCATGACTCATTATTTCATGCTTCAACCTACTTACAACCATCATTTTTGATAATGGAACATCATTGAAAAAAAAACTGTTAAAAACTTTTGTACCAAATATAAAATTAAACACACATTCTCCACTCCATACTACCCACAATGAAATGGTCAAGTAAAATCCACTAAAAAAATGATCAACAACATTTTGAGCAAAATAGTAACCAAATTTAGTGATAATTGGCACAATTGGCTAGTTTTAGCATTATGGGCTTATCACACAAGTATCCATACACCCATAGGACCTACTCCTTATTCACTCATTTATAGAATAAAATTAGTTCTACCATTAGAATTAGAAATCCCATCTCTTCATGTATCTTTTAAAGGTGTTGTCAATAATGACTAGTATCATGAAAAGTGTCTACACCAGCTCAAATAGTTAGACCATACATGAATTCAATCTATAGAACACCTCAAAATCTACCAACAACGTATAAAATGATCCTAAAATAAGTGAGTTCACATTAGACAATTTGAAGTTATTGATCTTGTTCTCAAAAAAAAACCTTTACAATGTCAATGCCAAAGAAGAAATCAAAGTAAAATACAAACCAAATTTGCTAGGTCCTTACATCACTACAAAAAATCTTAGCCCTAAAGTATACCATATAGCCTCACTCAAAGGAAAGAAACTTAAATATCCAATAAAACATTATGCATATATGCAGATTTCATGTATAGTATTTTTTTTTACACATGTTTCTATATAATTTATTTTTAGCATTGATTTTACATAATCTCTCCTAGTTGATTGTACATATTACAAAAAAATTTAAAATGTAAAAACATTAAAATTTATCAAAATAACAAAAACATTTTGATTGTATGCATCATCCATGATTTACATTACTACTATCATGTTAGGACTTACATTTGCTATTTCATGCTATTTTATATTGATTAATCTACATTACCATGCTTCACTTGATCTCTTTTGAGTGTGCGTAGTGACATATAGCTACTAAATTACTTCACTCTACCAATTAAAGGGAATTCCTACTTCTACATTCAAGACACACATTGATATTCATACCTATTTGGAGCACCTTCTAGATGACTACACTATCTAGGTTATGTGAAATCCTACACTACACACTCTGAGCTATCATATTGATTCACATTACTTACCAAATTACATAGATTTCTATATCAACATTTTACTAGTATCTATCACTTGTGTATCTTTTAGCATATACCTAGTTTTTTACTAACATGTCTTACATACTTTCACTTACTACTTTGACTAGTTAGATGCATTTTTATTTCCAATTTACTTTCTTTCATTCCTTTTTTAGCATAGCTTGTGTGATTGTATTTCCATTTCTAGTTTTGTTTCTTGTATGTGCCTTAGGACATTTTCTAATGTCCTTAGATTCTTTTTCATGTATGTGTACCTTCAAACATTTTCTAATGTCCCTCAGGTGTAATAATTTTTGTGACAATCTTTGCTTGTTTCAAATTGAATGTGTATGTATCATTTGAATATGACTTTTATGCTTGATTTATAGTTTGAGTGCCATATGTTCATGTCCCTTGTTTGCATGGCCCCTTGGCCATCCCTGTATGATTTTTGCTTCTTACTTTATATGCTTGTTATTTTATTTATTTTCCATGTTTACAATGCCATCATCCATATCATTTATTTAAATTGATTTCTTGGATGTCATGATGAACATCATGCTCCATCCCTCCAAATAACAACTAACAAATAAAAATTAATAATTGAAAACTAAAATCTAACATTTCTAGTTCTAGTTCAATACATTACACATGTTTTTACATTGTTGTATCTATCTAGGCATTCCCCAATTGATCTAACAATCTCTCAATACAAACATTGCTATATCTAGAGATATCTTGTCAAATATCACTACTAAATCATGTATCTATACAACATAACACACTTGTAAGACTCTTTCTTGCAAGGGTATTCATTGCAAGTTCATCATTCCTACCCTTATAAGAGGGGGTACCAAATAGGGGTTTTGTCACAAAAATTAAAGATCCTAGTAGTCAAAATAGTACCATTCATATCACCCAATTTAGAATCTAGAGATCAAACCAATCAGAATAGAACAAAAAATTAGCGGTAATTCTAGATCAACAACCATTTCAATCTTAGGATAATAGTATCAAAAATAGATAGTAGTACCAAACACAAGGGTATCCTCATTTTGATACCCTTGTCTAGGAATAAAAACACCTAGGTTTTCTAGTAACAAGCAAAAAGTTTAGCTTAGCTATAGTTTTTGCACATCTAGATCAGTCAAAATTAGTAGTTTTAGTATAGTTTTCTTAGAGAATCTAGATATATGGGGTTTTATGCATGATATGATGGCTCTCACTCCTAATTTTGGATTAGGCAGTAGACATAACTTCCAAATTGGAATCCATGTTCTAGACACTAGTTATTAGGGGAAATTCACATGACACATTGGTCTTTTATTTATGAGTTTAGTTTATTACCTAAGCATTCATAGCAGTCGCATGCCTTACTCCATCTAAAGGTGGTTGGCATCATTCTCAAGTTGAGTTATCATAAAAGTTTAACTTATTGAGTACCCAAGTTCTCAAGTTGGATTTCACATAATCATATTGCATTAGTTTTAGAGTGGCTTTCATACAAGCCTAACCTCCATCCTTTAAAATGGCGAAGAATGACCTAGTTTCTAGCATACATTCAACTATCTACACCATATTATCATATTTTTTGTGCATCCATGGGTTATATGAGCCATCTCATATTCCATCTATTATATATTGGTATCACTTCATAACTTCACTTCATAGGGCAATAATGGATTCAAAGGGCCAACCTTTATATTCTTGAGCCACCTATTTAGAGGGATTGGACACATAGTCCAAACATTTATTAGCACATGCATGATTAATTAACTTCACTTAGTTAGAGATGATGGAGATAAAGGTCCTTCTTTTACATTTTTGAGCTACCTTCTAGGGAATTGACCACTCAACTCCATTTGTGATATTACTCTTGATTCAACACATACCCAACATCATCCAACATAATCCAACATCACAAGTTTTGTATTGGTTCACATACTCAATAAGGCTTATTCATTCCTTTCTCTTCCTCTTTATCTTACCCAAATTTATACATTCTTATTTTAGATATAGCATATATAGTAAGAACTAATCTACTTTATGTTTTTCATTGTATATTTACACTTCACGGTGTGCTCTTTATATGCACATCTAACATCACACAACTTCATGAGCTTCTCCCCTATAGGTAAGTTTAGGTATGCTTTCTAATTTCCTTTATCCTAGTATTTCACTTTGATGCATCAATAAAATAAAGGAGGGGGTGAAATGTAGTCATAAAAAATGTGAAATCTGGTTACTTGGGTGTGGATAATGACACCTAATCTATAGGTCCTCCTACTTATTGGCAAACCCTTTTAGGCTTTTCTTTCACTAATTCCCAGTCATCCACAACTTTTCAAACTTAACCCTTATAAACCTAAGTAGATATTTCAAGCCCAGATCCATTCCCCTATGTCTCATTCCATCTAAACAACATCTCTTAACTTAGATATGAGTATTGAAACCTAGGGTGTCCTATTTTTGTTGTTATTGTCCAAGTGTACTTTTGGTCCCAATGGTTATATTTTCCTAAATCCTTATCTTAATTCATGTTGGCCTAACATAAGTTCATTTAACCCATGATCATTAATTTACCTATAAAAGGCCATTTGAATTCCATTTTGAAGTGTTGACACTCATTTATAATAAAGAAGAAAGAATACAAGAACTCAAGCACATTTTCCTATTCTCTGTATACAACCTTCCAATATTATTCCAAGCTTATTCAAAACCGTGCACTAGTCCCTAGACATCTAAAGTACACCTAGTTTCACATCTAGTTACATTTTCATACATAATTACACCAAGCACCTCAATGGGAGAAATACATTAGCTTGATCCCTCCTCAAAGTATTGGTATGTAGGCAGTGTGCCCACACACAGGGTGTGAAGTGAGTCCAACATAACCTTTACACACTAACACCTTCTCTCTCTTTCCCAAATTTTGCTTTCAATTTCAAGAACAAAGCGATCATAGGGATTTTTAAGATTAAAATAGATGCATAATGAGCTTTTTAGACTTATAGGATTTGATATTTCACTGACAAGGTAACATAGACCTATCGAGCAGAACCCAAAAACCTCATATCACTTAGACAATAGGACCAAAAAAGGACTACAGTGGGGTATAGTAAGGTGTCCTACTTTTGATGCTCATATATAATCATAAAATGAAGTTCAAGAACCTATTCCTAATACTAACCCAAATCCTGTACCTAAATTCTCAGACCTTGTCTCGGACTAGACAACTCAAAATAAGCTAAGTCATATTTTCTCTCATTTATTACTATTTTTAGAAAAGGATAAAGACAATTTGTTTGCATAAATGAGTTGGTTAATTATTGCACATTATTTATTGATTTAATTTACTCTACACCTATTTATTAATTAGGAATAAAACTCCATTATTTTGAAAAATAATAAAATAGGAAGATTAATTTTGTAAGGAAGTTTATTTTAAGATTTGTAGAAATTTTGAGACCCTTAAATGAAATTATCAAATAAGATGATAAAAGAGAATGGATATTGGAGGCTCCAAAGTATTTTCAAGACATCAAAGATGCTATATCTCAAGCCATAGTACTCATTAGTCTAAATCTCACAAAATATTTTTACTTATATTCATTTTCTTCAAAACATACAATTATTGCTATCATAATGTAAACTAAAGATGAGATTGAGCATCCCATTTATTTCATGAGAGTGAATTTGAAGGATTTATAACTCAAGTATTCCATGATTGATAAACAAATTTTCACCCTTTTGAAAGCAGTGTAGAAATTTCGATACTACATCTTGAGGAATAAGATTCACTATAGTGCTTGACCCTGTTGTCAAACTTACCTTGTCACAAAATGAATTGGGAGAATGTAGAGGTAAATGGATGGCAAAGCTATAAAAATTTGATATAGAAATCAAGCCTGCTAAAATATTTTGGGGTCAAGTCATCATCTAACTCATGACTAACCCTAATCCATGTGTTAATATTGAAGAGGTTTGTATGGCTCAAGTATATATAGGGGAATGGTATACTAACATAATTAAATATCTAATTATATGTACTTGCCCTATTAACTCAATCAAGAATGAAAGAGAGATTTGAGGCTCATATATACTCACTACATGATTAATAAAGAAGTTTTTTATAGGATAAATTATGAAGGCATCTACCTTAGATGTGTATCTAAAGAAGAGGCTCAAGAGATTCTATAAAGCCTATACCAAATGATAGGTAGTGGTCATCCATATAGGAACACCATAGATCACAAAATACTAAGAATGGGCTATTACTAGCCAACAGTCCTTAAGGATGTCCATTCCCATGTCAAGACATGCCATGAATGTTAGGATTTAGCAAAAAGATAAGTACATGCAGCAATTCCCTTATAACATATAGTTGAGGGAAGGTCATTTTCCTAGTGGGGGTTGGATTTCATTGGTGTTATTAAACTAAACTCCTTAATAAGTCATAAGTTTTTACTCACTACCACATATTATTGCACCTAATGGACTAAGTTAGTGGCCAAAAAAAATTCTAGAGCATAAGATGTGATTCACTTCTTAAAGGAATACATCACAACTAGATTTGGTACTCCCATTTCTCTAGTTTGTGACAATGAACCAAAATTCATATTAGTTGAATTTACTAAATGGACTCATGAAAATCAAATCATCATTAGTTCATCTTCTAACCATTACCCTCACATAAATAGATTAGTTGAATTAATGAATTAGAATCTGATTGATCCAATTAATAAATCAACTAGGGATAAGTTTAGGGACTAGCATAATCTACATATATATGCCCTTTAGGTAGATTGAAGGAGATATAAGTAGGCCCTCAATGACTCACCTTGTTTATTGATTTATGGATGTAGGCCCATATTCCCAATCATGTTGAAGTTGAAAACTCATCAATTTATGAAATAATAGATGGAACCAAATGACAAGGCAAAATCTCAATTACTATATATAATAAAAAAGGAAGACTCAAGGACTCAGGCCCTATAGACTTACATCAAACACCATGACATAGTCAAGAGATGTTTTGATAAAATAGAAAAAGTTAAAGCATTTAGGATCTTTGATTTAGCGCTTCTATGGGATAAATCCCATGAAAAGAAAGGTCATCATGACAAATTTTCCCCACTATGGATTAGACCATCTCAGATTTCATAGATCTTAGGCAATAATGCATTCCATCCAAGGGACCTTTAAGGCAATGAGCTCACATATCCAATCAATGGATAGGTTTTGAATCATTACTTTGTGGTTGTACACCTGAAAAAGCCCCCAAATGATAAAAAAGTATGGTAGAGGTAGTACTAATTTAGTTTTCTAACTTTTTGGTTTAGTTTTCTATTTTCTAGGTTAGGTTCTTTTATTAATTTAGTTTCTTTCTTTATAGTTTAGTTTTTTGCTTTCCAATTTAGTTTTACTTCTTTCTAGGTTAGGTGTTTTGTTGTTCTCTATCACAATCTAAATTAGTTTATTCTAATAGAACCAAGATAACATCCTACTAGTAGGGCCTCTATTTTATGACTATATTGACATATAATGGAAATGGAAATTATAAAAAGGATTCACAACTTGGGGTCTATTCACAAATTGGTTATACTTTTATGTTTAAGGTCTTCAAGATCTAGGTTTATAATTATAGTCATTTAAGGCAGTGTCGTAATTAAATATTTTTAATAGGTATGTGAAATTTGCTCCTAAATATTTCATATGAATTTAGAATTTTTTTCCACTCCATTAGACCAACTCCATTAGACTAAGCACATTTTCCATATTAATACTTCTTTGGATGTGATAATCACTAGTGCATATGTAGTTGGTAGGGATGTTATGGTAATAATCTATTTAATAGCTACATTAGATCACAATGGTTTTAGATTTCCTTCTTATATTTGCATAAAAAATTAAAAAATGAACTAGTGTGTTCAAAAGAGTGATAAATAAATCCCAAATAATATCCAAACAAGATCAAAGGCTCACTGATGAAATAAGGTCAATATACCATGCATCATGATCAAAGAAAATGAAGGAAGAGGAAAGAATCAACCCAAGGTATCTCTATCAAACATATGGATGTCTATCTAGCTATAGAGTAATGCCTGAGCTCCCTTGAATTAATAATCTTTAAAAGATCTAGAATGAAACCTATAGCTGTTCCAAGCCTTTGAAAAGATACTCACAACAAGGGTTAAATGAAAATTACTTTAGCACACATAGATCCATGTATGAGAAGGCATGTATGTTGTATGATGTAGTTAGGAGTCTCTTTCATATCTCTAATTCTAATATTTTTCTATGGCATAGTTAATGTTGGATTGGAAATTGATAAAAAAAATCTGAGTTATAAAACACTCAAAATTATTCCCCCTGTAAAACTCCATTTACTATACCCTTTTGGGTGAATATTTTGTCACCAGCATACTGATGAGCAAAATAGGTTTGATCATCCATAGCAAGGAAGACTGGTCATCCAAAGTTGCAGGTTTACCACATCTAAAGGGGACAAATCTCTCCTCTCATCAGGGGGAGGTTCCCTATAAGTATGAAGGGGATATATACTATATGTATAAGTAGAAATTAACAAACAAGGGTAGGATACACCATCCATCCCTCTTCTTTTAGAGATGATTTTTTAAAAACAGAGGAGAAAATCCTAGTGAAGACACTGAAGGCACTTCTCTTATTTTAGAAGTGTTCTTGCAGGAAACAATAGGAGTTCTTTTAGGTAGTAAAAGTAACTGGTAACTAAGGTCGTAGTAACCAACAGCCTGAGATGTAACACAAAGTCTCCACCTCGATTGCCCAAGATTGAGATATGAAGGACAATGAGGGCAAAAAGTCATCCCAAGGTCCTTTACATAGAAATAGATTACAAAGGATAATGAGGGTACAAACTCATCCCAAGATCCTTTACATAAGAATAGAAAGAAAACACTCTAAAGGCAATTATGGGGTCAAAAATTCTCTCCATAGTCAGCTTCAGGACACCATCCTAATTACTTTCACTAGTTCTTCTTTCCAAATTATATAAATGAGAACACATTCAAAAGATAGACAACAAAATAATCTCCCAAAATGATACAAGCTATGATAACACAAAGTCTATAAACAACTTGCTTTCTCATTCAGAGAAAATGATATGAACAACACTCTGAGCTCAAAGTCTCAATATTCACCTTTCAATTTGGGTAGAGTTTTGCTTCTATTAAAGGGAAGATCTCCTTTGCATAATGAGATAAATTACAATGTATAGCAACCAAGCAAGACTTGGCACTCTTTCCCATGGGATAGTCCATGCTACAGTCAACACCTTTAGTTCTATCTAGAGGGCCATGCTAGGAATAGTGTCTTGCTTTAACTATGGTGTGTTTATTCATCTAATATGTCTTTTCATAGGTCTAGATCATCTGATTTATCCCGTCTAACATTTGCGTAGCTGTCCATTTTGTCTTTACTCTAAAGGAGACTAACAGGCTACACCTTCAATGTTTGTAAGCTCAAAAATATATTCTGTAGACTATTCTAGCTACTAGAATAACTTCTATGTAGATATTTCCCTCTTTGTTTCTTCTTTGTTTTGTCTTTTCCTAGAAACTGAGCCCTCAGGGCTATATTCTTAGCTTTGCTAGCTCTTTCGGCTCCTCCATCAGTGGTTCTTCCCTTTGGAATTTTAACCTTTAAATGCATTCGAGCTCATGCTCAAGCCTTCAAAGATCAATGGCTATTTAAATTCCATGAACTTGACATCTTCAAGCTTGTCATTGCTAGGAAATCAATGGCTAGTTTGTTTCCCTAAATTTGATAGCTGTGGGAATGTCACCAGATGTCTAGATCCCAATGGCTAGTTCATAGTGTTTAACTTTGATGTCTGTGGGCCCATCGCTTTCCTTGACAATTCCTTCAATGGGCTTTTCTTCAAGATTTTCTTTTAGATAAAATTTTGAAGGAATTCCTTTAGACATTTTGTCTAAAGGAAATGTTCCTTTCCTTATTTGTTTCTTCTCACTTGCTTCTGCTTTCCATTGGGTTAATTCCTTCATACTTTTTGTCTAAAGGAAATGTCCTTAACAACTTTACCACAAGATTTCCTTCTGAAGGTATTCCTTTGCTTACACGACCTTTGAAATGGTCCACCTATCCCCACCTACCCTTTGTAAGGGTTATTTTTCCTCCAAGGTTGCCTTTTAGAAAAGTTGTAAGGGTCCATTTTTGCTCCTACATGCCCCACACAAGGGCACTTATCCTTCGGGCTCTTGGAAGACCCCTTTCAACTTCTTGATCGAAAAAATGGCTAAGTGTTGAACCCATTTCTTTCCTGTAGAGTTCGTAGAATTTGAGACCATAAAAATTAACCTACCTACAAAGTTTGTAGAATCCAAGTCCATAGTTTTCTCTAAACTTGAAAGAGCCTATAGATTTGAGCCTGCCTTCAGAGTCTATAGATTCAAGCTTGCGGAGTCCGTAGTTCCAAGCTTGTAGAGTCCATAGATTCAAGCCTATAGAGTCCATAGATTCAAGCCTATAGTGTCCATATATTTTTGAGAAAGCTTTGAAAAATGAAGAACTTGAATGCTCAAAACAATTTTTGAAAGGGGAAGAGAGGATTTTGGTCTATAGGACCAAAATAGTTCAAATGTTGTCCCAAAAATGAGTGATATTTTTGGGGGACAATAGCTAGCTCCAGTTGGGGAGCTTCCTTTAGTTGAAAACTTGGAATAACTAAAGGGAGCTAAAACTAGAATCTCTAGTGCCTTAAAGTGTTCCATTAGGCAATGGAGTCATGATACCTAAAAATAAAGGCTCTAAAAATGAAAATGAAAAGCACAAAATAGAACTAAAGACTATACAAATATACATATGTATAGATGAACTTATTTCATACTTTAAGAATTGAAGTGATTTAAATGCTGCCCATTTTGATGCAATGAAGACGGCATTCCATTCTGATAAACCAATAGGAAACCATTTTGTCCCCAAAATCGGTGATGAGTGAATGGAACTCTCCACCAAGAATCACACTTTCTATGCACTCCTTTTGGTTCTCTCTTCTTTCCCCATGGCAAGACTTGGTCTTCAATCTAAAAACCATAACTCCTTGCTCTCTTGGTGAAGAGTTCCTTTTGTTGACTTTGGAGTATAGTAGTATGGTCCACTACCATAGCTTGTTGTTATGCTAGTTCAGTCCAACACATGTTTTGATTGTTAGCATCAAACTCCTGACAAACCATCAGCTCAACATCTCCTTTGGTGTGAAGGAGTTTGACATCTTGGTCTTGAGTAGCCTTCAATCTAAGCAATAGAGATTCACATTCAATTGTGTTTTTGGTGTTGCTAAACTATAACTTGCATGAAGGTAAAATATCTCCTTGAGAAGATATCAACATAGTCCCAGCTTTAGCATTGGTAGAAGAATTGCTGCCATCAGATTCCATGATCCAAGCATCATCAAAAGCTGATCTTCTATCAGATTTCTCTTCATTAGAGATGGAATATCCTTCTTCATTTGTACTATACCCTACCAATTATTTTGATTTCTTGTTTGGATCAATTCTTGGATTGTCAGCTATAAGACTTTTGTCTGCAGAAACATGAACATCCTCTGTGGTCAAAAAATAATTACCCCTACCCAAAGACTCAAATAGAATTGGAGTTTTAGGGGTTAACATTTAGGTGACCACATATTTTTCCTCCTTTTTAGGGAGAAATCTCTTCATTATGCCCTTGATAGGGATCCTTGCCTCAGACAAGTCCATACTTAGTTCTCCACTAATGTCCAACTGCTCAGGATTGGCTTGCAGGAATTCAAATTCAGTCATTTGAATTCTGGATTTCTTGACATGATCAATTATGTCAAATGACTAAAATGGACTAGGAAGAGAGGATGGGAGTTCATCCTTTTGGTTTTTGGGAGGGGGAGGACTAGCCTATGAATTTGAAGTTAAAGGTGTGGAAATGATTGGGGTACTTACTTTTTTAGCAACTACCAAGTCCTTTAGCTGGAAAGGCAGAGTGGTTCCATGCTTAACAATTAAAATTGCTAATTGAGGTTGATCATCTATCTTCTCTTTATCAGCTTGCTGGGTTGACTAGTTTTTGGATTAGATGAACATAACATATGATGCCTCATCTACTTTACCTTCACTTCTGGGTTCATCTTAATAATTTAGGAAACTAATGTTAGAGTCACTAGCTAATTCTTCTTCTTAGTGAAGAGATTAGCATCATTTTCTTGCTCAAACTTAGGTTGGAAAGAGAAATCATGTTCTATTTCCAAATATCCAACTGTTGAGTGGGTTGGAGGTGCTTCAAGGTCAAAGTTCCTCTGTAGAGGAGGAAGATGATTTGGCTACCCTTGATTCCTAGTAGCATTGCCTTGATATGTCTGATTCTGAAATGTCCTCCTTGGCATATCCTAATTAGGAGTAGACATACCTTGGGCCATTTGTCTCTTCAAGGTTAGTAGTTCATTTTCCAGCTTTTACACCATTTGATCCATGGTGCCAGTAGATGGATACTCAAAAGATGAAGAGGATTTACCTTTATTTGGATCTCTCCTTATCTTTCTTACCAGGATAAGGTCATCTTCCACTTCAGTAGCCAAGTCTTGAGTAGCCTCAAGGTTTATGTGGATAGCATGTCTTAGCAGAAAACTCACTTTAGGCAGTTGCAAGTTGATGAAGAAGCATTTAAGGTTTTCGAGTGTTAGCTGAGCAATTATAAGAATTCTATTCCTGAGCATGTCAACTTGGTAATGAAATCCTACATAGGTTCATGAGGTTCCTTCTTCACTATGTGAGTTGGGCTAGCAAGGCATGTGCACCTCCTATAGGCTTGAACCTGGCTTCAAATTTAGCTTTAAGTCTGTCCCAATCAGTCACTAACCTAGCATGAAGATGGTAGAACTAATCTGCATTAGCACTTTGTAGTGTTTCCATGAAAATCCTGACTACCATGTCTTCAAATTCAATCCCTATTATGCCACAAGATATGCTGAAAGCTATAATGTGTTCATCAGGGTGAAATCTCCCATCCCCAAAGAATTTGGGAAATTCTTTCTTGAGCTGCATGGAAGTTCATGTAGAGGTGGAATCAAATTAAGTGGGCCAAATGAGTTAGCCTAGGGGCCTTGAACTGCGATGATGGGATTATGGAAAAGGGGGATAAAAAATCTGGGTAGCATATGGATAGGCAAAGCTCTACTAATAGTCAGAAAAGAAGCTTTGCCTTGTATTGGTGACCTGATAAGAGGAAGACTCCTAGTTCGTCAAAGGTGAGGTTGTGGAGGAAATAAATCAAAATTGCTCTACTAAATCAACTCAAAAGTAAGGTCAACAAAACCATGATATTTTTGGCTTATGGTATAATTTGGAGTTACTAGATTGCAAAACAAAAATGGAAAGAGCATGATCTACTTCAGCTTGAAGCTTGAGACTTCAAACTGTGTGCTCTTCCCCAGTGGATATGGTTTGCAGACTAGATTATATAATGGAGATGAAGGAAGATGGTAAGGCTATAATGATAATGGGTAAGACATAGAATGGAGTCACTAGAGTCTATAATGGATAAGGGTAGGGACTGTTTCAATCTAAAACTTGAGGCTTTAGACTACATGTTCATCCCTAGTAGAGTCACCAAAAATTATTGGGTGAATATTTTGTCACCAGCGTACTGATGAGAAAAATAGGTCTGATCATCCATATCAAAGGAGATTGGTCATCCAGATTTGAGAGTTTACCACATCCAAAGGGGACAAATCTCTCCTCTCATTAAGGGGAGGTTCCCTATAAGTATAAAGGGGCTATATACTATATATATAAGCAAAAAATAACACACAGGGGTAGGATGCACCATCCATCCTTCTTCTTTAAGAGATGATGTTCACAAATAGAGGAGAAAATCTTGGTGAAGACACTAAAGTCACTTCTCTTCTTTTAGAAGTGTTCTTGTAGGAAATAGCAGGAGTTCTTTCAGGTAGTAAAAGTAACTAGTAACCAAGGGCGTAGTAACTAGCAGCCTGAGATGTAGCACAAAGTCTCCACCTCAATTTCCCAAGAGTGAGATACAAAGGACAATGAGGGCACAAAGTCATCCCAAGGTCCTTTACATAGAAACATAATATGAAGGATAATGAGGGAACAAAGTCATCCCAAGATCCTTTACACAAGAATAGAAAGAAAACACTCTAAAGGTAATTACGGGGTCACAAAGTCTCTCCACAGTCAGCTTTAGGACACCTTCCTAATTGCTTTCACTAATTCTACTTGCCAAATTAAATAAAAAAGAACACATCTAGAAGATATACATAAGAACAATCTCCTAAAATGATACAAGCTATGACAATGCAAAGTCTACAAACAACTTGCTTTCCCATTTAGATAAAAATGATATGAACAACAATCTGAGCTCAAAGTCTCAGTATTCGCCTTTCAATTTGGGCATAGTTTTGCTTCTATTAATTGGAAGATCTCCTTTGCATAATGAGAGAAATTATAATGTATAGCAAATAAGCAAGGCTTGGCACTCTTTCCCATGGGATGACCCATGTTATAGTCAATGCCTTCAATGTACCTTTAATTTTATTTAGAGGGCCATGCTAAGAATAGTGTCTTACTTTAACTATGGCATGTCTATTCATCTATTATGTCTTTTCTTGGGTCTAAATCATCTGGTCTATCCCCTCTGACATCTGCGTAGCTATCCATTTTGTCTTTACTCCAAAGGATACTAACAGGCCACACCTTTAATGTTTGCAAGCTCAAAAATCTATTCTACAGACTATTCCAGCTATTAGAATAACTTCTATGTAGATATTTCCCTCTTTGTCTCTTCTTTGTTTTGTCTTTTCTTAGAAACTAAGCCCTCAAGGCTA
Organism: Torreya grandis; assembly: GCA_037957365.1. Taxonomy (NCBI): domain Eukaryota; kingdom Viridiplantae; phylum Streptophyta; class Pinopsida; order Cupressales; family Taxaceae; genus Torreya; species Torreya grandis. The sequence continues at coordinate 1,387,960 of JARHVA010001696.1, read as the reverse complement.
TATTCTTAGCTTTGCCAGCTCTTTCAGCTCCTCCATTAGTTTTTCTTCCCTTTGGAATTTTGACCTTTAAATGCATTCAAGCTCATGCTCAAGCCTTTAAAGATCAATGGCTATTTCATTTCCATGAATTTGGCATCTTTAGGCCTATCATTGTTAGGAAATCAATGGCTAGTTTGTTGCCCTAAATTTGATGGATACGGGGACATCATCAGATGCTTGGCTACCAAAAACTAGTCCATAGTGTTTAACTTTAATGTTTGTGGGCCCGTCACTTTCCTTGACAATTCCTTTGGTGGGATTTTCTTTGTGCTTTTCTTTTAGACAAAAGTTAGAAGGAATTCCTTTAGACATTTTGTCTAAAGGAAATGTTCCTTTCCTTAGTTGTTTCTTCCCACTTGCTTCTTCTTTCCATCAGGTTAATTCCTTCAAAAATTTTGTTTAACGAAAATGTCCTCAACAACTTTTCCATGGTATTTCCTTCTGAAGGAATTCCTTTGCTCACTCAGCCTTTGAAATGGTCCACTTGTCCCTACCTTTCCTACACAAGGGTTGTCTGACCTCCAAGGTTACCTTTCAAAAAAGTTGCAAGGGTCCATTTTGGCTCCTACGTGCCCTCCACAAGGGCACTTGTCCTTTGGGCTCTTAGAAGACCCCTTTGAACTTCTCGATTTAAAAAATGGCTAAGTGTTGAACCCATTTCTTTCCTACAGAGTCTATAGAATTTGAGTCCATAGAAATGAACCTACCTGTAGAGTCCATAGAAACCAAGTCCATAGTTTTCTCTAACCTTGAAAGAGTCTATAGATTTGAGCCTACCTACAGAGTCCATAGATTCAAGACTGTAGAGTCTATAGAAATGAGCTTGCAGAGTCCGTAGTTTCAAGCCTGCAGAGTCCGTAGATTCAAGCTTGCAGAGTCCATAGATTCAAGCCTGCAGAGTCTATAGATTTCTGATAAAGCTTTGAAAAATGAAGAACCTGAATGCTTAGAAAATTTTTTGAAAGGGGAAGAGAGGATTTTGGTTTGTAGGACCAAAATAGTTCAAATGTTGTCCCAAAAATGAGTGATATTTTTGGGGGATGACATACCCAACATTTCCATTTTCTTTAAGAAGAAATGGGGACCCACTTTTTTGTTATTTGGCCTTATTTTTTAAGACTTTATTTACATATATATGCAAGTTCTCCTAGACTCTTCCTTAATGTATACACTTGGAAGTATAAACAATGCTATTATAAATTTTTCGACTAGCTTATTAATGAATTTTTTGGGAGTTTTTTACTATGCAAGTTTTGGAAATTAGTTTTATTTAGAGATATTATTTGGGACTTAGTCTTTAGACATTTTTCTTGGACCTTATTTTCAAGAACTTTATTCTAACTTTTGTTCAATTCTTATTAAACTTTTTTTTTGGACTTTTAGTATAGAATATTTTTTTGGTTTTTTCTCATTGGGTTTTTTTTATCATTATTTATCTTAGGACATTGTCTTCATCAGATTTTATGTATTGGACATTGTGTTTAGAGTCTCTACATCAAGCATTTTGATCAAACATTTTATTTAAAACTCCTTATTCATAATTTTTGTATCAAAACTTTTTTTGGGAATTTTCATTAGACATTTTATCTTAAATAACCATCATTGGCTTTATGCACTTTAGGGGTTTTATTCAGAGGTTTTGTTTGGAGATTTTGATCGAACATTTTTTTGAAACATTATTTTGAGGGATTTATTCTTTGGACATTTTCTTTGGGATTTATGTTTGAATCATTTGGTTTGCAAGAATTATTGGCTTAGTCCTAGCACAAGTTTTGACTACCAAAAGCCTACTAAACATAGCCAAAAAAGTGAAACTACTTCCTAACACTTGCCAAAGAACATAACCCATAAACTAAACTAACATGATTTGAACTATACAGGTAAAATAAACATATGAATGTTGGGCATTAAAAGTGCATAAACTAGAATTAAATTCAAAGGCTATATACATGATCTATACCTATATATGTATTCATTTCTCATAAGTGAATTTGAAATCAATTTTTATTCTGTGAACAAATCCCTAGCTACCTATGAATCCATTTCAAACAAAAAATGAATAGAAAGGAGTTTTCATAGTAAACAAAAATAAACTATGATCACACTAGAAAATTACAATGGTGTCATCATCTAAGAGCTTCACAAGAGCACTTCCACCATCCCTATTCTCTATCAAATATTTTATAGTGTTTATAGACATGGTGTTTGATGCAACAATCTTAAATAATAGGTATGCTAATTATTTAGAATTATGGGATGAAATAGATGTTATCGATGCATTTTCACATGAAGGAAATATATCACCTACTTAACACCAATTGGTCACAAACTTACTATCTCTTAAGAGACAAAGATTACACTTTATGGTGGCCAAGCCCAAGGTTATGGTATGAATTGACCTACTGCAAGACTTTTTATTTGCTGATAAGACTACACAAGATGCCTTTTTGCACTATATATATTACTAGATGGTCATGGCATGCATCACTAGTGATTATTTACAAAGGCACCTATCAATATTGATTTTGGATGTAATATTTGATAAACATAGGCTAGTAATATGGAATAAATAAAATTCAATTGACAAAGTTATGAGCTCATGTCTTCTTCCTAGAGAGACTATGATCCTAAATGGAAAGTCTCTTGTTCATCACTAGAAAATTTAGAATGGTGGTCTGTATTGGTATGACCTTATTAAATAGAATGTATGGCATGATAAATATTCATTTTCTTAACCTATATTGGGTTCCATTAATGGATAGGATAATGAGTAGTGATGTGACTTTTACCCTAGGAGAGATCATTAGCTTCAAGATGAGTGAATAAGTTTTGCATAAGATTAAACAAACTAATTTATAAATCCACTTATAAATGATGTCATATCTTCTTAATACAGTAATGGGTATAATGTATAGGGACCTTAGGGATCTTTGGAGCCTAGCCAAAAACTATTTAGAGAATCACATCTGTGATTACTACCAATTCATGCATATATATACATATACAAAAAACATGAATGAATTATCGAGAACATATATCCTCAAGTATAGTAGGTAATTCATGAGGACCCATTACCCAAAATTTCAAAGGGAATAACACATACATTATCTCTTTAGGATGACTACTAGTTATATATAGAGTATACCCCTATGCCTCCCTAAGTATGTACTAGAAAAGCTTATGAATAAATAAATTACATATCAAATTTTATGGAGCATAGAAGAGAATTTTATAAAAAATACAAAATACAAACACATTTTGTGGATCTTACATGATCATTGGAAAAATGTGTTACACCATGAGGAATAATTTTGGAGATGTAGGTAATAAGAGAAAGCACTATCAATTGCCTACCTTACCACATAGACATTGGGACCCCTACGATTGAATCCAAAATTATATCCATAGATTTGGTATTTCATAGTAACATGTTCCATATGACCATGATTTCTATTCATGAATGCAAAGGATGATGCACAAGTCTTAGAAATGTCAAAAGTTATAGGCCTAAAAGAAGATAATTTGAGTATTTTTCAATAATAGCCTTCAATTTTAGTTTATGTAATGCATCATAGGTTTCCACCCCTTAGAGGATGGGCTACTTTTGATTTGTAGGGTAATATACCCTAGTAATAAACAAAATTATAGGAAGGGCCTTCCCAAGGACTTCTCTTACTATTAAGGATTGTTAATAAAGATCCTAGGTTAAATACAACTAAGCATAGGGGAGATAAATGGGATATAATTGACTCGAACTCATTTGATGTAGAGGAACCAGGATCACCGAGCTATATTTTCATTACAAACATCTACAATTGCATTGCACATCAAATAATCTATAGTGTAATAAGTAGCTTCTTCCTCAACTTAATTATCTTCTTCCCCACCATTGAAGACTAAAATTTACTATAAGAGGAAGCCAAAGGCTCCTCTCCTCATAGAGAATCTAATATTTAATCAACCATAAGGCCTAGCTTTGGGTCCCTAATAATTAAAAAAAGCAGAATAAGAACTAGATTAAGAAGAGGAGTTAGAAAGAGGCAAGGCACTAATCCTTATAGTTGACAAAAGGAAGTCATTGAACATAGATGAAAAATAAATAAGGCTCATCCTTCAAACCATTCTTCCCAAGTTTCCTCATTTGTTCCTATTTTTTGTTCAGTTCCCATTAGTACTTTTTTGAGAACCCCATTTCTCACTCCAAAGGTGGAGGATGTCACCTCCACCCCTAATGTTTCAATTTCCTACACTCTTCTCTTAAAAATACATTTTCTCACTCCAAAATAATAATATGTTTATTCTACCACCATTTTTTCATTTTTCCCCCATAGTGCCAACCATGTCCATTATCATTATTACTACCGATATTCACTTTGTGACTACTATAGTATTTATCATGAAAAAGAAAAGTGCCACTAATAAAATTGAAATAACATTGGCCAGTTCCTAACTCCATGTCTCTTCCACATAGATCAATTTTATAATACCTTCCACTAGTTCATCCCAAAAGACTAATATCATGTCTTTAGAAAAGTCCAAAATGGGTAAAAAATTCTATATAGTTCATCCATTCCCCTAATATGAAGATGTGGATTGGTACAAAATAATATGGCCATCCCTTCCTAATCTAGTTTTCAAAGAAGCCATAGAATAATTAGTATAAGATATAGAGGTGGAGGCTATAAATAATGATAAGCAATCAATATACCCAACCCAGCTATTGATTCCACCATGGGTAGTTTATCTTAGATTAAAGGCTTCCCAAAAGCCTAATTTTAAAATCATAGAATTTCCATAAATAAAATATCTTTTTGATAAGCACTCAAGGAGCATTCAAAGGGTTATAAAGATGAAATTAAAGGATGAATCTAAGAGGAAGATCCTTCTTGAGGAAAGGGAAGAAGTATATACCTGATCTAAATGAAAGAACATATAGTTAGGATAGTCTCCCTACATAGAAGATTTCAAGTCCCTTACAAAAACCCACAAGGATGTTATTATATCATTAAAAGAGGGGACATAGATGGAAAGACAAGAATTAGAACAAGAACTAGAGTAATCAAAGAACATGAGCAAACAATCCACATTCCAACAGGAATTGAGACTAAAGTTTTGGTATATGCATCAAAATGTTATAATTATTTAGAGGATATTGAGGCAAGGAGGGAAGAATTATCCCCTAATATATCTCAAACACATCAATTTTTTAATTATTTAAATCAAGATGAGAATAAAATATAATTATTGATTTTTAAATTACTAATAAGGCACACCATTAGAGGAATCAAATGCCCTTAATTTGGTGGTAATCAAAACATAAGAAGCCAAAGAGTGGGTTAGCATAGTAGGGATAGTAATTCCCAATGATCAAGAACATGAAACTCTTATCTTGTAGACCTTGGATGAATTAAAATTATTGAAGCCAAGAGATACTACTAGTAATAGTAGAATTAATTTTGGCCAACTAATTCAAGAAGCATCTAATAATTTTAAGTATAGTCTATAAGGGTTAACACTAGAGGATATTGAATTTGATTTTAGTTTTTCAAGAAAAAAATAGAAATTTTAATTTTCAAGATCAACTTCAAAAATACAAAGGCTAAGCATGTAAAAATCTTAGATCAAGTTAACAAGGTGCACATACCCTCATTACTTAACTTAGACATCATAAGGTAGTAATATGATACAAGTCATAAATATTATCTTGAGTTTGAGTCAAATAAGAAGAAGATTGAGGCTATAACATCCATTTTAGTGCCAACACAAACATTGATGACTCTTACAAAAGTTAATGCATCCATGAAAATATCTACTCAACCTTAGTTGAAAGGGTCAATTTTGTGCATGTTAATTCAATATAATGGTGTTAAGCTTTGTAATCATAGTGTACTTATGTTAGAAATTAATTTAAAATTACTTGAATTGTAAACATGCACACATTGCATAATATTGTAAAGGTTAGCTTTAATTTTCGATGAATGTAAGTTAACTTTGTGTATACATTACATACAATTTTGAAACTATAGTTAGGACTGATGTTCTAAATACACCATGTAATAAAAAAATTCATGTACTTTGAGGATGAGGTGACCCCTACCCAAGTCTATTTAAACATATGTAACCCACATTTTCAAAGGTTTAAAAAAATTCAATATAAAAGCATAATCAGTTTTTTATTGTCAACTTATGTGTTTGTGTATTTTCTCTCCAAGATCTGTGTAATTCAATTCTATATTTTTGGTTTCACGATTCAATTATTTTTAGTTTGAAATAAATATGAGTAATTATTTCTTTTGATGATTAATATTTTAGTTTTATATGTGAAATAACTATTAAAGAATTAGTGGTTATATTGATAATTGGAAAGTAAGATGAATGTTTCCTATTTCTTAGTGTGTAAAGGTGTTTTCAAAGATATAATATTCTATATGTGTGAAATATATATCTCAAATACCTCCGTGGTCTGATTCATAATATCCTCAATAAGGGTGTGCAATAACTACTATGAAAGGATAAATCTTTGACCTAGAATCCTAAGTTTCCTATATCAAACTATCCCAAACTACTTGACCATGTTTGTTTATGTGTGTGCAATAGTATATAGCAATAAACATTTGTTCTAAAAGCACTTGTCCACTTAAAATCTATCCTAAAAATTGAATCCTAAATCCATAAATTCCTTATTTCCTAATCTACCCTTCCTTCTATTTTTGAGTTTATTTATGAGATCTACTCGCTATATATTAGTATCCACCCATTTTCAAAATCATATATATTTGAATTTATTTTGAAAACCATCCATCCATTCATCAACCTTGTTAATAGGCTACATACCCTACCTACTATTCCAACACCTAGTTATTGAAACCACATACCTAGAACTCATTTTCTAGAGTGGAGTTTAACTCCATTGAGATCTTGTAATGTTAGAGGCTTCCTCATTATGAATTGTTGTGCATAAATACTACATCAAGAATATGAATATGTTGTGATGAAAACTTTAGACACCCAATTTGGTTATAATTCTTGTTATTTTAATACTTTTATCACTATATTATGTATATGATCCATCAACATAAGTTAGTGTCTTATTAGTGCATTTGGTAGGTTTTTAACTCTCTAAATATTCTTGGTTTAACACTTTATCTTCCTTGTTCTTCCATCTACTCTATTTTTATGATTTGTAGATTATAGGATCCTCTCCCTTATCTTCATATCTTGTATTTCTTCTTCCTTTTCTCTTTGTATAATATTTTTGTCCTTTATATGGAACCAATAATCTCACTAGTCATTCCCTGGGTAGTATTATATGACCTTCGATCCCATATTTTATTATTTTATGGTTCCTTGGCTCTTACGCTCTCTTTTTTAACTTGTTTTTACCACTTTTATTGGATTATTTTCCACTCCTTGTGTTGGCTTGCATGTTAATAATTCCATAATTTTAAATTTTGATCATTATATAGAAAAGAATCCTAGATATATTTTATCATCAATTTTGTCACAAGTTTATAATGCTTTCCAATTTAATTTTTAAAATTCTCAAAGGAAAAATTAGTCTAGGTATACTTCAAGTATTTATTTTTTATCATAAGGATTACATATTATACTAAAGGAATGATAGGTGAATTATACATGTATTTGTATCTTCACCTAGGGAGATTAGATTCAAGATCTCACTCAAGTTATCAATTTAATTTACAAAATAAATATGTGGGGTATGATTCCATCAATTTAGATACATAGTTTCAAACCCACCTTGATTGATTCTTATCCCAAGTACTTGTTCCATTAGGTTTTTAAAACTCTTGTGGCAACTTAGGTCAAATGCGTTAAAATATAAAATAAAGCATTTATATCTATTTATTTATTAAGGCATAGGTATATGAAGATATTACATCCATTAAAACATAGGTGTATAATAATTCATAATTTTGAAATTAGTTTAGGGTAAGCTTAGTGCTATATGACATGGTCATTGGTAAAAGTTTGACTAGCAATCCTACTCAAGGGAATATTGTCACAACAATCCATCTTATCATAGTTTAAGTAGATGCTCATGTTTCATACAAAACCATAATATCTACACAATCCATATATAATATTATAAATTTATAATCCCACAAAGGTGTGACCATTCCTTGACTTTTGTATTATGTTTACTTAGTTGATCATAGTTTAGTTTCCCATTACTTTTATTTATTAATTTTTAATAGAAATGGGATAGATTAAGGATGGTTTTATGTTTTCAGATTATATATATTATTTATGAAAATAATTTATTTGATTATACATATATATACATTTAGATAAAATATAATAAGTAAACTTGACCTACATGCATTTAACCTAGGTTTTATACCCTCCATCCCCTTAAGGTTCACTATTTTAGATTAATTTAAATTCTACTTTTATGTTTTCCTTACCTATTATCAATATTAAGGTTGTATTTCTCTTGATTTTGGTGTTTCTAGGTTAGAATCATGGTTAAAATGAATGAAATGTAAATGAATGCTTAATCTTTACTAAAAACAAATTTGAAATACATGAAATTTATAAGTAAAGAAAGGATGGATCAATATGTTAATAAAATATGGAAATGTTTTTTTGTTTTGAAACACACACACACACACACACACACACACACACACACACACACACACACACACACACACACACACACACACACACACACACACACACACACACACACACACACACACACACACACACACACACACACACAAATTAAAACAAATCAATTTTTGGTTGTGATTGAATTTATTAAAATTATATGATATTTTATAAGTGTTTGGCTTCAAAATCCCTGAGAAATAATGTTCATATGGCTACTATCATTTTCTAAATTAAACATTTTAGTGAACCACTTAAATAACTTATTGTTCCCACCTAAGATATTTTATATATTTTTTTGTTTGTAGGGAAAATGTAATGAAAATTTCATGATTTATATTTTCATTTTGTAAGGCAATTGTTATGAAAAATGCATGATTTATATTTGTAGTCTATTGCATTCTCTTCTTGGGATTATTATTTTATATTTTTTCAACCCATAGTACGTAAAATTTATAGTTATCTTTCCTGTGATATTATAAAGTGTTCAAATTTACATTATTTGATGGCTTTGGTGATCCTTACTTGATCCTTAAACAATTCATTTCTTCCTCTGTAAAATTCATAATCAATGATAAAATTTTACTTAAAGATTACATATAATCTTTACAAGTCATGCACTTTATTATCTTCATAGACTCCCTAATATATCTTTACATATATTCCTTTAGTTGGAAGAGATATTTAAATCATGGTAAATATTTAATAAAGTACCTTGTCCTAATTTTGAAAACCTTCCTTATCTTCACCTAGGATAACCTAAATATATTTATGACTACATTTTATTATTTAAGTATAATATGTACCATTTGGTTTATCAACCAATGGACTTATATAAATATTAGATTTTAGGTACCTTAATTTTCCTCTCAAAGAGAAGTTATTTTATCATACATTTCAATAATTAAAATGTATTTTCTTTGATACTATATCACTATATAGAGAGATTTCATATGATGATGAGTTTGATCATTCTAACACCACTCTTATTTATAGATCTCTAACTAAAATCCATGAGTCTAAAAAAGACACACCTTCAAAATGGGCCTATAAAAATCCTAAAAATTCATGGATCTCATTCTAACATTTCAAATGAATATCCTAAGCTGAATGATTTCATATTGTGTTATAAAATAAAATTTATAGATCAAAATTGGTTTTTATTCATCCTATTTATAGTACATGTTTGAATAGATTCATTTATTTAATATATTTTTTCCTATCATAAAATGAATGAAAATTAAACTAATGTATGTTATGATTTGAAAAATGGAATCCTTGATATTATTGAAAAAGAAAAAAATTAGATTCTCTCACACAATAGTTATACCAAGGACTCTCATAAAGAGGATCAATTTATGATTCTATCTTCTAAATATGAGTTACCTAAAGAATATTTACATAAATAAGATTTACCTAAGGAAAAATTAACTAAGGAAGAGTTACATAAAGAAGAGATACTTAAATAATGTTTGCCTAAGGAATATTTCACTAATAAATAATATCCCAAAAAACATGTTATTAAAAATATTATGTATTAAACAAGGTTTATGACATGCCAACCAAGACTTATGTTTCAAAAATTTATCCTTTCATCATTAGTGTTTACATAAAAGGTAAAAATGTAAGAATATCATTATTGATAAGATGACTTTAGTTAATACTGTTATTATTATTATCTTTTAAGATATCTTGGATGTGACATTGAAATGTTAAATAAGATGTGGATGTGTGTGTACGTGTGTTTCCTTGGGTTACATTTAATTACCTATAACTCTTATTCCCAAGATATATTATATTAATTTTTATGTTGAGCCTCATTTACTTAAACATGATGCAATATTAGGGATTCCTTGGTTAAAATTTATGGATGCAACACTAGATGTGACTCATGATCATATAAATTGTATTTAAAAGGGGATAACATTTCCATTAAAAGATATTAATAAAATCATAATGTTTTAAAACATCCTAAGTTGGATTAGGTTAACTCTAAAGAGGATCACTAGGCGGTGAATGTGGCCTATGAAACTTATGCATTGGCTCATTTCCAACTTTAAATTCCTTGTCATCTCTCCTAGAAGCAGTGTTGTCTATAGGTAAAGTTTTGTTTTTTTTTTTTTTTAATTTAAAAATTCCTTGACTTAAAAATTAGTTTTTACATCATATTATATCTTGGCCTATTTATTTACTTAACATTTATTTATTCAACTTATACATTTTGTCCAAAAATGCCCTATACTTCTAAATCTATTATTTATCCCTTGGGGGATGTTTATCCTCCTATGCACTTATATTCCTCCTCTTTATTAGCAAGGGTTAACTATGTTATTATGGTTGATCATCATCATCATCATCAACATCATCATCATCATCATCATCATCATCATCATCATCATCATCATCATCATCATCATCATCATATAAAAACATATCATTTTGTCTCTTATCATGAAATAAGACATTTCCTTTCTTTTTTTTTTTAATTTTATTGGTTTCACTTTTGTTTTTTCTTCTCCTTGCCCTTTATTTTTTGTATTTTTGAGTGCATAAGTCAATATAAAAAAGAAATTTTGATTTTTGGTATTAAATTAGGGTGTATGTTAACATAATCATCCTCTAATTACTTATCCTTAGATGTTATATCTTTAATGGGCTACTTAGCATGTACCTAAATTATCTATTTTTAATGCTTTAGTAAGGAAAAAGAGACAAAATGGTTTAAAAAGGAATATATAATACTTAAAATTTAGAATAATAATAATGGTGGGTATGTCCTAGTGGATTAAAAAAATACACAACAAGAAAATATTTAATTGATAATTCAAATTGAAAAGAGGAAAATATGATGGAACAATCACACCTTTATGAGCTTCAGATTTATAAATGCATATATGAACTATGCTAGCTTATTGTTGACTATGTGTCAAGTTTGAAGTTATGAGTTTATAGGTAAAATAATGACACCTACATTATTCATTATAAGGGTAGGATAATCATTGAATATATTTTATCATAGTTCATGTCCTCTTGTATCAATTCAATACTCAACTCACTTTAATATTTTGATATTTCTTTTCTCACTTCATAGATGGATGTCATATCTATGTTTTACTTATAGTTATATAATTTTATGGATACATATCTATAACTAATATATTATTCCTTATTATTAACCTAATTTTCCATCAAATTAAAATTCAAAATAAAATTAATGGGATGGGTAACCGATGTGAGAGTTTCACTTTGCATTTTACATGTTGTAATCAAACCTAATGTAAGTTGGTGCAATTTAAATGTAAATATTAAGGGTTTGTACCTTCACTTATATAGAGTTAAGAATACTCTTCAAATAATTTATCTCCATGAATCCATTATGATCACCATGAAATCTTCAGCATTTCACACAAATAATAAACTATTTATTATCCACTCTATATCAAATAGGTTACAATAGAGATGTAAAAATAGGTATAAGATAGGATTATCATAACCATCCTATGTATGTAGGACTAACTTCCCCAATATAGGTGAAATTAAGGCATACACCCATCATCTTCATGAATGTGGTTTAAACAACTCTAATAAAATAACAATTAAGTAAGATAATGAGTAGTAAATTAATATGCTACAGCCCCCTTAAGCATAGTTTAGGTGGGTACATTAAAGGATGCAGTATGAAGAGAAAATTGATATGAAAGATAGTAATGATTTACTAAAAATAAAAATATAATTACTCCAAAAAAAAATATGGCCAACACAACAAATCTAAGAAACTCAAATGCAAATCATTATGACTAACTAAATCCAAACACAATAAATCTAAGCATACTCAAAACTATTAAATCTCCATAATAGAGGTGTTTTGAATATGAATACAAAAACTTAGATCTAAAAGTGAACCATACAACTTATCTAAGTAGTATACAAGCAATGCAAAAAAATATAGTTGGAAAAATGGAAGTTGGAGACCTCTTTGACTCCATGATAATACGTTTATCCCCCATGTTATTATATAGATCCCCTAAATTTTGGTAGTTTACATTTTAGTGAATTTTTAAAAAATAAATGACACCAATAGATTAGGCATAAAAACATACACTTTTTGAAAAAAATAACACTCGATTTTGAATTAATGATCAAAAGATATAGTTTTTACAAGGTTTTCCAATCATAAATAGGTCAAAAATAAAAAATTACACCAAAAAATATTAAACTCTTAGAGAAAATTAGTTTATTTCAACTAGATCTAAAAATGTGGATTTGAAGGAAATTTACAGCAAAGGAAAAGAGCAATCTTCAAGTAGATCAATCTTTCATGTTGATTTTTTGCTTTAAATACAAGATCTAAGTTTATTTTCATGATTATGCATAAATAATCCCATAAAAATAGAATCATAGGTTCAAATTTAGACCTCAATATCCTTAGATAATGATCAAAATCTTTATTATGACTACTTTATAGAGACCTCTTGAAGTTCTCTTTCTAACGCAAAAGAATTTTCTGAATAAGACACATGTGTGAAGCTTTGAGAGAATTCACAAAAATATTGAACCAATATATATCTAACACACTATTACCATATCCATGAGTAATTCAAAATACACACAATGAATAAACCAACTATGAATAAAACCAATTATTATTAAAAAGAACGTGATTAATAAAATGGAGAAACTTTGCTTAAGTATGCAAGGATAAACAAGAAGCAAGCCTAACTAAGCGATGTGGGATAAATCCTCACATAGGATAAAACTAGGAAAAGGATGAAAATCCTAGCTAGACCTAGCAAACATGAGAAATATACTCTAACACCCCTACTAAGTGAAGCTAGGGGATAATAATAGAGGATGCAATGTGAAACCATGTGTCCCTATGGATACAAATCCATCTTTTCAGAGTACATGGATGTTGAATAGATGTAACCCTGAAGGAAAAGTGGGAATAGCGTTGAATACAAGTATCATTGAACACAAACACTATACTCTAGAATAATGGGTATAATGATAATGAACCCAATGAAGAATTACTTTAACACCCTTTAACAAGATGGTGAGAAGTGAGTACAAATATTGATAGGGCTACCACACTAGTGTCACTAGTGGGGATACCAGACTAGTTTCACTATAAGTATCACCAAGAATGCCATGGAGTTAAGTAAAAAATCCTCATATAGGTTCTAACAAATAAAGTGCATGAATAAGATACCCATGTATAAAGTAATAATACATAAAACACTCATAAAAGTGAAAAATATACATAAAAATCTAATAAAGTGGATAAAAAAACAAAACCCATAGGAAAAATCCACCTAAAAGAGAGAAAAGAATAAGAGAAAAATAAATCCCCCTAAATATGATGTTATATTAGTCTATACTCCTAGTACTCACAAATCATGAAGGAACTTAATCTACACAAGTGGTCTTAATCTACTACTCAATCATAATTCCCCAGAATAAATTCAATCAATAATATAATTAGTGGTGATGAAAGTACAAAAGAGTACTACATATGCAAGGAATTATCAACACCTAAGAATAAAAATGTACACAACACCACCCATACTATTGACTAGGTGGAGTGATGATAAACAATATATATGTACATCCCTCATAATGGTTGGATTGAGTTAAAAAGGTCTACATGAGTGGTAAAAAAACACTACTCAAACATCGAACAAGTTTATTTTGAATTAATGATCAAAAGATATAGTTTTTACAAGGTTGTCCAATCATAAATAGGTCAAAAATAAAAAATTACACCAAAAAATATTAAACTCTTAGAGAAAATTAGTTTATTTCAACTAGATCTAAAAATGTGGATTTGAAGGAAATTTACAGCAAAGGAAAAGAGCAATCTTCAAGTAGATCAATCTTTCATGTTGATTTTTCGCTTTAAATACAAGATCTAAGTTTATTTTATTGATTATGCATAAAAAATCCCATAAAAATAGAATCATAGGTTCAAATTTAGACCTCAATATCCTTAGATAATGATCAAAATCTTTATTATGACTACTTTATAGAGACCTCTTGAAGTTCTCTTTCTAACGCAAAAGAATTTTCTGAATAAGACACATGTGTGAAGCTTTGAGAGAATTCACAAAAATATTGAACCAATATATATCTAACACACTATTACCATATCCATGAGTAATTCAAAATACACACAATGAATAAACCAACTATGAATAATACCAATTATTATTAAAAAGAACGTGATTAATAAAATGGAGAAACCTTGCTTAAGTAGGCAAGGATAAACAAGAAGCAAGCCTAACTAAGCAATGTGGGATAAATCCTCACATAGGATAAAACTAGGAAAAGGATGAAAATCCTAGCTAGACCTAGCAAACATGAGAAATATACTCTAACACCCCTACTAAGTGAAGCTAGGGGATAATAATAGAGGATGCAATGTGAAACCATGTGTCCCTATGGATACAAATCCATCTTTTCAGAGTACATGGATGTTGAATAGATGTAACCCTGAAGGAAAAGTGGGAATGGCATTGAATACAAGTATCATTGAACACAAACACTATACTCTAGAATAATGGGTATAATGATAATGAACCCAATGAAGAAGTACTTTAACACCCTTTAACAAGATGGTGAGAAGTGAGTACAAATATTGATAGGGCTACCACACTAGTGTCACTAGTGGGGATACCAGACTAGTTTCACTATAAGTATCACCAAGAATGCCATGGAGTTAAGTAAAAAATCCTCATATAGGTTCTAACAAATAAAGTGCATGAATAAGATACCCATGTATAAAGTAATAATACATAAAACACTCATAAAAGTGAAAAATATACATAAAAATCTAATAAAGTGGATAAAAAAACAAAACCCATAGGAAAAATCCACCTAAAAGAGAGAAAAGAATAAGAGAAAAATAAATCCCCCTAAATATGATGTTATATTAGTCTATACTCCTAGTACTCACAAATCATGAAGGAACTTAATCTACACAAGTGGTCTTAATCCACTACTCAATCATAATTCCCCAGAATAAAATTCAATCAATAATATAATTAGTGGTGATGAGAGTACAAAAGAGTACTACATATGCAAGGAATTATCAACACCTAAGAATAAAAATGTACACAACACCACCCATACTATTGATTAGGTGGAGTGATGATAAACAATATATATGTACATCCCTCATAATGGTTGGATTGAATTAAAAAGGTCTACATGAGTGGTAAAAATACACTACTCAAACATCGAACAAGTTTATATCATATACACCAAAATAGATCCATATCATGTTGAAAGAGACTGTCAAACTATCAAAGAAGACAAGATGACACTGAGATTCACTATAATAACTACACTTTAAGCTATAAGAGACTGTTAACTATCATAAAAGTGGTTTTAAAAATATAGATAAATTTTCCTGAAGATGATGGCCCATGGTGGTGATGGAAGATACAAGCAAATAAAAAATTGAAAAGGTGCCTAAAATAGAGCATAGAAATGCATAAAGGTAGACAAGGATAAATTAGCAAAACCCCCATTACACTTTATAAATAATTACAAATATAATATAAAAAACACCAAATATAAACAAGGAAGACATTGGGATTCACTAGAATAGATACAAACAAGGAGACTTTCAACCTATCAAAAAACCAATCAAATATCATGAGAGATCCTCTAAAAAACAAGGGAACAAAAAATTATCTCCACAGAAGGCAAGGCACTAAGAAATGGTCCTTAATGGATATTTTTTCACTTGTATTTTCACTCGTTAATCATATTCCTATCTCTCCTCGTCCAATTTGGATAATGGAAACATCTCTCTTGTAATGGGTGATAATTTTGTTATGTTGAATCTCTAGAAGGGATAATTCCCTTGATGTATTCTTTGAACTACTTTCTTACCTATCAATTTTTGATGAAAAGGGTTGAGAAAAATATTAGAAATATAAAAAAAAATTATGCACCAATATTATATTTCCTCATATGAGCTAAACTTATACTACTTAGAGTTAAACTAGGCTTTTTTTAACATAAAACTCACAATTCAAGTTGCATTATCACATCAGTGTTTCATAAACTATGTTCAAGAAAGTATTTGATACTTAAGAGAGAAATTAATAATTTATTAAGAGAAAAAATAATACACGACTTATAATACACTCCTAAACTTGAAAATAACACTAAAAAAGACCTATAATAATCACTCTTATGCACACTTAGTGAATAATCAAGGATAGCATGCTAGAAAAGGTCATCTTCTACTAGACAAGACCAAAAATATTGTAATTACGTCTAATTTTAGAGCATGAAAATATTAAAAAACACTTTTTATTTCTTCAATATTCATTCAAGTACAAATTTATCCAAGTTTTCACCATCAACCAATGGAGGTTTCTTAAAAAATCTAAAAGAGTCCATATTTATAGCCTTTGAGAGAGAAACAAGACAAAGGAAGTCCAAATTTAATTTTTACACTTGTTAATCTGATAAAATAGGTTACATATACATTATAAATATATTTTAAATGAACCATGAAATTTCAAGAGGTTCAAATGTCCATAAATATCACAAAACTAATGAAAAGTGGCATAAAACTCTTGGACCTAGCTCAAGAAATTGCCTTCATCATTTGGAGTTGTTTTAACATCCCACCACTAAATAGGGATATTTATTATGAATGAAATAAAATGGAATGTTTTAAATCATAAAATTTCATTCATTAGTTACATTCCTACTCATCTTGAAACTCTTAAAAGGTAGCCATCACTATCTATAGTCTAAAAAACTCCATTTTCAATCACTCCTTACACTTGGCCTCAAAATTGCCTTCATTTTTCCATGAAAATCCATGGGATGGAGTTAATCACACTTTTAAAGGCTATATATGGCCTTGGAATTCTCAAGTACACCTTAAAAAGGCTCATACTTAATTTTTTCACCATTCTCACCCTTGTGTCCACCATGCCAATTTTGATTGGTTGAAAGGAAGGAAATTGTTTGACACTTATAAGATTTTAAAATTCATAAAATTACCATTAGGGGTTAAACAAAGTCTATATATTTACTCCAAACCTTATCTCATCCTCTAAAACCTTATAGAACCTGTAAAACATAAAAAATGGTCAAAATTACCCTATTTTGCATGCTATCCTACAATTTTGTACAACTCATCTTAGTGGGAGATATATTTAGGGAGTCATCTACATGATAAAATAACTTTAATTTCCAAAATATTCCATTTGGATAGTTCTCCAAGCTCATTTTCTCCATTGGCTCTTGGTTGAGGGTTTAGTAGGGTTTTAGGTAGTTTTTGGTTTTATTATTTGTTCATAAAGCTTGGACATTGAACTTAACAAATAATTAAAAAAAAACTTATTCCAAGTGACCCTACTAAATTGTCTTAATCCCTCTATTTCCCATGCAAAACCTTGGAAAATATCTGAGCATTTGAAAACACCTTTTTGAGCTTCATTCTACTCCTTTTACATGTTTGAGATCTTTTTGGGCTAGAAATGGATTTTCAATGGGTTTATCTACATACTATAAGTTAAATAATATGTATATACACCTGCCTAACCAACTTTAACCATCTAGATAGTTCAACAAGGGTAGGATTGAAGATGTACTACCATTTGGCACTAGGCCTCCCCAAGGCCTAATAGGTCTAATAGGCACCATTCTAGGTTTGATTACTAATACTAATTTATTTTAGTTATGTTGGGATATTATTCATATTAACACCTAATATTAGCTTTACAAGCCACTACATATCCCTCCAAGCACCCTACTTCATCATCTTTTCTCATTTGCCAACTAGGCTTAGTGGAGGTTTACTTAGTTGAATTGTATCCATGAGAAATTTGGTCACCCTAAAGGGTATGAGCTTGATTTAGTGCCTTCATAGAATAAATTTTCCTTATATACACCTTATCATGTGTTTATATTATTTTCCAAAATCTCTTTATCAATTCCTTTGCTCATTTTGTCCTTACTAGTTCATTTGTCAAGACCTAATTTTCATGGACTGGCTGACCTCTATGAAAAAATAGTGAGGTATATAACTTATCCATTAAATTGAGTGTTTTGGGAGATATAATTTTTTTTTCATATCCAATTAATTATATTATATCTCTAATTTCATCCAAAAACACTCCCTTCCTTAATTATTCTTCATGTTCACCTATTGGATCAAGAGGTTTCATGACTCATTATATGGACTGATGGCCTTGTCATAGTAAGGAAAAGTGGTTGAGAATATTTTAGGGGTATCAAAGTTTGTTAAACATTAATTTTACCTATCATATACCATCTCAAGTTTATGACCAACCTTATTTCCCTCATTCACAAGTTTATGTCTTCACTTGGCTTGTCATTTTGATCCCTGCTATAGGTGTGAACAGGGGCTAAGAACCCTATAAGCTCCCTATTTATCTCTTGTTTGAAACTTATGGAGTCATAATGACATTAAAATAAGTTATATCCTATCTAATATATCATCTAAACTTTTTATTTGTGCCTTAAATGTACTTTCAGCCCAAATTGGGTACCCTGTTATACTTATACTTAGACCCCTACTTTTTTAGGCCTATTGTGGGTGTGTTTTCCCTCTCTAGAGCTTATGAATATTATTAAATTCATGGATAAGGTTTATATTTTCTAGGTTTATTATGTCACTCTTTCCAAGAATCTTAACATACACCTTTAACATATAGACCGAGTCCTCTCCAAATGACTATGCAACCCTAATTGCTGACTAAGACAAGCCTACCTATAGGTATGCTCTACATCATGAAACCTTGATTAGGATGTTTGGTAGTCTTTATTTATCCCATATTTTTCATGTAATGAATAATTTTCTTTGGATTCACCTTTAATGAGTCTTAAATCATCAAACAAGAATCAAGTTTGTCTTAATTGTCTCATAGCCCACTATAGGTTTGAATTCTCTATATAAGGGACACATCAAGATAATCATGGAGTTGAAAAGGGACACTAAAATCCATATTTGCTTAATTTCAAGCCATATTACCTCATATAACTATCTTATTCAACCTAAAAATGAAGGTTTTCTCATTTTTTGCTTCTTAGGTGGCAAAAGGTCATTTGTATCTTCAGGTTAATAGACTTCAATGAAGTATCTCAGTGTTTTTCTAGGCACATTTGAATCCCTCAAAACCCTATCTCCTAATATTTAACCTCAATATTTTTCATGGGTATATTATATGATAGGGTCTATAATATACACCTTGTTATATTTATTAAGACCCCATACCACCATGCTTTATGATTCTTACAAAACACCTTTTGGTCTCTATTTTGCCATTTTAGGGAAAATTTCCCTGAACACAGTCTTTTGTTTCCCAACATGGTTCCACACCTTCACATTTCCTTATAAATATTTATATGGGTATGTCATAACTTTATTTCTATAGTAACATCTCAAGGAAGTGTCACATTATTTTAAACCTTATGTACAACACTTTGATCCTCTACTCAGCCACCTATAGGTGGGTGTTTTGGTAAGCAAATGATGAACTAGGTATGAACAAACTGAAACCATGAGTGAATATGAACATTACATGCTATTATAAAACATATTAATGCACCCCAAACAATTCTAATAAGTTGGAATATATGTCCACCTCTCCATACATTAGCATGATGTTAGTAAAGGACCTATGGGTAGATGTCTTAGATGTGTGTAGACAATGAGGGTATGAGGTATGGAAAAAAATGGTGAAAATTAACTTTAAAAAAAATCAAAATAAATTTCCAACCTTAAAAACATGGCCTCCATGCCTGGACACATTGAAACCAGCTTCAAAACACCCTTTTCAACCTAAAGATCACTTGTATGCACATGGAATATAGTAAGCAAGGGCATCGCATGATTGTTTAGTATGGTGAATTGGGCATGTGACAACATTAAAACATTTTATTAATCATATAAATGAACTCTCTTCAAATATTTATGGTCTAAATAACTGATATACCATGAATGTAACTCCAAGAATAAGGTGAGCAAGCCCATAAATGTGACTGGAAGTGAAGCTAAGCATAAACTTGAAAATAGAGGAAGACAAGCTAGAAAGATACTAAAATGATGAAATGGTGAAACCAAAACATGGAAGGAAATTAAAATATTAATTTTATGCATGTGGTACATCATTTTCCATTCATACAAAACCTTTGTAAAAGACCAACAATTTATAACAAGGTAAAACTAATTGTAACTTCACTCCTTCACTCCTGTTTGCAAACTAAGCTATTTGGATCATCAAATCAAATAAAAAACATAAACCAATCATTTCATACATGATTTTAGGGATTAAAAATTCTCTAGAACTAATATTCTCAATTTAATTATATGTACTTTGACAAGCAAGAGCAAAACTTGTAGGGTGCACATATTAGTAAGTAGATTGAGAAGGTCAAGTTTTTAGGAATGGTTCATAAAACTCAAAACATAATTCCTATACAAAAAACATCAAATTGAAGATGACTAATTTTATAATAAACCCCTAATATCATTTTTATTTAAACCTCTTGTGTTGACCGTACCAAGTAGAAATCTACAAGTCACTTTTTCTTGCCAAGAGAGGTGGAAAGGATTAAAATAGTTTTGGAATTAAAATGACACTTTTATATAATTTCAAACATGGGTATTATCATGTGAAATCTGAAGAGTCACATTTCAACCTTTTTCATGTGGCACACTTCCTAAAGAGGTCGTACAAGTGCTAGTTTCCTCTCCTTTCACTAGAAAACTACATTTTCTTTTGGATAACCTACCATATTTCAATATTTTTAGTTTTTTAATACTAAAATATACACATGGGGCATGAAATAATGTTTTTAACCTTCACACTTCCCAAAAAATGGTAAAAAGCATTAAATTCACCTTTTTGACCCATAAAATGACTCAATGACATGTTGGCTAACGAAATTCATTACCAAGTCTAATATATCATTGAATAACATTAAATTATCTATGAAACACCTCATGAAAAGATATTATTCCCCCCTAAACATCTATAAAACCAATTTTTTACCTATGTGTGCCCCAATTTGACCTAAAAGTCAAGTTTAGTCAATAAATTGGTGACTCATAGGGGTATTATACCTAATATACTAAGGACCAGTAGCCTTATCCTATCTTGGGCCAAGGGAGTCAATGGATTGTATAAAACAACTAGAAAGGAATTTCTTAAAGCTCACACAAAATAACCACCAAACACCAAGAAAATATAAGACAAAACAAGACACACAAGACTCACACATGTGCATAAGTTCTTAGGGAACATAAGGAAAACACAAATTATGTACAAGGAGAGAGGATAAACTTATTAATAATTTTTTAGATATATCCCATTGACTAGGATATGAATCTCCTCTCCATCTAACTTTGAGAGTTGTAAGGCATTGTGTTGCTTGCATTGGGTGATAACATATGGGCTACTCCATAAGAAATCAAACTTTGTGTGTCTTCTAGGTTTAGCCATATATTCATCCCACTTTAAAATAATGTCTCCCTCCTTGAAACTCCTTGGAATAGATTTATTATCAAAGTATCTCTTCATTTTATCTTGGTGAACTCTCATAGTTTTCAAAAAATATCTTGATCACTTATATTCTCATGCTCTATCAACTCACACAACCTGACTTTCATGCTTTCATTCTCCATCAACATTAGTTGATAAGTGAGGTCTAAGGCTAGTAACTCAATTTAAATAGGTAATATATCTTCTCTCCCATAAACAAGTGTGTATGGTGAGTTTCTAATGTCTCTTTTTTGGGTGATCCTATTAGCCCAAAGTGTTATCTTTAACTTGGAATGTCAAGTCCTTTGGTTATCTTCCATTTTTCTCTTTATGGTCCTGATTTGAATTTTATTGGTGGACTCAGCTATTCCATTCCCTTGTATATAGTAGTTGGAGGATTTACTAAGATAGATTCCATGTTTCAAATCTCATTCACCTATCTTCATCCCAAGGAAATCTAATGAATTATCTAAAATTATTATTGAAGGAGCCCCAAACCTTGTCATTACGCCTTCATAGAAGTCTAAAACTAAAATTTTATTTTCTTCCTTGAGAGAAACATCCTCTACCCACCTTGTGAAATAATCTGTATTAGTCAACACCTATTTTTGGCTAGCACTAGAAGGTGGATTGATTAAGCCTATGATATCCAAACCCAATTGCATGAAGGGTTGATCAACTTAAATTTTGATAAAGGGGCAAGGTAGTAATATTTTTTTTACCATCAAAGAGAGCACACATTTGAAACTTCCTTACCTAGGCATGGGTATCTTTCAGTAAACTAAGCCAAAAGTATCCAAGCCTCATAATCTTAGTAGTTGTGGTTCTTAGAATAAAGTGACCACTAGCTATTCCATCAAGAAACTCAAGTAAAATTTTCTCAATCAAATTTGATTCAACACACCTCAATAACACACCTAATAATTCCTTCTTAAATATCATTCCATCAACAAGTACATAAGGAATGGATTACGATCTAAAGTACCTTATTTTAGATCTATCAAATCCTTATGGACACTCACCAGTTCAGAGAAAATGGATCATATCTTGTGTCCAAATCCTCATTGGTGAAGATTCAATTATCATAGGGTCATCATGAAGTTCAAAAATTTCCTCCTTTTATTCCTTCAAATTTTAATTAAGATTCTCACATAACCCCTTCCCTTTTACTAGCTTGGTTGTCTTGATTTCCACATCATACTCCATCACTTTTCTGATCTAACCAACCCTTTTATCATTCAAATATATGCTCAAAATGGAGTATTATACACTAGGATGAGGTACTAATGTGTGAATCTTGTTTTTAGATAAAATACACCTAAAATTCTTTAGACTTATAACAATTGAAAGTACTTACTTCTCAACATAGGTGTATCTTACCTCATAACCTTCTAAACCTTGGATAAAGAATGCAATAGGCTACCCCATGTTTTCTTAATTTTATTGAGTAAGCATGGAATATATCACCTCCTCATTTCTAAAAGTATAAAAGTTTAAATCCTTTGAAAAATTATGACTTGCAAGAGTTAGAACTTGGGCAATGGCTTGTTTAGTCTCTTCAAAACTTTCCTTCCTTTTTTTATTCCAATTGAAAACTTCATCCTTCCTTACCATATAGGTTAGAGGCCCTTAATAAATTATAAAAATTAAGGATGAACCTCCTTATGAAATTAATTTTCCAAAATAAACTTTTTAAACCTTTCTTGTGTTTGGGCAAAGCTAATGCCAAGATTTCACTTACCCTTTTGGGATCTATGGATATGCCCCTCTTTGAGATAATGTGTCCTAAAAAATTTCCTTCATGAACAAAAAACACACACTTCTTGGTGTTTCTAGTGATTATAAACTCCTTACATCTCTCAAAAATTTGCCTAAGATGATTCAAATGATCCTTTGCATCCTTAGAAAAAATTGTGACATCATCAAGATACACCAACACAATGTCATTTATTAATCTTTGAAAAGCCATATACATTACACATTTAAAAATATCTCCAGCACTAGACAAGCCAAACTTAATTTTTCTATAAACATATGTACCCCATTTAGTAGTAAAGGTTGTCTTATATTGATCACTTTCTTTCACCAAAATTGTGATTGTACCCAGAATACCCATCAAGGAGAGAAAACCTATCACTACCTTCCACAAATTTCAAAATTTGTTCTGTGGAAGGAAGATGATAATGGTTCTTCAAGGAAACTCTATTCAAGTACATAAAATCAACACACAACCTGATTTCTCCATTATTCATCCTAATATGCACTAAGTTTTCCAACCAAGATGAATGCTTAAAAGGAAAAATGATTTTAGACTCAATCAATTTAGTGAGCTCTTTCTTCATGAGAGGCTCAAACTTAGGATTGAATGGAAATTTTATTTTCTTGAGAGGATTGGAATTTTAATCTATCTCTATAGTATGTTTGGATATGTTTTGATCAAATCCCTTAAAATCACTATAGTCCCATGTAAAGACATTAAAAATGCCTTGCATAACTAAATAAAAGCGTACTTCTCTTCAGTAGTACATATCTTCCCAAGTGAAAGAATCTTATCTTTGAAGATTTATACTTTCTCATTATTTTCTTGCTTATTATACATGATTACATTTTGTTTATTCAACTATTCATCATCATTGAAGATACTCTCAAGTGTGATTAGACCTTTAGGGATCTTATTTGATTTCAATTATACAATCTACTCTCCATATTGCTCCTATAGTTTGGAATGATTCTTGGGAAAAAAATCACCCTCCTCTTATATAAAAAGTTTTATTTATTTTTCACTATCAAACACTTTACAATTAGTGAAATTATCTGGTATGGAGGGCCTTAAAATCACCTTGAGGTGTGGTTGGTTTTTATCCTCTCATATCCCCTTTAGAACAACAAATTGAGCTCCAATTATTACCAACCTATCAACATGTTTATTGTCTTTTCTTGGGATATATATGATGTTTAAATCTTGTAAATCCTCCACAAGATCCAACACTCAATATTTATAGGACTCAAGCAAAGAGTTCTTAGTCACATTTTGGCCTCTTACTTGATTCACAATTGACTCACTATCACCATACACTTGTAACTCTTTCACACCTATTTTCCTATCCCACTCAAGGCCATGAATGAGGGCCTCATATTATTCCACATTAAAATTAAAATATAATTTAAATATGAAAGTGTAATAGTACCTTTCCTTAGAAAGATTAAAAAAACATTACTCCACCACTTGCCCCAACATTACTTCTAGAGCCATCAAAGAATAGCTACCATAAATCATCCATGTCTGCACTTGGCTTGACCAAGTTTGGCATGAAAGAGTCCTCTTAATGTATAAAATACACTCTAATAGCATAATCCTCTATGAATTTATAAGTATCATGCTCATAATATTCATCTCCCCATTCATTTAAGTACAAATTAAAAACTCCAAGAGAAAATGATGGAGATTGGTCTACGTGAAGTTCCTCCTTATCAATAATGGCATAATTGACATTATCCACCTTAGTCATGTAATGATATATGTGGTTGTGATGGATAGACTCTAATTAAATATTTATCTTAGTACCATACTTTGTCCTAGAAACCATATAGGACCAATTGGCTACCAAGTATCAACCTATCTTAGTTGTAAACTCTCTTGACAAACAAAGAGCAAAGTATGGAGGAAAATATACCACAACCACATCATGAGGAATGTAAAAAGTAGGAAAAACATGAAAAATCAAGTTGAAATACTTTACTACTCCCAAGATCTTTTCTAGTGATCCATCCAATTGTAAAACTCCTTTAGCCATTACCTCATATTTGAGTCCAAGTTTATCTACTATACACTTGGTTATAACTATAGTAGTAACCCCAATATCTATGATGGAATTATGAACTAAGAAATTAAAAATTAATTAGATATAGTTATAAAGGAGGAGTTTTATCAATATTATTTACTTTTCCATCAATGGGTTGAGTCCCATTCACCAAGACAATGTTCTCATTCCTAGCTGATCCAACTTACTTACAAAGTCCTTGCAATTCTTTATGAAGCATGTCCTTTTATCCATGTATTTTTAGTGAATCACATAGTTAAATAATAATATGAAAATTCTTCATCTAATCCACAAAATTGATATAATTATTGATCACCTTGGAAGGTTCTTTGGAAGCACTACTATTTTGTGGTGTAGCTTGTGGAGGTGGATGTGTAAGAGCAGGCCTTGCATTCTAAAACATTTTATTTTCCTACACCCTAAGATCTTAATTAGATCCCAAAATATTAGATATGATTTATGAGTCAACATAGGTCCTTTATTGGATCCTTATGTCTCTTAAACATCTCTCTTCTTAGACCTAGTGTTAGAGGATACATTAACATTCACGTTGCTTGGATTCCCCAAATGATTGATGACACAGAAATATCCCTCCAAATGATTTATGAGAGTAAAATTAAATTGTGTTTTCCTATTATCCATTCCTAATTTCATTCCACCTTTAATTATCACTTTAAAATTTTAAACTTGAGATGTTTGATTACCTTGCATAGTCATGGCTTGATTATGCATCTCATTGGCATAAGCAACTTGGTCTTGATTTTGGTCATCAGAGGTATAACTTGGTTATCATTAAGAAAGGTTTCTTTGAGTGGTATCAAGATATTTGGAAGATTATGTATCATTTGGATTGTAACTATGGTAAGGTCTATCTTGGGTGAGTTGACCTTGTCCTTGAGTATTACATTGGAAAGGAGACCTATTGGTCTGCCTAAACTGATTGTAGGACTAGTATGGCCTATAAATTTGATATTGATGCCTTTTGAGATAAACCAATTCATTGGTAACTCTTTGGATCAAAATATTGACATCATGAATGTCATTTATGGGAACAATGGAAGACCTTTCTTGACTAGTCAAAGGAGCCAAAGTAGGTAATACAACTTGACTAAGAGGCTAAAAATCAAGGAACAATGACATTAGTGGTGTAAGACAAATCTTACCCACTTGAATGAGAAAATTATTAGAACTTATGGATATCTGATAAGAAATATGAACTATATTCCCACTCATGGATTGGATCATAATGGCTACATCACTATTCAATGCTTTTAGATATTACAAGAAGGCATCATTTGGAGTAGGTCTCACAAGGGATAGAATCCTATCCCATATTTTTTGAAACCTATTATTAAAATATTACATTAACTCTTATGGTTCGCTCTTTATAGTGGTAAATTTATGAACTAGTGATAGATTATCACTATTCTCTCCAAACCTCTTATTCAATAGATCTCCTAGTTCATCCCTGAAATAACAAAAAATTTAGGTAGAGTCTCATACCAATCTAAGGCTTTTCCTTTGAGAGACAATGCCAAAGACCTAATAGACACATTATCTTCAATGATATTATGGATATTTAAGAGTTTTTATATGTTTATAATGTGTTTAATGGTAGTAATAGGACCCTATCCACTAAAAGATAGAACACTCTTAGGGGATACTCCCAAAATTTGGTCATATTGGGCAAGATTCAAAGGAGATGATTCAGCAAAGGCTACAAAAGGTTAGTTATTAGACATATTTGAATGTATATTATGGGTATTATAGGTTGATATTAGTAGGAATTTGGACTTATTAAACACCAACTCTCTTGAATAAGGATGAATATTCACAAACCGAAACCTTCTAGCAGAATACAAAGGCAATTGCACAAACTCAAAAGGTATACCTTTAACAACAAACCTAGTGATCACCTTTGGCATGGAAATTAGGGATTTATAAGAAACCAAAGAGTTGAAAACATTAGTGGAGTTACCAAGTATTTAAATTAGATGTTCTTGTAGCTACAACTATGCCAATACTAGCACCAATGTTTGACAATATTCTAGGACTTAGAGTCCTACTAAGCATGCCAAAAACTATTTTTACCTATATTTTTACACCTTGAGGATATTCCTAGATCTCCTCATCAATGTGGCATGGTGTGTACATCTCTCTTTCTATGGGTGGCACTTTTTTTAAGATGAATATCTAGAAGGGCTAGTTCCCTTGATTCATTCTTTGAAGTACTTTCTTGCCTATTACTTTTGGATGAGAAGGGTTGATAGAACACTTAGGAAGATAAAAAATTTGATTCAAAAATATATTATTTCCTCATATAAACATAAATTATACTACTTAGAGATAAAGAAGGGCTTTTTTTTACACATAAAACTCACGATTCAAGTTGTATTGTCACATCAATGTTTCATAAGCTAGGTTCAAGAAGGTATTTGATACTTAAGAGAGAAATGAGTGATTAATTAATATAATATAGTAATATACCACTTATAATACACTCTTTTACTTAAAAATAACACTAACAAATACATGTAACAATTACTTTTCTACACACTTAGTGAACAAACAAGGATAACATGCTAGAAAAGGTAATCTTCTACTAGATAAGACCAAATAACATAAAATTATACATCATGTAAGTAGTAAAACACACTCTTTTATTTATTAAATAGTAATTAAAGTACAAACTTGGCTAGGATTTCACCATCAACCAATGGAAGCTGCTCAAAAAAGCCAAAAGAGTCTATATTTATAGCCTTTGAGAGAGAAACAAGACAAATGAAATATAAAGGTAATTTGGAAACTTGTCAATATAATAAAAGAGGTTAAATTTACATGATAATTATATGTTAAATTGATCTAGGCAAAAATTCAGGGGACAATTCAAGTGATGGGTCTATCCCAATTGATGACAAAACTTCTGGGAGCCATAACTTTTGTACTGTAGCTCCAATTGACTTATCATTTGAACCGTTGGAAAGATAAGAAAGAGGAGAATGAGGTGAGATGGAATTGAAATTTTCTAAATGATTTTTGACCCTGGAAAACCCAATGGAAGTTCCCCAAATTTCAATTTTAGTAGTGTAGTCTAAAAATAGTAAGTTTCTATAAATAGTAATTCATCAAATTTTGTATTATTGTAAATTGTGAAAGTCAAACCAATTCATCTCCCTCGATATTGGTGACCTTACACATCCTCCCCAAACCTTAAAAATATGTATAAATGAAGATTTAACCTGAAATGGAAAGTAGACATCTCTTCTTAGAGATAAGCATATGTTTGGGTCTACAGATTTGATCAATAAAACATCTCTTCTCGGAGATAGCATTATTTTGAATTGTCTTTTTCCTATTTATTGAATTATCTTTCAACCAAAGCTTTTGAGTTTTGGATCAGTATATCAGAATATTTTTTATTTAGATTGAATGATCTTGAGGATGAGGTTAGATAATAGGAAGCTTGGGTGGAAAATAGAACTAGCATACTATCCACCTATTCACTCCAAACAACTTCAAATGGCAGACAACATCGAGACATCTAATCCTTTCAAGCAAATGGTGAATGAATCCCTCCAATATTAGAAAGAGTAGATGATACAAAAGTTCACTCAAACTCTCTAACAAATCTGATGGGAAATTTTGGCTCCTCATTCACACCCCCACATCCTTTCAGTGCCCCAACACCCTTCAAGGTTTAGGTGAATTTCGGTATCCCTACATTTGAAGGAAAAATCAATGCTAATGTAGTAGAAAATTGGTTAGATCAATTGTCATCTTATTTTTTTGTAAATAAATTCACTGATAAAGAGAAGATCAATTTTTCTCATTTAAAAGCATCATTGCCTATCAAAAATTGGTGGGAAGTGTACAAAAAGAGATTCAATGTAAAGATATTGGAATTGAGACGGCACCTACCTAGGATGATTTCATAGAATTTGTAAAGGAAGAATACTACCCCATTGGATCATATGAAGATTTGTATATAGAGTGGCAACAAATTTTCCAAGGTAAAGAATAGTCTGTTCAAGATTACACTGACATTTTTCATTCTCTATCTGTGAGATTGGGCATCCAAGAAAGTGATAAACACAAGGTTCTCAAATACCATGGCTACTACAATGGTACATATGGGGAGAAATGGAACTCTTTAATTTGTAAACCCTTGGAGAAGCATACAAGTTCATAGTAAAGATTGAGAAGAAGTATGGAAGAATGAATATGAAGAGTCAGCCTTCAAAATGGAAAAGTGACAAAGAAGGTCAAACATGAGGCCAAAATTGGAAGTAAAAGGAAGGAAAGACTAGGAATTGGTGTGATTATCACAAATCTGGAGCTCACTCCAAAAAAGAATGTCGAGCGATCAAGTCCCTACTTTTTGAGTCATAATCCTCAACATCCACTGCTCTACCTCATATAGACTCTGCAGTTAAAGAGGTTGAAGAAGAGATTATAGATGTTGATCCCAAATACATTTTTTCTTCATCATAGACCCACGAGGAAAGGATAGACGATAAAGAAAGGTTGTTTCACTCTAAATTATGGGTGAAAGGTAAGCCTCTACATTTCATTCTTGATAGTGAAAGTCAAAATAATTTAATTTATACTAATGTTATGAAAATCCTAAATTTGTCCATGAATACTCACCCAAAACCATATACTATTGGATGGTTGAGTCTAGGGAGAAACCTTTGTGTCACCCACCAATGTCTTCTCTCATATGCAATAAAACCTTTCCAAAATGAGGTCTTATGTGATGTGGTCAATCTAGATGTTTGTGATGTACTCTTTGTTCAACCATTCATGTATGATTGACATGGTATTTATGAATCAAGAACATTAATGATCAAGCTCACTCTTGGAACATGGTGCTACAGGGTACCAGAGGTACCACCTTCTACATCTATCTCTCTGATTAGTGCCAAGAAATTTGTTCTCATGGTGGTTAAGCCACAAGAATCAAAAAGGGATGATGTTGTATCCCTGACTACACAAAAAACACAAAAAGAAAAGCAAATAGATACCAAGTTGAAGAATTTCATGGCCTTCCATCCACAGACTGATGGTCAGATAGAAATGGTGAACAATCGAGCCCATGCGCAGTTCCATAAATCACAGTCCATTACAAGTTTACATCAAGAATCAAATAAAAGTAAAACTACCACATTTGATGACAAATATTTATGAAATTGGAAAAATTTAGTCTCAAGGAGGGAGGAATGATCTAGGAAACAATTTAGGCGACAATTTAGGTGATGGGTCTATCCCAATTGATGATGGAACTTCTAAGAGCCATAACTTTTGCACCGTAGCTCCAATTGACTCATCATTTGAACTGTTGGAAAGATAAGAAAGAGGAAAACGTGGTGAGATGAAATTGATCTCTTTTCAATGAGTTTTTAACCCTAAAAACACAATATAAGTACCCCAAATTTCAATTTTAGCATTGCAACCTAAAAATAGTAAGTTTCTAAAAATAGTAATTCCTCGAATTTTGTATTGCTGTAAATCATGGAAGTTAAACCAATTCATCTACCTCAAGATTTGTGACCTTACACATCCTCCCCATACCTTTAAAACATGTATAAATTAATATGTAACTTGAAATGGAAAGTAGACATCTCTTCTCAAAGATAAGTATATGTTTGGGTCTACAAATTTGATCAATAAAACATCTCTTTTTAGAGATAGCATTATTTTTAATTATCTTGTTCTTGTTTCTTGAATTATATTTCAACCAAAGCTTTTGATTTTTGGATTAGAAATGAACCATGCAATGTTAATAGGTCCAAATGTCCATACAAATCATGAAACTGATGAAAAGTGCCATAAAATTATTAGTCTTCTCTGAGAATACTACCTTCATCATTTGGAGCTATTTGAACTTCCCATAATTAACTAATGATAAGTATAACTATTAGGATAAGAGTTAAGTTTTTTAAGCATGAAATTCAATTCATTGGTTGCATTCCTACTTATCTTTAAACTCATCAAAGGTAGCCATCATTATCTACAGTCTAAACAACTCCATTTTTAGTAACCCCTCACACTTGGCCTAAAAAATGCCTTATTTTTTCATGAAAATATATGAGAGTGACTTAATTACACTTTTAAATTTTATTCATGGCATTAGACTACTAAATTACACCTTAAAAAGGCTCACACTTAGATTTTTCACCCTTCTCACCCTTGTGTACACCATGCTAGTTTTGATTAGCTTAAAGGAAGGAAATTATTTTAATAATTATATGATTTTCCTAGGAATTAAATGAAAATTATGGGTTAGTTAAATTCTATAAAGTTCCTCCAAACTTTATCTCATCTCTTGAAACCTTCTAGAACTTACAAGACACAAAAAATGGTCAAAATACCATATTTTGCATGTTATCCCTATAATTCTATACATATCATATTTGTGGGAGATATCTTGAGGGAGTCCTCTATAGGATAAAATATATTTCATTACAAAAATATTCCATTTGGATATCTCTCCAAGCTCATTTTATCCATTGGTTCCTAGCTGAAGGTTTAATAGGGTTTTAGATAATTTTTGGTCTTAAGCTTTATTCATAAACCTTGGACATTGAACAAGACAAAAAAATCCACAATTTTTTTTTTCAAGGGACCCTAATAAAGTTTTATAATCCCTCTAGTTATAATAAAAAACCTTAGAAAATATCTATGCATTTGAAAACATCTCTTCGAGCTTGATTTTACTCCTTTTGCATGTTTGAGCTCCTTCTAGGTTAGAAATGGATTTTTAGTTGGTTTTTATATATGCTATTAGTTCCATCATATGTGCATACACCTCCATAACCTACCTGAACCATCTGGATATTTCACCAAAGAGTAGGAGTGAAGATGTACTACCATTTGGCATAAGGCCTCCCAAGGCCTATTAGGTCTAATAGGCACCCTACTAGGTTTGATTGCTAGGACTGATATATTTTAGGTATTTTGTTATATTATTAATATTGACACCTAATTTTCTCTTACCAATCCACTACATATCCCTCAAAACATCCTACTTGATCATCTTTTCTCATTTTCCAACTAGGCTTAGTGGAGCTTTACTTAGTTGGACTATATGCATGAGAAATTTGGTCACCCTAAGGGTTATAAGATTTATTTAATACCTTAATGTATAAATTTTAATTCTATATACATTTTAATATGTTTCCATGAGGTTCCCAAATCTCCTTGTCAATTCCTTTGCTCATTTTGTCCTTACTAGTTCATTTGTT
This sequence comes from Torreya grandis, assembly GCA_037957365.1. Lineage (NCBI taxonomy): Eukaryota > Viridiplantae > Streptophyta > Pinopsida > Cupressales > Taxaceae > Torreya > Torreya grandis. Next base: position 1,354,687 of record JARHVA010001696.1, on the reverse strand, counting down.
AAACCCTGATTTTCATGGACTAATTGACCTCTGAGACAAAATATTGAGGTATAACCCTTATCCATTAATAAAATTGAGTATTTTTGGAGCTCTATCAATTCCTAATAATCATTTTTTCTATATTTTTTTCTTTATTCTATGATTTAGTTGTTCAACCATATCCAAATGCCCAAAAAAGGCCTCAAACCCTTATTTTCTTGCATTTCCCTCAAACCCTTCAAAGAGTGACTTATACAAGCCAAAAAAGTTCTTATATGTTTATATAACATGTTTTCAATATCCAATTAATTCTATTTTATCTTTTATTTCATACAAAAACACTCCCCTCCTTATATTCTTCATGTTCACCTATTGGATCAAGAGGTTTCTTGACTCATTATACGGACTGATGGCCTTGTCATAGTAAGTAAAAGTGTTTAATAATATTTTATGGGTATTTAAATGTGTAAAACATTAATTTTACCTATAATATACCATTTTAATTTGATTTATAACCTTATTCCTCTCTTTCATAGGTTTATGTCTTCACTTGGCCTACCATCTTCAACCCTGCTGTAGGTGTGAATAACGGATTAAAACCCTATAGGTGCCCCATTTCTCTCTTGTTAAAAATTTATGTAGTTATCATGACCTTAAAATAAGTTATATATCATCTGATATATCATACAAACTCTTCCATTGGTCCTCAAATACACTTTTAGCTGAAACTGGGCACCCTATATACCTAGAATGAAACCCCTACTTTTTTAGGCCTATTGTAGGTTTGTTTTCCCTATCTAGAGTTTATGAAGATTATTAACTTCATGGATAATGTATATATTTGATATTTTTATCATTTCACTCTTTCCAATAATCTTAATATACACCTTCAACTTATAGATCGAGTCATCTTCAAATGATTGAGCAACTATAACTACTAATTGAGACAAGGCTACCTATAGGTATGCACTACATCATGAGACCTTACATAAGATGTTTGGTAGTCTTTATTTATCACATATTTGTTATGGAGTGCATATTTTTCTTTTTATTCACCTTTAAATAGTCTTAAAGCATTGAGTTTGTCTTAACTATCTCATCCCTATTGTAGGTCTGAATTCTTTGTATAAGGGACACCTCAAGATAGTCATGGAGCTGCAAAGGGACATTAAAGTCCATCATTTATTAATTTAAAACCATATGACCTATCTCAATAGTTTATTAAACTTAAACATGAAGTTTTTATCATTTTTTTCTTCTTAGGTGGCAAAAGGTCATTCGTATCTTCAGGCCTATAGACTTTAATGAATTATCTCAATGTTTTTCTAGGTATATTTGAATCCCTCAAAACCCTATCTCCTTATACTATTTAACCTTCATATTTTTCATGGGTATATTATAATCCAAGGTCTATAATATACACCTTATTATATGTCTTAATACCTCATACCACCATGTTTTAGAATGCTTACAAAAAGTCATTTGGTCTCTATTTTGTCATTTTAGAGAAGACTTCCCTAAACCAAATTTTTTGTTTCCCAACATGGTTACACACCTTCACATTTAATTATAATTTTTTTTGTGTTTTTCATGAACTTAATGATATACTAATATCTTAAGGAATTGTCACATTATTTCAACCATTATGTACAACACTTTAATCCCCTACATAGCCACCTATAGGCGGATGTTTTGGTAAGCAAATAGTGAACTGGGTATGAACAACCTAAAACCATGAGCGCATATGAACCTTACATGAATTATTCAAATATATTAATGAACCCCAAATAATTTTAATAAGTTATAACATATGTCCACCTCTCCATACATCAACATGATGTCATCCAGTGACCTATAGGTGGATGTCTTGGTTGTGTGTAGACAATGAGGGTATGAGGTGTGGCAAAACATGGTGTAAAATGGCTTGAAAATAACTCAAAATGAATTTAAAACCTTCAAAACATGTCCTCCATGCTTGGACACCTTGAAACTAGTTTCAAAACACCCTTTTCAACCTAAAGATCTCTTGTATGTACATGGAATATAGCAAGTAAGGGTATCACATGATCATTTACTATGGTGAATTGGGCATGCAACAACATTGAGACTTTTTATCAATCATATAAATGAACTCTCTTCAACTCTTTATGGTCTAAAGAACATATATACCATGAATGTACCTCTAGGAATAAGGTGAGCAAGCCCATAGACGTGACTACAAGTGAAGCTAAGATTAAAGTTAGCAATAGAGGAAGACAAGATAGAAAGATACTCAAGTTATGACATGGTGAAACCGAAACATGGAAGGAAGTGAAAATATTAATTTGAGTCATGTGGTACATCCTTTTCCATTCATACAAAACCTTTGCAAAATACTAATTATTTTTAATAAGCTAAAACTAACTAGAACTTACCTCCTTCACTCCTCTTTTCAAAATGAGCTAGTTGGCTCATGAAATCAAATATAAAATATAAACCAATCATTGGAGACATGATTTAATGGATTCAACATCCTCTATAACCAATCTTATTAATTTAATTATATTTACTTTTATAAACAAGAGCAAAACTTGCATGGTGCATAGATTAGTAAGTAGATCTGGAAGGTCAAATTTTTATGAATGGTTCATAAATCTCATACCACCATTACTATACAAAAATACATAAAATTCAATTTTATTGAGTTTATAATACACCCCTGAGAGCATTTTTCTTGAAACCTCTTGTGATGATTGTACCAAATAGAAATCTAGAGGTCACTTTTGCTTTCCAAGAGAGGTGAAAAGGAGTAAAATATTTTTAGAATTAAAATGAAACTTTAATATAATTTAAAAGATGGGAATTATAATGTGAAAGTTTAATAGTAACATTTCAACCTTTTTCAAATGGCATGCTTCCCAAGGAGATTGTCCAAGTGCCAGTTTCCTCTCCTTTCACTAGAAAATTGCCTTTTCTTTTTTCTTCTATATAACCTACCATATTTCAGTTTTTTTAGTTTATAAAGACTAAAATGGATATATGGGGCATGAAATAATCTATTTTAACATTCAAAATTCCCAAAAAACTTGTACAAATCATTAAATGCACCTTTTTGACCCCTAAAATGACTCAAAATGACATGTTGACTAATGAAATTCATGACCAAGGTTAATATATCATTGAATAACATTAAATGACCTATGAAACACCTCATGAAAATATATTATTACACAAAAAATATTTATAAAACCATGTTTTTACCTAGGGGTGCTCCAATTTGACCTAAAAGTCAAATTTGGTCAACAAATTGGTGACTCATAGGGGTAGTATGCCTGATATACTAAGGACTAGTATCCTTATCCTATATTTGGATAAGGGAGTCAATGGATAATTTAATACAAATATAAACGACTTACATAAAAAATAAACAAAACAACCACCACACACCAAGAAAATACAAGACAAAGTAAGGCATAAAGAATCACACATGTGCATAAGCACTTAGGGAACACAAGGAAAACAATAAATTATGTACAAGGAGAGAGGAGAAACTTAGTAATAATGTTTGAGATATAACCCATTTACTAGGACATCAATATCCTCTCCATCCAACTTTGAGAGTTGGAAAGCATTGTGTTGCTTAAACTGGGTGATAACACATGGGCTACTCCTCAAGGCATCAAAATTTATGTGTCTTCTAGGTTTAGCCTTATCTTAATCCCACTTTAAAACAATGTATCCCTCTTTGAAACTCCTTGTAATGGATTTATTTTCAAATTCTCTCTTTGTTTGATCTTGGTGAGCTCTCATAGTTTGCAAAAAATAGCTTGATCTTTTTTCTCCTCAAGCTCCATCAACTCACATAACCTGACTTCCATGCTTTCATTCTCCATCAACTTCAGCTAATAAGTGAGGTCCAAGGCTGGTAACTCAAGTGAAATATGTATTCTATCTTCTCTTCCATAAATAAGAGTGTATTGTGAGTTTATAATGGTTGTTTTTGGAGTGATCCTATCATCCCAAAGAGTTGTCTTCAACTTAGAATGATAAGTCCTTTGGTTCTCCTTAATTGTTATATTTATGATCCTAGTTATATTTTTGTTGGTGGACTCATCTATTCCATTACCTTGTATATATAAGTTGGAGGAGGTACTAAGATAGATGCCATGTTTTAAATCCCATTCACTTGTCTTCATCCCAAGGAAATCCAATACATTATCTAAAATTATTGTTGAAGAAGCCCCAAACCTTGTCACTATGCCTTTGTAGAAGTCTAGAACTAAAATTTAATTTGATTCCTTGAGAGAAATATCCTCTACCCACATTTTGAATTAATCTATAGAAGTCAACACCCATTTATGTCTAGCACTAGAAGGTGGGTTGATTAGGCCTATAAAATCCAAACCCAATTGCATGAAGGATTGATCAACTTGATTTAGGTGAAGGGACAAGGCAACAAGTTTTTTTTTACCATAAAATAGAGCACACTTTTTACTCATCCTTACCCAATAATGTATATCTTTGAACAAACTAGGCCAAAAGTATCCAACCCTCATAGTCTTAGTAGATGTTGTTCTTGGAGAAAAGTGAACACCAGTTGGTCCATCATGAAATTAAATCAAAATTTTCTCAATCTTATATGATTAAACACACCTCAAAAACACACCTAAGAATTCCTTCCCAAATTTCACTCCATCAACAAGTACATAAATAATATATTACAATTTAAAGTACCTTCTTCTATATCTATCAAGTCCATGTGGACACTCACCAGTTTGGAAAAAAATGGATCATATCTTATATCAAACTCCTCATTGGTGAAGATACAACTATCATAGGGTCATCATGAAGTGCTGAAATCACCTCCTTTTATTCCTTCAAATCTGAAGCAAGATTCTCACATAACCCCTTCCTTTTTACTAGCTTGGTTATCTTGATTTCCACATCATACTCCATCACTTTTGTGATCCAACCAACCCTTTTCTCATTCAAATATCTAATCAAAAGGAATTATTTAAAACTATAAGAGGTAATAATGTGTGAATCTTATTGTTAGATAACATTTGCCTAAACTTCTTTAGACTTATAACAACTAAAAGTAGTTGCTTCTCAACACAAGTGTATTTTACCTCATAACCTTCTAAACCTTGGCTAAATAAGGCAATAGGTTGCTCCAATTTTTATTAATTTTATTGAGTAATAATGGAATATATCACCTCCTCATTTCTAAAATTATACAATTTTAAATCCTTTTATAAATTAGGACTTTCAAGAGTTGGAACTTGGGCAATCGCTTATTTTATCTCTTCAAAACTTTCCTTCCTTTGTCTAATCCAAGTGAAAACTTAATCCTTCCTTTCCATAGAGGTAAAAGGATTTAATAAATTATAAAAATAAGAAATGAACCTCCTTATTAAATTAATTTTTAAAAATAAACTTTGAAAACCTTTCTTGTGTTTGGGCAAAACTAATGCTAAGATTGTACTTACCCTTTTAGGATCTATGATAGGCCTTTCTTGGAGATAATATGTCCTAAAAGTTTTCCTTCATGAAGGAAAAAAAAACTTATTTGGTTTGAGATATATTCCAAACTCCTTAAATATCTCAAAAATCTTCTTAAGGTGATTTAAGGTATCTATTACATCCTTAGAAAAAAACTATGGCATCATCAAGATACACCAAAATAATTTCATGTATTAGTCCTTGGAAACCCATATCCATTGCATGTTGAAAATTAAATATATAATTAGATAATCCAAAATGAATTTTCCTATAATAATATGTAAACCATTTAGTATTAAAGGCTATCTTATATTGATTACTTTCTTTCACCAAAATGTGATTATACCTAGAATACCCATCAAGGAGAAAAAACCTTTCACTACATAATCTAACTTGAAAAATTTGATTCCTATAAGTAATATGATAATGTTCCTTCAAGGAAACTCTCTTTCAGTCCCTAAAATCAACACATGACCTGATTTCTCCAATCTTATTCCTAACAGGGACTAAGTTTCTAACTAAGATGAATGCTTAATAGGAAAGATGATTTTAGACTCGATCAACTTAGTGAGCTCTTTCTTCATGAGAAGGTCAATATTAGGATTGATTTTACTTTGTATTTTTTTTATAATATTATCATTATCATCTATCCTTATAGTATTTTGGCCTAGGTTTGGATCAAATCCATTCAAATCACTATATTCCCATGTAAAGACATCAGAAAATGTCTTACATAACTAAATGAAAGGATGCTTCTCTTCACTAGTACATAGCTTCCCAAGTGAAAACAAATTATCCTTGAAATTTTTTACTTTTTCCTAATTTTATTTCTTATTATAATGCTTACATTTAATTTCTTCAATTGCCCATCATCATTGAATATACTCTCAAGTCTAACTAGACCTTTAGGGAACTTGTTTGATTTCAATTGTACAATATGCTCTCCATATTGCTCCTATAGTTTGGATTGATTCTTGAAAGAAAACTCACCCTCCTCTTTATAAAAAGTTTTATTTATTGGTCACTATCAAACACTTGCTAACTAGTGCTATTATCTTGTATGGAGGGCCTTACAATCACCTTGAGGTGTGGTTGGTTATTATCCTCTCCTATCCCCTTTAGAACAATAAATTGAGATCCAATTGCTACCAACCTATCAGCATGTTTATTTTATTTTCTTGGGATAAATCTTATATTTATATCTTGGAAATATTCTGCAAGATCCAACACTCTATGCTTATAGGACTTAAGCAAAGAGTTCTTAGTCATATTTTGGCCTCTTACTTTATTCCAAATCAACTCACTATCACCATACACTTGTAACTCTTTCACACCTCTTTTCCTATCCCACTCAAGGTCATGAATGAGGTCCTCATATTCTTCCATGTTACAATTAAAAGAGAATTTAAATTTGAAAGTGGAATAATACCTTTCCGTAGAATGAGAAAACAACATTACTCCATCACCTACCCCAACTTACTTCTGGAGCCATCAAGGAATAGCTACCATAAACCATCCATGTTTTCACTTGGCTTGACCAATTTTGGCATGAAAAATTCCTCTTAGTTTATACAATACACTCCAAGACTATTTTCCTCTATGAAATTTTAAGGATCATGCTCATAATATTCATTTCCCCATTCATCTAAGTATAAATTAAAAACTCCTTTTAAGAGAAAATGTTGGAGATTGGTCGATGTGAAGTTTCTCCTCATAAATAATGGCATAATTGACATTATACACCTTAGGAATATAAGGATCTATGTGATTGTGATGGATATTCTCTAATTCATTATTTATCTTAGTACCATAATTTGTCCTAAAAACCATATAAGACTAATTGGATACCAAGTATCCACCTATCTTAGCTGTAAACTCTCTTGAAAAACAAAGAGAAAAGTATGGAGGCAAATATACCAAAACTACATCATTAGGAATTTAAAAATCAAGACAAACATGTAAAATCAAGTTTAAATACTTTACTACTCACAAGGTCTTTGCTGGTGATCCATCCAATTGTAAAACTCCTTTATCCATTGCCTCATATTTGAGGCCTAGTTTATGTACTATACACTTGGTTATAAGTAAAGTACTAACCCCAATATCTATGATGGAATTATGAACTAAGTAATTACCAATTATTATATATAGTTATAAAGGAGGAGTTTTATCAATCTAATTTACTTTTCCATCAATGGGTTGAGTCCCATTCACCAAAATAATTTTCTCATTCCTATCTGATCCTACTTGCTTACCAAGTCCTTGTAATTATTTTTTAAGCATGTACTTTTATCCAGGTATTATTAGTGAATCACATAGTTAAATAATCATATGAAAATTCTTCATCTAATCCAAAACATTTATAGAAGGATTACTCACCTTGGAAGGTTCTTTGAAAGCACTAGTATTTTGTGGTGTATCTTGTGGAGGTGGATGTGTAGGAGTATGCCTTACTTTATGAAACATTTTATTTTCCTAGACCCTAAGATATTAATTACATCCCACAATATTAGATATGATGTATTAGTCAAAACAGGGCCTTGATTGTCTCCTTGTGTCTCTTCAACATCTCTCTTCTTAGACCCAGTGTTAGAGGACACACTAACATTCACATTTATTGGATTACCCAAATGGTTGATGACACAAAAATATCCCTCCAAATGATTTATGAGAGTAAAATAAAATTTTGTTTTCTAATTATCCATTTGAAATTTCATTCCACCTTACATTGGACCTTTAAAATTTGAAACTTGAGATATTTGATTACCTTGCATAGTCATGGCTTGATTGTGTATCTCATTGGATAAGCAACTAGGTATCAATTTTGGTCCTCAGAGGAATAATCTAGTTTTTCTTGAATAAGATTGTTTTTAGTGGGATTAGGATATTTGGAATATGAGGTATCATTAGGATTGTAACTTTGGTAAGGTATAGCTAGGGTGATTTGACCTTGTCCTTAAGTATTACATTGGAAAAGAGGCCTATTGGTTTTCCCAAACTAATTGGAGGACTGGTATGGCCTATAAATTTGAGATTGTTGAATTTTGAGAGCATCAAATTCATTTGTAACACTTTGGATCAAACTATTGGCATCATGAATCTCATTTATGGGAATAATGGTAGACCTTTCTTGACTAGTCAAAGGAACCAAAGTAGGTAATGCAACCTCACTAGGAGGCTACAAATTAAGGAACAATGACATTGATGGTCTAGAGTTACCTTTCCCACTTGAACGAGAAAATTCTTAGCACTTATGGATATATCATAAGTAATAGGCAATGTATTCTAACCAATGGATTGGATCATCATGGCGACATCACTATTCAATGCTTTTAGATATTACAAGAAGGCATAATTTGGAGTAGGTATCACAAGCGATGGAATCCTATCCCATATTTTTTGAAACCTAGTATTAAAATATTACATTAAATCTTATGGTTCCCTCTTGAAAGTGGTAAATTGATCAACTAGTGATAGATGATCACTTTTTATCTCCAAACCTTGTAGTCAATAGATCTCCTTGTTCATCCCATGAAGTGACAAAATTTTTAGGTAGAGTCTCATACCAATCTATAGCTTTTCCTTTGAAAGACAATGCCAAAAACTAATATCCACATTCTCTTCAATGATAGTAAAAGGACCCTATCCACTAAAATATGGAACACTCTTAGGGGATACTCCTGGGATTTGATCATATTTGGCAAGATTCAAAGGAGATTATTCAGTGAAGGATAAAAAATGTTGGTTCCCAACCATATTTGAATGTAGACTATGGGTATTATAGGTTTATATTATTAGAAATTTGGAATTATTAAACACAAACTCTCTTGAATAAGGATGAATATTCACAAACCTAAACCTTCTAGCAGAATACAAAGGCAATTGCACAAACTCAAAAAGTATACATTTGAAAAAAAACCTAGTGGCCACCTTTGGAATGGAAATTAGGGATTTATAAGAAACCAAAGACTTTAAAACTTTAGTGGAGTCACCAAGTATTTAAATTAGATGTTCTTGTAGCTACAACTATGTCGATACCAACACCAATTTTAGACAATCTCCTAGGACTGAGAGTCCCAATGAGCATGCTAAAAAATATTTTCACATATATTTTCACACATTTAGGATATTCCTTGATCTCCTCATCAATGTGGAATAATGGAAGCATCTCTCTTGCTATGGGTTGAATTTTTTTTGAGATGAATCTCTAGAAGGGCTAGTTCCCTTGATTCATTCTTTGAAGTACTTTATTGCCTATTAATTTTGGATGAAAAGGGTTGATAAAACACTTATAAATTATAAAAAAGGTTATTCACCAATACTATATTTCATCCTATCAACTTAAATTATACTACTTAGAGATAAACAAGGCTTTTATTTAATAGAAAACTCAAGATTCAAGTTGCATTGTCACATCAATGTTTCATAAGCTAGGTTCAAGAAGGTATTTGATAATTTAGATAGAAATGAATGATTACTTAAAATAATATAGTCATATACCACTTATAAGACACTCCTAGACATGAAAATAACACTAAAAAATACTTGTAACAATTACTCTTCTGTACACTTGGTGAACAATCAAGGATAACATGTTAGAAAAGGTCATCTTCTACTAGACAAGACGAACAAGATTGAAATAAAATCCAATTGTATAAAATGTAAGTATTAAAACACACTTTTTTATTTATTAAAGAGTAATTAAAGTAAAAATTTGGCTAGGGTTTCACCATCAACCAATGGAGGTTGCTCAAAAAAGCCAAAAGAGTCCATATTTATACCCTTTGAGAGAGAAATAAGACAAACAAAGTCTAAAATCCATTTTGACATTTTTTAATCTAATAGAAGAGGTTAAATTTGTATGATAAGTAAATTTGAAATGAACTATGAAATGTTTGGAGTTCTAAATGTCCATATAAATCATGAAACTAATGAATAGTGGCAGAAAATTCTTAGTATTGGCTCAAAAAACTACCTTCATCATTTAGAGCTCTTTGAACGTCTCACCATTGATTAGGGATAGGTATAATTATTGGTATAAGAGGTAAGTTTTTCAATCATGCAATTCCATGCATTTTTTGTATTCCTAATCATCTTAAAACTCATCAAAGGTAGCCATCACTATCTGTAGTCTAAAAAACTCCATTTTTAGTCATCCCTCACACTTGGCCTAAAAAATGCCTTTAGTTTTACATGAGAATCAATGGGAGGGACTGAACACAACATTTACAGGTTATATATGTCATTTTAACACTCAATTACACCTTAAAAGTCTCACACTTATATTTTTCACCCTTCTCACCCTTGTGTCCACCATGCCAGTTTTGACTAGTTGTTAAGGAGGCCATTATTTTAACACTTAGAATATTTTTCTAGGAATTAAATGACAATGAGAGGTTAATTAAAGGCTATATCTTTCCTCCAAACTTAATCTCATCCTATGAAACCTTATAGAACCTACAAAACACAAAAAATGGTCAAAAATACCTTATTTTACATGTTATCCCTATAATTACGTACATATAATCTTCTCTACATGATACAATATCTTTAATTTCTAAACTATGCCACTTGGATAACTCTCCAAGCTCATTTTATCCATTGGGTCCTAGATGAGGGTTTAGTAGGGTTTTAGGTAGTTTTTGGTCTTAAAATTTATTCATAAAGCTTGGAAATTAAACCTAACACAAAATTCAATAAATTTATACCAAGGGACCATAACGAAGTTTTATAATTCCTATGGTTACAATGAAAAAACTTTGAAAAGATTTGAGCATTTGAAAATACCTCTTTGAGCTTGATTTTACTCCTTTTGCATGTTTTACCTCCTTCTAGGTTAGAAATGGATTTTTACTGGATTTTTATACATACTATGAGTTCCATAATATGTATATACACCTCCCTAACATACCTAAACCATATAGATAGTTCACCAATTTGTAGGAGTGAAGATGTACTACCATTTGGCACTAGGCCTCCTCAAGGCCTAATAGGTCTAATAGACACCCTACTAGGTTTGATTACTAGGACATATATCATGTAGGTAGGTTGTTTTACTATTCATATTAACCCCTTATTTTAGCTTAAAAATTGACTACATATCCCTCCAAGTTTAGACATCCAATTCCTAATACCATTTGTGTTGAAATTGTCAATCTTACTCAAATTTCACTCAAATGCACATTTTATGTCAAAATCCATAAAGCACCCTAAATGGTTCAAACTATCCACTTAAAAGTGAAATTTTATTTAAAATTATCCCTAAATAGGTCAATTAATTTTATGGTCCATCTAAGTTTGATCAGATCATTTCATGTCAAAATGATATTTTTTCCATTTACTACTCTAGGTCACTCTTTTATTCTAATTCATTGGTACACATCATGTATCTTTGTTATTTGGTGTTGGAAACATCCTAAATGATAATATATCTCCAACATGTATAGCATCACATTCTAGTTCCTCTCTAGTCAAATTACAACCCAGTAATATGACTTTCTAACCATTTTGATTAATTGTGCACCAATTTCCGAAGAATTGCACTAAACTTGATTAAACTTACTTAAGCTAATTAATCCAAATTAAGATCTTAAGTAATAATTCCATAGATCTTTTTGAGTATCTCATTATTGGAAATTAATTTTGAATATCTACATCACATAGTGACATCATCTATGGGGTGGCATCTATCAAGCCATAAGTGCATAAAATATCAGGATTATGGATCACCCATGCCTAGTTAATGCCTCCCATGCCTCTTTAATGTTCATTTATCTTGAGGATATTTATGAGTTTCCACACATATCAATATTGATATGGATGGTCATAGTTTATCCTAACCAATCTCAAAAATCTATAAATAGAGAGGCCATGAACATGAAAAAAAAATTGACTTATGTAAAGTTATTATGCAAAATTGTCTCCACAATCCTTTGTATTAGACCATTAAAATTAGTTACAAGCTTCATTGATAGGATAGTTTATTGATTTTTAATCATGATAATAGGTTTTATGTAGTTTTTTTGAGACATTGGAGGAGTTTTCCACCTTTTTTGACAAAGATAGGGATGCTTGATCAAGGGAGAACATGCTTTTGAGCCACATGGGTATAGTGAATCCATTTGGGAAGGTAATATGATGTTGATGTTTTTATTTTTTAATTTATATACTTTATAATTACCATAGGAATATATAGGCTTATTTAGTTGGTTCTTTATGCATTTTTTTATGATTTATGGACTAATGTTTGACTAATTTGCTTTGTAATGCTCTATATCTTGGCACGCCTGGTGGGATGCTCATAGCCTCACAAAAATGGTCGCAAAGCTCCGTAAATAAATTCACTAATATTTTTATTGAGTAATATTAGAGTGGGAGGCTTAAAAGAGTGAAAAAATTAAGTAAAACATGATTTTCTTTAAGTCACATTTTTGTCAAAACATAGTCATGGTATTGTCCTATAGGTAGCGAGATTGTCCTGCAAGTAGCAGTATTGTTAATCAAACTAGAAAAATTATACTTATACATTTTTTGTTTTACTTTTGGACTAACTATTTTTTTATGTAGGTTTGAAAATACTACTATTGATTAAGTAGTAGGATTATCCTTTTATTAGTGGTATTACTTAATTGAGTCATGGTATTGTCTAACTGTTAGCAGTTAGTGATAATACTATGACTTGTTAAGTAGTGGGATTGTCCTAATATTAGTGGTATTGTAAAATTGAGTCATAATATTGTGACTAAACCACATGTGGTTAAGTTACAATACCACAACTCTTACATTCATGGAATTATCCTACAAGTAGTGAGATTGTTCTATGTAATAGCGAGATTTTACTGTGTAAAAAACCAAATATCTCTTTTTTCCAAGTTCATTATTTCAAACTGATTTAGCTTCAAGTTTGAGTGGCATAATAATGTTTTTATTGTAGGACCAAGCTTGAAATTTGCTAAAAACATGTTTAAATCACCTTGTGCATGTTTTAAAATGGATTATGAACCTTATTTTGGTGTTCAATAAAAAATTTAAGATGTTTATGGTGAATGTTTTCAAAGTTACAATTAAGATGAAGGGGTCAAAATAACACCACCTCATCTTTCGAATTTGGGATTAAAAATGAACTCACTTTTCCAAGCTTTTTGTATTTACTTAGTTATTTAAGTTAGATTTTTTTTGGAAAAAAGAGAGATGCCACATGTATGCTCTTCCATTTGTCCCCTTTAGGGAACCCTTGGTATCAAAAGCACCATTCCTATTTCAAAAAGCCTAGTCCAAGGCTTAGAAAGAATGTCATCTAAAATTCTCCCCAAAAATTCATTAATGTTTGGGTGATCTTGACAATGATCCTAAAGTATTTATATTTTATGATTTATTTATTTTTATGTAAACTTGGCTTATGAGGGGGATGTCATTACCTCCTTGAGTTATTTAGGTAAGCTTTGACCTGGGGCTTCACCTCCTAACATTGACTTCAATTATTCATTCTAAGTTATACATGGTATGTATCTATATTTGGACATCACACTACATTGAGTGAATAATAGGATGTAGTGGTTGTAAAAAGGACTAGACATTTTTTTCAACTAGCCAATGCTATGGTCACCCAATTTTTTTATTGTCTTTTACATCATTTGATGTGAAAGTCATTGTGTAATTGATTCCCCTAGAATCATCAAAAACTTACTATTTTAGTAGACCCCACTTTGCCTACCTTGTCAGTTTAGACTTAAGACATTTGTTCTTTGTCATTATCTTACATTTTCTTGATTTGTGTCTAGAACTACTTGTTAACTCAATAAACTTAACCAAAACACATTATCCTCAATTTTCTTGAGCAAGGGAGGTGTTACTTTGTCCAATTGGAAAATTCATCTTTTCCTTATTCAAATTATTATCAAAATCTTTGTGTCATGTCATCCACTTTGGCATAGTCATGCTACCCAATTGAGTCTAGATATTTTGCCCAATTTGTTTAAATCCTTCTTTTATGATCCACATTCAAAATTAAACCTTTCTATGTTTTAAGGGTTGGTGTGTCAAAGTGGGTTCACCATTTTTGCACTAAGCTTGTTCTAACATGGGTTCAATTTTCCATTTGGATTGAAGGTCATTTATTAAACTTAAAATCACATTATCATCTTGGTGGACTAAAATCATATTGTGTATCACTCATACTTTGAGTCCTATAACATATTTTATCCTACTAGAACCATGTGGCAATGTTGTGATACCTATTTGGTCCTAGATTTATACTTAGTGATTCATGTATGTCTTTACATCTTGAGTTGTTTAGTTCATTTTGTCTTCTTCATAATCTAGAGATATTTCCTCTAAAATTCTAGGGTCAACTTGTCAATGTTGAAACTATATTTTATAGTACGGGTGTATCACAAAGTTATAGGATTTGGTGTAGTAGTTTTCAAATTGGGTTTTTGAGTTTCCTTACCCTCTTCCAATCTATATGATTTCAAATTTACCAAATGTTGAGTAAACTCATGAACCAAATATTATAATTGTGCATGGTTCCAAACTACCCTTCCTTATAGTCTCATTGGTACCTTGGTTATTTGTTTAAAAGAGAGGCAAAGCATACTTTGTTTGTTTTCCAAGCATTGGCCCAAAGTTAGTCAACACACAAAACACCTCTTTTAGACATGACTCAAAGGTTCACTCATAGTGGGGCCTCTTATGGCCTTAGTTATGAAGATGAGAAATTTTATGATGGTCAAGATAAACCTATTTTTTTTCATGAAATCCCCATAATAGTAGGATCCAAAGAGAAATACAATGAATATCAACTATGAAGATCAAGATGAAGCCCTTCTTATATTGATAGAATTAGGTGCTAGACTACCTTTTGACTTTCCTATAGAATGATTACATAACTTAGTTAGAGAAAGAGAAAAATGATGGAAAGAGAAATATTTTGCATAGATAGACATACCTTCTTCCTCTAACAATGGAATAGAAATACAAATAGAATCAAGAACCATAAATCTAGATCTTCTAGCTTATATTAAGATAATAAGTTAATGATATGCATATCAAATTGTCACAAACTTAATTGACTCCCTAGTTGCCACTTCAATTCACAATGATGATTTTAAATAAAAATTAAATGTGGTTGAAAGTATGAAACATATATTAGATGAGGACATTACCATAGTGGATCAAGGTAAACTAAATGAATAGTTAAAGTCACAAGAGACCTTACAAAGTGTTTCATTTGACATATAACATACATTATTCAATAATAAAGAACCTCTTATTACTTTAAAAACTCAAAAACCCAAACATTCAGTTCGAATTGAGGAAACTCCTCAAGATAATGTGGCTAGTTCTTCTCAACCAACACAAAAATTGGTAAATAAACATAAAAATTTCTAGAGTCAACAAAGTACAAAACAACCAAATTTAGGGAATGTTTTACAATATAAGAATCAATATCCTATGTTCTCAACTCAAGGATCAAATAAGAACCAAGTCATGTATTGAAAGGTATACACTCCCTATAGATCCACACAAAACTAGGGTCACATTCCACCTCAATAACAACATAACATGGGACACATTCCACCCCAACAAAAACAAAGTCATTTGCACATTCCACCCCAAAAGCAATAAAACTAGGGGCACATTACACCCTAATAGTAACAAAACTAGGGTCACTTTCTACCCCAATAGCTATAAATCCATAGGCACATTCCATCCCAACAACAACAAAACTAAGGGTACATTCCACCCCAACAACAATAAAACCAGGGGAACATTCCACCCCAATAGCAATGAACCAAGGGCATATTCCACCCTAAAAACATCTTATTCAATCCAAAAATGCACCAAACATGTAGGAATGGAATTATATGATGGATTTTTTAAAAATATTTGGAGGTGAATAATAGAGTCAAAAAGTACAAATTTAATGAGATATGTCCATATCCATTTAATTTATCTATTCTCCAAAACCCTTTTCCACCTCATTTTGAGGCACCCAAATTTGGAAAGTACAAAGGAAAAGGAGATCCATATGTGTACATACAAGTTTTATTTGTCTTATTTCAAGAGGTTTCTTATAGTAGCGAGTAATTACTATGACTATTTTTGCAAAGTTTAGTGGGACAAGCTCTTGATTGGCTACTTAAACTACCCAAGGGATCAATTAAAAATTGGAATGACTTATCAAAAATGTTCATTAAACATTTATCATATAACATAAAACATGAATTAATCATTTTTGAGTTATGAAAAGCCAATTAGAGTGATGGTGAAAGTTTTGCCACATATCTACAAAGGTGGAGAACATTGGCAAGCTACTTTCAACATAACTTGCTAGACAAATAGTTGGTTGATATCATTGCACATAACTTACATCCTAAAGTTGCACATAATCTATGGTTAGCTTATGATAACTCATTTGAAGAAATTATTGACAAGGGAGTTAATATTGAGAAGGCTCTTATTGCTAAGGGCCTTGTTAAGATTTTTGTGCAAGGCTAAGCATCTAATCAGACTAAATCACTAGTTCAAATAGTTATGTAGGATAAGCCTAAAGGCTTTAGAAAAAATAAGAACATGGTTGGACATGGGGTGACTAAAACAAGACATGTACAAGTGGTATAGGCTATGCCTCCTCCAAATGCATAATTAACTCCCCCAAATCAACTACCTACTTTATAGAGATAACCTATACAAAGGACATTTCATAACAATTTTAGAGTCCTTAGCAAGTTAGGAGAATTAGTTGAAATAGTGTTACAAAATCTTGATCTAGCTAATTTAATTTTATGGCCAATATCATGGCCATTTCCTCAAGATCAACCAAAACTAGATTGGTACAAAGATAATGAATGGTGAAACTTTCATCATGTTGTTGGTCATGGTGCATATCATTACATTCAATTATGACATAATACTAAAGACTTTATTGAATGTGGTGATCTAGAAATTAAGTTGTCCCTTAATTAGGACATAAATAAAGATATGGGAATCTACAAAGACCACTTTCCTTGACATGATCCATCACCACCAAGAAATAATAAAAATGGTCACAATCAAGGATAGAGGTAGAATCAAAACCAATAACAAGGTTAGAATTATAATGAGCATAAACGAGATCATAATTCCCATGATAAAAATGTGGCTTATAATAATGTACCTTACGACTATAATAATACTATAAGATGCATTTTTTCAACCCACATTACCACTATTACAATGAGACCATGTGGCTAATCTCATGTTCCTCACAACATGGGACCCATCAGTATAGGGTCAACACCCTTTCCCCCTAGTAAACTATGTCAAGTTCACATAATCATGTTGTGACTCCATTTACATGTGTTACTAATTCTAAACAACAACACCTTTCTTATAATTATAAAGGTTCCTCATTGACACAATGTTGTAGTAATAAATTTAGTCACCCATGAGTCACCATCTAAGGCCCTTTACCTTCTTCTTCTAATTATAATAACTCCTTGCCACATCTAGGTTGTGTTGTCACAACTAGACACCTACAAGTTACCATCCAGGGCCTTTTTCCCACTTTTTCCATAAAACCTAATGGGAACATTATGCTAATAGTTCCAAAGCCCAATACTATCCCAACAAAGACTAAACTAGTTCAATCCACAATTTAAAGGCCTTATAGTCTAGCAGATTAAGTAGATAAAACCACTACATAAATTTCCATTTTAGAACTCTTGCAGACATCTGATGTCCATCAAAACATCTTCAACAAACTTTTGTAAGAGTCTATTGTGCCTAATGATATAAACCCTGATCAGTTATAGAACCTAGTTAGACACTTGTCTTCATTTTGGCAAATCACATTTGATCAAAAAGACATGTCCACCCTCAGCCCAAACCATAATAACCCATTATACATTGAGATAATAATTACATATCATAAGATTAAATAGGTTCTTATAGATAATAGTTTAGGGCTCAACATCATACTTTTAAGTTGGTACAATTATTGGGCTACTTAGATAAAAAAATTCAACCAAAAACTATTACAATCAAGGCTTATGATAATATTGAGAGGGAGTCATTTGGTACAATTTGGTTTTCAATCATGGTTGGGTCTATTTATCATCACATATTATTCCATATTATGGATATTGAGCTTCCTTATAACATAATTCTTGGCCATCCTTGGATCCATGAAGTATAGGTAGTTCCATCTACTCTTCACTAATGCCTTAAGTTTCCCCATGATGGGATTACGGTTACTATTCCCATTGATCACCAGCCATATCAATACTACAAACATCTTAAAGTAGAGTTTCATAATTATAAATATTTCCCAATTTATGAATTCACTACAAAGAAGAACAAATCCATCATTTCTCATCCATCTCCATCTAATTATATCAACCTTGGTGATCTATCTTCCACTTCAGCTAATCCATTTCCTATAGCTCTAGCCAAGTGGGTTATTATTAGAGACATGCATTTCCACATACCATCTAAAGGATGTCCTCCATATTAAAAAATTACCAAAATCTCTTAAAATATTTTGTAACCCTAAAACTTTCCAAACTCCTAACATACCCAATCATATTTGGCAACCAAAGAAGAAACAACCAAAACCTCGTATGGATTTTGTACCTAGAATCACACCAAAGAAATATCTAAAGGCTTTTACTGAGGGAGATTGGTAATTTTTTAAAGGCCTTGCTTATTATTTTCATAATCCAAACTATCCTATCCCTAATAAGATAATGGATCATCTTGACTATATATGGAAAGGCCTTGGCCCATAGGCACAAGGAATTTTAGAAACCTTATCAGCTAGGGTTGTCAATTAGAATCATGATCTTAGATTTAAACCACTATAGAATGACCTCATGACATTTGATAGTGATTATTTTAAAGTGACTAGTAATGAGACTCCTAGTAGTGACACAATATCCCATTATATCCCTTTTGATGAGCTTATTGACTCAAATTTATTTGACTCAAATGCCATATTGACCATAATGCCTATTGGAGCTTCTCATCCTAAATCAAAAACCTATCTTAGTGGTGATTCTCTTATTTAAGTAGGAAATTATATCTTTAACACTGGTACTTTTTGTCCTAAATTAAACCCTCATTATAACATATGGCTTTTCCATCCTAAACTCATAGATTGGGACCATCAAAATTTTGTCATATGCGTCGATGAGTTTCAAAATGAAGAATCGATTGTAGAATACATGGGCCTACTAGATGCATTCCCCATCTATGATCATAAGTAGGGTTTTGATTTTTCATTGGATCCTTCTACCTAATTTTTAGAGTAGGTAAATTTTCTTGGTCATAATAAATAAAAAACATCAATATCTTTAGGTGAAAACCTATTTGAGGCACTTATTGATCAGGGAAAAAGTAAAGAAAAAGATAATCCTTTTGAGTGAAAACCTATTTCAAGTGCTCCCAGGTGAGAAAGTTTTCTCATCCCCTCATGATGTATAAATTCCATCTAGCCCAAGTTCCATAGCTAGTACAAGCATCTCTTCAAAACAACATCAAATATTTGAGCATCTTGCTCTTGAGTTTCCAAAGGTTTTTACTAATTGGCCTTTACCTAAGAAGGCACATTTTGATTCTTCATATTATCTAAATCTTTGGGAGGAACAACAAGAAGATATAATAGAGGAAAATGATTATGACCATGTATTGCCTACAATTCTAGAGGATGAATCTACACTACTTGTGGAGAATATAACAAAAGTGAATTTGGGAACCTATGAGGATCCCAAAATTCTTTATCTTGGAGATTCCCTTACTGAAGTAAAACATGAACATATTATATCCATTCTTAAGGATTATATAGACATATTTTCATGGGCATACTCTGACATGCTAGGCTTAGACCTAGATTTAGTTGTGCATCATCTTGTTGTTCACCCTGGTGTTAAGCTAGTCAAGAAAAATAAGAAAGATGCATCCATGCATCACCCTTTTGGTTAAGATTGAGTTGGAAAATTTATTAGGAGTCAATTTTATTAGACCACTGGACTATTCTAAATGGGTTTCTAATGAGTAGAAAGACCCCAAGCATATGTATTTATACTAATTTTTGAGATATCAACAAAGCATGCCCCAAAGATGGTTTTCCTCTACCAAACATCAACATGATCATCAACTCAACTACTGAGCATGAGATGCTATCCTTAATGAATGGATTTTTTGGTTACAAACACCACTCCAGGGGGACATTATGCTACCAAGTCATGGTATTTGGTTTAAAGAATAATAGAGCCACATATCATCATACAATGATTATAATTTTCTATGACATGATGCATGACATTGTCAAGGACTATGTTGATGATATACTAGAGAAATCAAGAACAAGAGCTAGACATCCTAACATTTTATGAAGAATATTTGAGAGGCTCCATGAATGTAAAGTGTACTTGAATCCTAAGAAATGTATCTTTGGAGTTACATCAAGAAAATTGCTAGGGCTCATTGTATCACAACAAGGTATTGAAGAAGACCCTAAAAAGGCCAATGCTATTTGGAAATGCCTCCACCAAATAATCTTAAATAGCTATGAGGTCTACAAGGAATTATATAGTCTATATACATGTTCATTTTTCAATTGGTAGATAAATGCCACCCATTTACCCATCTCTTGAAGAAGGGGGTAACATTTCAATGGGATGAATATTGTCAAATAGCATTTTCAAAGCTTAAAACATACTTAGCCAATCCACCAGTCTTACAACCTCCAACACAAGGAAATCCACTACTTCTTTATATATCAACCACATAACATGCACTGAGGGCACTTTTGGCTCAACATGATGATCATGGTAAGAAACACATTGTTTACTATTTAAGCTACACACTGGTAGCTTATGAACATAAATATATTATTATTGAGAAGTCATGTTTAGCTATGGTGTTTTCCACTCAAAAATTGTGACATTATATGATAAATAACAAAACTATTGTTATCACCAAGGTAGATCCTTTCATGTTCCTCTTATCTAAAGTAGCTATTCAAGGATGCATGGCTAAATAGATTATGTTCCTTAGTGAGTTTGATATTTAGTAAAAGAATCAAAAGGTAATCAAAGGACAAGTTCTTGCTGACCAACTTGTAGAAGCTCCTATTAGGGCCACTCAACCTCTCAACATTGACCTTCTAGATGATTCTATCTTGATGATATAAAAATCATAATAGGAACCTGAATAGTAGACACTCTATTTTGATGTATCCTTCACATCTTGAGGGTCTAGAGCTAGCATATTTTTGATCATGCCATAGCAGGATATGATCCCCAAAGCATTCCATATACAATTTCATTGTATAAACAATATTGCTGAATATGAGGCATTGATTACAAGGCTCCATCTTGCTATACAATGGGATATTCAAAGCTTAAAGGTCTATGGAGATTCATAGCTAATCATCAATTGGATAACTAACTAGTATCAAATAAAGGATGACAAGCTTGTTCCGTACAAGAAAATTATCAATAACCTCAAAACACATTTTAAATATCTACAATTTGAGAAAGTTCTACAAGTCAACAATAGATCTATCGATGCCATGGTGACAATTGGTTCCATGATTCAAAATAATGATAGTGTTAAAGAGTATTAGTTACTAGTTGAAAATATTCTTTATCTGACACATATTCTATTAGATTCAAAGAGGATATGCACCATTTTTGATCATAATCCCTCACTTGAGCTATGATGGTACCAAGATTTTTATAACTATTTCCATATTCATGTATTCCCTGCTAACCTTTTAAACAACCAAAAAAAACTATTCCTTCATCACTTTACATGTTATATCCTCCTTGGAAACACAATTAATCATAAAGGATATGATGGAATACTTCTTTGTTGTTTATCTTTGGGAGAATCCAAGATGGTACTAAAGGAGGTTCATGAAGGAATGTGTGGGGTCCATAACAATGGTGTAGTCCTAGTAAAGAAATTCCTTAGAATAGGCTATTATTAGCCCAAAATGGAGATAAATGATTATAAATGTGTAAAGAAGTGTGGTCCTTGTTATTAGTATGTCAACTTGATATATGTACCTTCCTTATCATTGTAACTAATCATAACACCATGGGCATTCTCAACATGGGGTCTTGATCTCATTAGGAAAATTAACCCAACATATTCAGATGTCCATAAGCACATTTTGACTGCAACCAGGTACTTTACCAAGTGGATTGAGGCAATTACTCTCACTTATGTTACTAAACAACAAATAGACAAATTCATTCATTACCATATCATCTATCGATATGTCATCCTAGCCCATATTATATCTAATAATGATGTATTCTTTAGGAACCAAGATGTGAAATATCTTTTTTGCAAAATTCAAGATCAAACACAAGAAATCTAATCCATATAACCTATAAGGCAATATACATATTGAGGCAACAAATAAAACCATTATAGTAATCTTAAAGAAGATTGTCAATGATGCTGGCCATAATTGGCACTTGTAACTCTTTCATACACTTTGGGCTTATATAACCAATAATCACACCTCAACTAGATCTACTCCATACTTCATTATTTTTGACACTAAAGTTATCATCCTAATCAAGATTAAGATCCCATCATTAAGAATATCATTGGAACACATTGAGGGTGATGAAGATTATAGATCCTCACGACTACAAGAACTATAGATTCTTGATGGTAAGAATTTGGATACCCTAGAAAACTTGTAGGCCTATCATAATAGATTATGAAGAAGATACAAAAAATGCATACTCCCTCAAGAGTTTGAGATTGGTGACTTAGTTTTGAATTAGAACCAAAAGAACACAAATGTTGAACACAAAAAGAAAGGCAAGTATTTGCCTAATTGGTTGGGACCATATATTATCATAGTAACCTATGGATTGGGAGCATATTAACTGACTAAACCTAATGGTGAATAACTTTTAGAGCCCATGAAATTCATACACATTAAGAGGTTCTACACATGAACAAATTTGAACCATTATCTACAAGACCCCTAACTTGGGGACAACTTGTGTTGATGTAATTTTATCCCACCTTTTAATCTTACCTTGAACACATTTTATACTATCCCACTCCACTTTTTATGATTCTAAATAGTAAAGGCTTTGAATCCTTGGCACTCTGAACACATTCTTCATCCCATTCTAGATTTCTCTCTTTGAGAAGTATATTCTTTGTTATGTCTAGGGCATGTTATAATCTTTAATAATTTTTATTTCTTGACCAATTATGATCTTGATTATGTCTCATGAACATTATGAACATCCTCAACAATGGTTATACGAAGTAGTTTAGCCAAGATAGTATTATGTAGCTTTAGATAAGTGAAAAAAAACATTTTCTTAGTCCTAGACCATTGTTACACTATTATAGATAGGTGAATGCAGATACTTCTTTTTAACTTCAAGCTGCACATTATTCTATATCACATTTTTTGCTCTTTATTGTTTTATCAAGATCCTCACTCTCACTAATTTATGATCATGGGCTGTTATAGATAGCTTAGATATTTTATTGGAACTTCTACTCTTAGGAAGTGTATTTCCTCAACTAGATGGTCCCATGTAGTGCATATTTTATCATAAAAACACTAAAAACATTATAAATACTTTGAAAATACATAAAACATCTGAACATGATCCATAAAACAATAAAAGAATAATCTCATGCTTCTATACATTTGTACATTCCCATTCCACCATGCTATGCTATTTGCATTTTACAATTAAAAAAACACCAGTTAATTTCATCTTATCTCATGCACTTGCCATTTTGTAAGATCATTCTTTCTTGTCTCATCATATTTTTATTTGCTAGACCATTTTCATTTGTTTTTCATATCTTCCATTTCTTCTATAAAATTAATCATGATGGTCAGATCATCATTTTTCTTCTATCCCATTTCCTAGGAGAACTACATTTGGCTTGAAGTTCATGTCGACATGCATCCATGGAACTCTGTAGTCAGCATCCACTTGTCTTATACATCTAGAGTTAGGTTGGCTAACCCCTTCCTTTTCTTCTCTTCCCCCATTTCTTTTGTCATTATTCCTCTTTAATTAGGGAACAATTGTGTGTCATTGTTCTTTGTTATGATGTGGTGGAAAGTAACACCTCTACCACACATGTATGAACATTTGTCTTTAAACCAAACTAACTTGGTTTTTGTTTGTGTGTGTTTATTTGAGTTTTCTTGTGGTTTCTTAGTGTTTTGTTGTGATTTCACACTTCTCCTTTTATTTCTTCTACTTTTCTCCTTTTATTAATTCTTGTCTCATCTTGGTCTTGTGTTTCCTTGATTGTTTTTACTTATCTCTTTTGTGTTTAAGAACATCTTGATGTTTCACAGGGATATTGATTGTTTATAGCTTTATTCTATGTTATTACATTATTCTTGGAAAATTTTGTTTATTTGATTATTGTTGGTGTCTTTTTTTTCTATTTGATTTTGCTTTTCTCTTTTATGTTTAAGAATGCCTTGATGGTCCACACGGATCTTGATAATTCATATCTTGGTATCATGTCATTAAGACATTCTTACCTTTTATTTTTAAAACATTTTATTTCTTCTTAAGATAATATTTTGATTTTAGGATTAGGTTCATTTATGTTTATCTTTTTCTTTGTCTTTGCTTTTTTGTTTAAATGTAAATTGATGTAGCTCTAGTTTTGGTCATTATTTTATAATTATCCTTAGTTATAGGTATTCACATTTGAACTAGCTTAGTAAAATTAGAATATTATGTCATTCTAAGTTATTCATACTTATGATTCCTAATTTATTTTTCTATGGCAATCACTTTGCGCTTAGGTCTCAAAGTCTTAACATCAACATCAACTCTGATGAATGATTCTCAAGAACACTTTGCAAAACCTAAGCTCATGATATGAAATTAGGCTTCTATGTAACATGCATTTCAAGATTATTTATCTATTCTTACATGTGCATCTATTTACATACATTATGAGTCTAATCAATTCTTGGTCATTTTTTATCATTCCTCATTCCATTCTCTCCCAAACATGGGTTAAATACATTGGCCTAAAGTTCATGTTGAAACATGAGTCCATGGAACTATGTAGGTAGCACTCAATTTATATTGAGGTTAGCTTAGGTATCTCCATTGTTTTTTTCATCTCTCTCATCACTTTATGCATTTTCATATTCTTGGTTTTATATGGCTTTCTAAGCCACTACACCATCACATGTCCATTTGCACCCACTCACTTTAACCTATCTTTTTAGTTATATCCTCAAGTTATTTTACTTGCCAATTTCCCATGTTGGGGCCCACCATCTAAACAACATCTAAATCAAATCATTTCTATAGGTTAAAATCATTATTTATTCTTTATCAATGAGCAAGATTTGCCCTACTAGGGTAAAACTATTTTATCATGATCACGTTTGCTCTACTGGGGTACTTCTTATTATATTCTCTTTGGAGTCCCCATTATTTTGGTGCTTCCCTTCTTAAAGTAGAACATTATCTCTTTTCCTTTGATTCCAAGATCTCCACATTAATGCCCATGATGGCAATATTTTAGTATGCAACTTGTCTCAAGATTGATCAATGCCATAAGCATGTAGCTTGTACTCTCAAATTGGGTATGTTTAAAGTGTGTTCCTTACATTTATGAATTGTATCTTTTCTATTCCCCCCATATTTAGGGCATATTATACCTCTAATTATATTTTTATCATTGATGGTAATCACATGTGCAAGCATTAGCTCATCTGGATGTGATCTATTCTGTGGGTTAATATCTAACTTTCTCTTTTTTAGAGTCCATGTTTTTCTTCCATACTAGTATGGCCTCTTGAGGGGGATTCATGGGTCTATTCCAGTTTCTTCTTGACAACTCCTTTATCTAGAAAGATGTGGCTTCACTTGAATGTCTCACTACACCTTCTCAGATAGGGGTAAAATGTAGACATCCAATTCCTAAAACCATTTGTGTTGAAATTGTCAATCTTAATTGAATTACACTCAAATGCACATTTTAGGTCAAAATCCATAAAACACCCTAAATGGTTAAAACTTTCCACTTACAAGTACTAGTTCAGGTCAAAGTATTCCTACATAAGGTAATGCATTTTATGGGCCAGCTAACTTTGATCACATCATTTTGAGTCAAAATTATGATTTTGTCATTTAGTGTTATGGATCACTCTTTTCTTCTAATTTATTGGTATACATCATGTACTTTTGTTATTTAGTGTTGGAAACATCCTAAATGGGAATACAACTCTAATTCATCTAATATCACCTTCTAGTTCTTCTCTAGTCAAATTATGACCCAACAATATGACTTTCTGACCATTTTGATTAATTGTGCACTAATTTCTATAGAATTACACTAAACTTGATTAAAATTTCTTAAGATAATTAATCTAATTTAAGATCTTAAGTAATAATTTCATAGATCTTTTTGAATATCTAATTATTGGAAATTTATTTTGAATAGCTACATCACCTAGTGACATCATTTATGGGGTGGCATCCATCAAGCCATAAGTGCATAAAATATCACGATTATGGGTCACCCATGCCTAGTTAATGCCTCTCATGCCTCTTTAATGCTTATTTATCTTGAGGATATTTATGAGAATAATTCCAAATATTAGGATTATACATGGCCACACATCTCAATCTTGAGATGAATGGTCATGGTTGATCATGACGAATATCAAAAATCTATAAATAGAGAGGCTATGGACATGAAAAACAAAGTATGACTTATGTAAAGTTATTATGTAGAATTGTATCCACAATCCATTATAATAGATGATTAAAATTAGTTACAAGCTTCATTGATAGACTAGTTTAATGATTTTTAATTATGATCCTAGGTTTTATGGAGTGTTCTTGAGGCATTGGATGAGTTTTCCACCTTTTTTGACAAATACAAGGATTCTTGATCAAGGGAGAATATGATTTTGAGCCACATGGGTATGGTGACCATTTGAGAAGGTAATATGATGTTTCTTTCTTTCATTTGTTTCTTGTTATCCTTTGTAATTCCCATAGGAATAGATAGGCTTAATTAGTTAGTTCTTTATGCATTTTTCATTATTTATGGACTAATGTTTGAATAACTTTCTTTGTAATCCTCTCTACATCAACCACGCTACTTTTTCCTCTTTTCTCATTTGCCATCTAGGCTTAGTGGAGGTTTACCTAATTGGAGTGTATGCATGAGAAATTTGGTCACCCTAATGGGTTTGAGATTGATTTAGTGAATTCATAGCATCAATTTTACTTCTATATACCTTATCATATGTTTCCATGAGGTTCCCAAATATCCTTTTCAAGTCCTTTACTCATTTTTTCCTTACTAGTTCATTTGTTAAAACCTAATTTTCAAGGACTCGCTAACCTCTAAGACAAAATTGTGAAGTATATCCCATATCCATTAAGTAAAGTGAGTGTTTTGCAGGTTTTGAAAATTCTTAATGATTATTTTTACTAGATTTTTTTTCCTGATTCCATGATTTAGGTGTTCAACCATATCTAAATGCATAATAAAGGCCTTAAAACTCCTGTTTTCTTGCATTTCCCTCAAACCCTCCAAAGAGTGACCTCTCCAATCCAAAACAATGCTTCTAGGTTGCTCTAGCATGTTTTTCATATCCACTTAATTTTATTATATCTTTGAGGTCATCCAAAAACACTCCCTTATATTCTTCATGTTCACCTATTGGATCAAGAGGTTTCTAGACTCTTTATGTGGATTGATGGCATTTATTGAGTAAGGAAAGTGGCTAAGCATATTTTATGGGTACATAAATGTGTAAAACATTCATTTAACCTATCATTAACCATTTAAAGTTGATGGCCAACCTTCTTTCTCTCTTTCACAATTTTATGTTTTCACTTAGCTTACCATCTTAAACCCTATTGTAGGTGTGAAAAAGGGCTTAAAACCCTATAGGTGCCATATTTATCTCTTTTTTCAACTTATGGAATTTAAATGAACTTAAAATAAGTGCTATCTTACCTGAAATATCATCCAAATTCTTCCTTTGGGCCTCAAATGCACTTCTATCCCAAATTAGGTACCATGTTGTACCTAGACTAAGACTCCTACATTTTTAGGGATACTATATGTTTATTTGCCCTATCTATAGCTTATGAATCTCATTACATTCATGGAGAAGGTTTATAGTTGATAGGTTTATCATGTCACTCTTTATAACAATCTAAATATACACCTTCAAATTATAGACCCAGTCCTTTCCAAATGACTGAGCAACCCTAACTACTGACTGAGACAAGCCTACTTGCAGGTATGAATGACATCATGAGACCTTAATTAGGATGTTGTGTAGTATTTATTTATTCCATATTGGTCATGTAGTACATATGTGTCTTTGGATTCACCTTTATAGAGTCTTAAAGTAAAAAATAGGCATCAATTTTGTCTTAACTATCCCATACCCTATTGTAGGTGTGAATTCTTTATATAGAGACACCTCAAGATAGTCATGGAGTTTCAAAGGGACATTAAAATACATCCTTGATTAATTTCAAACCATATAACCTCATCTCACTAGTTTATTCAACCTAAACATGAATGTTTACGCATTTGTTGCTTCTTAGGTGCTAAAAGATCATTTGTATCTTTAGGCCTATAGACTTCATTGAAGTATCTTAGTGCTTTTTTAGGCATATTTGAAGCCCTCAAAACCCTATCTCCTTATACTCTTTGACCTCCATATTTGACATGGGTATAGTCCATGATAAGAGCTATATTATACACCTCATTATATATCATAAGACCCCATACCACCATGTTTTAGGATGCTTAAAAAAATCCTTTTAGTCTCTATTTTGCCATTTTAGGGAAGAGTTCCCTAAACCCTATTTTTTGTTTCCCAACATGGTTCCACACCTTCAAATTACCTTATAAAAACTTCTATAAGTCTTTCATGCCATTTTTTATAATAATATCTCAAGGAAGTGTCACATTATTTCAACCCTTATATACGACACCTTAATCCCCTACTCAGCCTCTTATAGGTGGGTGTTTTTGTAAGCAAATAGTGAACTAGGTATAAACAACCTAAAACCATGAGTGAATATGAGCCTTACATACGTTCCTAAAACATATTAATGTACCCTAAATAATTCTAAGGAGTTATGACATATGTCCACATCTCCATACATCAGCATGATGTCAATAAGGGACCTATAGGTGGATGTCTTGGCTATGTGTAGACAGTGAGGGTATGAGGTATGGAAAAACATGGTGGAAAATAGCTTCAAAACAACTCAAAATTCATTTACAACCTTCAAAACATGGTATCCATGTTTGGACACCTTGAAACCAGCTCAAAAACACCCTTTCCAACCTTAAGATCACTTATATACACATGGAATATAACAAGCAAGGGCATCACATGACTATTTAGTATGGTTAATTAGGCATGTGACAATATTGCAAATTTTTAAAAATCATCTAAATGAAATTTATTCAAATCTTTATGGTTTGAAAAATTGATATACCATGAATCTAAATCTAAGAACAAGGTGAGCAAGCTCATACATGTGACTGCAAGTGAAGCTAGGCATGAAGTTGACAATGGAGGAAGACAGCTAGCAAGCTACTCAAATGATGGCATGGTGAAACCAAAACATGTAATGAAGTGAAAATATGAATTTTAGGCATGTGGGACATCCTTTTCCATTCATACAAAACCTCTACAAAAGACCAATTTTTTGTAACAAAGTATAACTGAATGCCACTTCCCTCTTTTACTCTTTTTTACAAACTGAGCTAGTTGGCTCATAAAATCAAATACAAAAGAGAAAAAAAAACATGAGATAGATGAGGTAAGTGATTAAATATCCTCTAAAACCAATATAAATAAGTGAATTGTATGGACTTTCATAACCAATAACAAAACTTGTAGGGTGCATAGATTAGTAAGTAGATTTAGAAGGTCAAATTTTTAGGAATGGTTAATAAATATAAAACCACCATTAATTAAAAAAAAAAACATAAAATTTAACTTGAACAAGTTTATAATACACCCTAAAGATAATTTTTCTTGAAACCCCTTGTGTTGACCATACCAAATAGAAATCTACAAGGCACTTTTGCTTGCCAAGAGAGGTGAAAAGGAGTATAATGGTTTTCACCTTAAAATAACACTAATAGGTCATTTAAAACGTGTGTATAATCATTTTTAATCTTAATATTCACATTTAAACTATTTATAAGTGGCACACTTCCTAAAGAGGTTGTACAAGTGCCATTTTCCTCTCCTTTCACTAGAAAACTACCTTTTCTTCTACACAACATTCCATCTTTCAGTTTTGTCAATTGGTTAAGACTAAAATGGATATATGGGGATTTAAATAATATTTTTTAACCTTCAAACTTCCAAAAAAACTATATAAAGCATTAAATGCACCTTTTTAACCCCTAAAATGACTCAAAATGTCATGTTGGCTAATGAAATTTATGACCAAGGCTAATATATAATTGAATAAC
This sequence comes from Torreya grandis, assembly GCA_037957365.1. Lineage (NCBI taxonomy): Eukaryota > Viridiplantae > Streptophyta > Pinopsida > Cupressales > Taxaceae > Torreya > Torreya grandis. Next base: position 1,323,724 of record JARHVA010001696.1, on the reverse strand, counting down.
ATTAAATGAAATATGAAACACCTCATGAAAATATATTAATCCCCAAAAACATCTAAAACCCCATGTTTTTACCTAGGGGTGCCCCAATTTGACTTAAAAGTCAAATTTGGTCAACAAGAGACATGACACAAACTACAAGTGTGTTAAAGTAATAATGCACAAACTATAATAGAGAATGTTTTGGGATGGTGGAACCATAAAATATATCATGTTTTAAAAAAAATACTTAAAAGGATCAGCTACCAAAAAATGATAATCTATAAAGCAGATCCAAAGGACATTAGACTTTGCCAAAAATGCATCCAAGATAGTGCAAAGTGAAATAGTGGCATAAGTTTTACATTGTGGGGAAAATATAATGAAAATATTATTTTATTCATACCAAAAAATGCATCCAAAATTATAATTAGAGAGCAAAAATAAAAAAGAAAAATAATTTGTTTACTTGGGAGGGGGTTTGGCCACCTACCAAAACAAGCCTCACCCTCTGGTCTTCAAAAAAAGATATTTAAATGATAATGAAACAATAAAAATTATATCCTTACAATAATTACTTACAATACAATGAAATTAATTTTATAAAAAAAGAAATAAAAAAATATGCCCCAAATAAAATCCCACGTAAAAGTGAGAATCACAATAAGCTATTATTCTTTAAAATAATACAAAATTTAACCCCATTTTAAAAAAATAGGTTGCCACTAATGATGTCTACCAACCAAAAAAAATTAAATTACCCACATATAAAATGTCCCACTTGAAATAAAGTGCCTTGCCTACAATAATATCCCCACTTAAATAAATAAATCGTCCCCTCTTTTTAATAAATCATAACCTTATTAAACTTTTCATCCACTTACCCACTATGCATTCAACATAACCCATGTTAAAATAAAACATATATTATATGGATAAAGGAGTATGAATTTAAATTGAGGGTTTGAAAGATAAATGTAAACGCATAGTTGCTCATTCATTTGGAGGAAACTAAACATGTAGTCAACAATGACAAGTGGCTTAAGTTCTATGTAGGTAGGCTATGATATAAAATAAGCCATGAGATTTGTATTATGAGTTTTGATCCAAAGGGAACATCAGTTTTGATCTTAGATAGATAAAGAGTCTAATGTAATATAACATATTGCCATGGCATCAACACCGATAAAAAAATTGTTGCAACACCTGATCAAGAAGCAATAGGACATTGTGGATCCAATCACTAAGATAAGCTAAGAGAAAAATAGAGGCATCAACTTGGAATCTTCAAGATAGATATTTGAATCCACTCACTCTTTGGTGATCTAGACAAACAGGAGAACCCATGCTATGAATTGAGGATTTAGGTTCCACCATAGAGCCATGCTAAAGTCAAAACACCATAGATAAAGAAAATAAATACATAAAGCTTGTAGATCTATTAAAATTAAAGAGAACCCATAAAAATATTTGAAAACATAGAAATATCTCAAGAAACCTAGAAAAACATAGGTTTTTTTTCAAAAAAATGTTGTCATATGGATCGATCCCTAGGTTAGCCCAAAAACCTATAAAATATGAGTTCTTGTAAAAATCTCCATATGTAATTAATTGATAAGTTTTTCTAATGTTTTGAGGCCTTTCAAACTCAATGACACATGTTAAAAGACCTAAAAATGCACCAAAAATAGTTGACTACAAAAAGTGAATCAAAAATCTTAAGAAATAATCAGAAAAAGGCTCAATTAGTGAAATAATGATGAATTTTCTACAATGAGAGAAACCTAAAACTGAGCAATGGTTGTTGGAGGGTGTCTTTGATACCATGAAAGAGTTCAAGATAATCTTCAACCAATCTCTCTCCAACACACCATTACCACAACCATGAGTACCTCAACATACACATAAGGAATAAACCAAATGTGAACAAAACTAATTATTATTTAAAAAAAAAATTATTAATAAAATGGAGAACCCTTTCTTAAGTATGCAAGGAGAAAGAAAAATCAATCCTAACTAATCAATGTGGGATAAATCCTCACATAGGACAAAACTAGAAGAAGGACAAAAGTCCTAGCTAAAATATAGAAAGCATGTGAAACATACTCTAATAGCAATTACATGAAATTATATTAATAAATTATTTTCATAAATTTGAAAATTCTTAATGGATGACTCTATCACAAGTGTATCCATATATATGGAAAGGTTTTGATCAAACTTTAATTAGGGAGTAAATGACTGATAATTGATTCTCTATCTATATTTCCTCTTATATATATTTTTCTATTTGAAATTACATGGGATGAATTGGCATAAATAGGACATTATTGGAAGTAATTCACAATTAGGAAAACTATACAAAATAATTTTAAATGATAATCATTGCACATGGGGTGTGAAAAACATAAAGGGAATCTCAAAATTGATGAAGGATAAAATTAGTTGGCCCTCCATTTACACCTAAGGTAAAAATGGTGAGAACAACATTCAAGTAGCCTCAATATGAACATGTGAACTTTGGGTTTAGGCTATGAATGATTCGATGTAAAAAAGTGTAAAATTCATTTAGATAGATCAAATACCAAATGAGGAGTAGAGTGGACTAGGATAACTCCTAGATACAAGAAATTATACACAAGTGTATAAACCATGAAAAAATGGGGGGGAAACACTATGAAAGTGGGTTTTATGAAAAAAATACATGTCTACATAATTACACATATTTGATGTGAACATGTGAATGAAAGCATACATGCATAAAAGTATAAATATAAATAGTTTAGCACATACCTTGAATTACCTTGGTAGGGATGGAGGAATTGAATGATACTCAAGATAGATTCCATTTAAACTTGAGTTTTTGTATACTGACATAATTGAAAATAATGTATAATTATAAAAAATATCTAATTCTGTAATAAAGTTGTATCACAGATGAAATTTTAGTTGAAATAAATATCATAGGAATGAATACATTTATTATTATTTACCCAAAAGGATACCATAAATTATAAAAAATGTGTAATATTTTAGTTATTCCAGTTAATTTTTATATTGACAAGTGTTAAGCATAGTTTTCACTTTTTATGATATTTTTAACCACCATTCCTTTTTTATCAATGAAATATAATTTTTTATCCAAATAGATATGCCCAAATTGTATTATAATCCAAGTAGAGCTACCCCATACTTTATTATGCTCCAAGTAAATCTACCAATTTTTTTTGTAGTAGCCTTCAATCGATAGAGTTTTTGAAAATTATTTGAAATTTATATAATATATGGCCCCTTTGTGATGTGAGGTATTGACTAACCTTTTCCTATAATCGCTCATCTCAAAATAATAGAGTTACAAGAACAATGTATAATAAGATTTTATGTAAACAATTTCATTACAAAAATTCATAAAACACATTTAGTTATCATATAATATTACATGGAAAGCTCCATAGTAATCTAGATATACATATAGTCATGGCCCAAGTGTCATGTAACATAATAAATATAATATCATGTATTTTTAATGTAGAATATAGATGTAAATTGAGTAATCATGTCATATTGAAGTTTTATATATCCTAGGATAGATAACCTCATGCATAACTTAATGTAAGGGCATAATGCCCCATATGGCATATAAATAAATGGATAACTATAATTCCATAATTTAGTAAATGTGTAGTTAATATGCATATGAATATATATATATATATATATATATATAAAATAAATACACATAATTATCTTATCCCCATAGATGCATGATAAGTACAATGGAAATGTAGGCACCAAGAAAATAACCATAATATATGTACATGTCATAAATTATGGCACCAAAAATAGTATAATATTATTATATTTACCATTAAAACAATAATAATATATCAAAATCAATGTACCTAGGTTAATAGTTAATACCACACATTTTAATGACCACACACAAATTTGTAACCCAACACATAAGTACAAGACTCAAAACACATGACACCATGAAAGGAAGATCATCTATGAACAAGGATACAAAAATACACAATAAAAAACATGTACACATAAGCAAGTAACTACACACACCACTCATTATAAAAATTTAGTAATCAAAATCCAAAAAATATATTAAATCTAAATTAGGACATAAGATTGAAAAATGAGCATAGTCACCAAAAACATAGGAATTATTATCATATTAACTTAGAACATTTGGATTGCCACACATCAATACCCATTGTATAGTGTAAATCATGGTAATAAATGAGGAAAATAGTGAAAACATAAAGGAATACTTATTAGCATTAAAAAAACATAGAAAAAAACACAAAAAAATAATATAAGTACTTAACTATATATACTTACCAGAATCCCCAAGGTGGTCTGCATGATAGAACTCAATGCCATTTAGGCTATGTGCTTGGGCAAATTATCCATAAAAATTATAACATGTGATACATACGGTATCTATAAATAACTTATTATGTGTCTATGGGTATCACTATATCATATCATCCCTTGTGTACTATCCAATCCTATAGCTCCCTATGGACCATCACAACCAACCCCATCACCTCAAACCCAAACATCACTAACACCAACATGATTTCCATATACATATACCATGGGAGGTAACATGATAAAAACCTATGTTTCCATCCAATAAACTATTTATCTACCAGTCAATCAAACATCATCCACACATATAGCCAAAAATAGTGGCTCCATGTACCCATCAGGAGTCCCCTCTCTAGCTAACTCAAACTATGTAAGTGCATCTACATATCCAAATAAAACATAAAAATTGAGATGTAATTTATATAAATGATCTAATATGTGTATATCCTATTGAAAACCAAAATTTATAGTAACCCACTCATACTTAATACATTTTACAATGTTAGTAGTCTAGTTAGCTAGGGCCATAGTTGCAATCACCAACATACCCTTTTAACTCCCACACTAGAATATCACACAATGAGAAATGATATGAGGTCTCATAAAGTGTGATGATATAGTATACATTATATTTTGGGGGTAATCACATATAATTTTAGCTCACCTATAATCTTATGGGGTATTTAAGTGTGATGGGGAGAGCCTTAAAGGTCAGTAGTGGCCTTGAGGGGAATTTTTCAAGAGTAAGGGTGTTATGTTATTTACATACATTAAATAAAAATAATAGAATAAACCTAACCTAAAAAATTTAAGTAATAGAATCTAATCCACAAGAAAAAAATTATTAATTAATATCAATCATTATATTAGGTATTTTAGTCTATATAGTCCTAGTATTTATAATCTACAGCTCTTAGGCCATAGTCCTAAATTCTCTAATGCTAGGTTAGCTCATATTCACCAACCATCCTTTTATATGGTTAAATTTTATATTTATATGATATCGTATGATATCCTTAATTTGTCTCTCAACTTCCATTCCTTTTCAACTTGGTTTTTTCTTTTCTTTTTTCTTTCTAGTAATCTCTCTAGGACACTCCTTTTCACTGATGTCTACCCTTCTAGAGAGATTTACCCACCTAAAATTTACCAACAATAAAAATTAACACCTAATACAATATTTAAATTTCCATATTATCATGAATCCAACTACCATGATTTATACCATCATAACTCCATGTCAAGATCTGTAGCTAGCTAATACACCTATCATTTTCACCCAACATCTCCTGTATGGTTCCTGGGTCCATATGGTTACTTTTTTATGGGTATAATAATTTTTTAATGTAGCACACATTGGCATAGTTTTGATATCTAACATATAATTTTTTTATAATTATTTCTAAGGTGTGATTTTAAGTTATGAGGTTTGGATTACGTGTGCCTCTCAGCTAGTGGTATTGAATTCACTTGAAGCACTCAAGCGCATGATTATTTAGTACTTAGTTAATTTTATGGGTCAAAATAACCTAAAAATAAAATATTTATCCATCTGTAGATAGTTATTTATTCTCCTACTTACATTCCTTATGTAATCCAATTGCCCTTAAATCTTCATAAGTAACTGCTTTATTTAGGTCTACACAATTTTGCAAGCCTTTCTATGTTATTATTATCACCTAAATATTACACCCATGAACTAAGTTAGTGATTCAAAGATAATAATTGGATAATACCTAAGGTTTTAGACCTTATATCCTTAGGATTAACTTCTAGATAATGCTGGCTTATTTCCTAAACTACATGCATCTAAGATAAGATCAACTGTAGGCCAAAAATAATGCTAAAATTGACCTATTTACAACTACGAATATGTTTTCATCAGGTAAAATGGAGTATGAATAACAAAAAATCATAAAATGGTGATGTACCAAATTTAAATATCTCCTCAACTTTCTCCTACTATCACAAGAAAAACCTTTAAAAGTTTGATTTTTAGCTACACATTGTCACAAACATACTATAATAGAATTATGATGAAGAAAAAAGTTTGAATAATATTTTTAATGTTTATAAGTTTATTTAAAGTGAGCCAAAAAAGATAAATATGAAACTATAATTGATCTCAAACTAAGCAAAAGATATTGAAATCCACAAAATGCAACTAAAGTTTTGAATACATTGTGAGACAATAAGAAAAGAGAGGTAAATTAAATATTTTATTGATAATTTAAGGCCTAAGATAGTATCACAAGACTCAAAATGAGTAGAGTTTTGACAAGCCAAAGACATAGATATTGAGAAAAGGCTTTTTTAGTATTATATATCAGAAAGGGAGATGAGAGAGAATAGGAGAGTAAAAACGGGGCCTCATAATTTTTACCATTAGTTCATCAATTTAGCCCATGTAAAAAGGAGATGATGAAAATGGAAGTTTGAATCCTTCTCTAACACACTAGGTTTACTTCATGATGACCTCCAAGGAAGGTTGGTGTATTAGTGGAAGAGGTGACCCAATTTTTTGTCTTTTATGATTTAGAATATGGGTGCATGATGGATATTCTTCTTCAATACTACTATATTCTTGGAAAAATTGGCCCCCTATCTTAATATTATTAAATCACCCATATTCTCCTCTCATGCATGCATGATAGAGAGAATCTGGCTAAATTTTGAATTAATTTCCATGCTTTTTAAATGTTTAGCCTAGAAATAACACTCTTACACCACTTTAGAGATTTGGGTTGAATTTCCATGATTACCACTCCATGGAGGGAGTTACACATTGATAGAAACAATCTTTAAATGCCTCCATAACTCATTCATGATCTTTATTACGACTTACTACATTCATAGGCATGTTAGATATGTTTTAGAAGCATGGATTTCCTAAAATTTTCATTGAAGTTCATGTGAAGGTCTCTTTGAGATCTTGAGATACCTAAATTTTCATGTTTTAAGGTTCTTTATACCTCATAATATTTCAACTATGCTAAATGACTAGTTATAAACCTATAAGGTATGGTGTACACCTATAGTTAGGTCTAGAGGTCATGAAACCCTTGTAAGAACCTTGTTATATCCCTATAGATACCTCCAAGTCATGCTCTATAACTTGTTATTCACACTTGATGAAATTTTAATCAATCATGATTTGATACCAGACCTCATCCATAGGGAATAATAATCACCTTTGAGATTTTAAACTCCCTCACAATTTGTAAATAGTCACCTAAGTCTCTAATGAAATTTTCATGTCTATTTGAGAGCCTTTAGAACTGTTGATGATGTTAGAAAGGAGTGTGAAATCTATGTTATCTTCTAAATCTTATCATGAACACTTTCCAAACTTTACTTAAATCTTGAAACTCATTCAACTTTATTATCTAGGTCTACAACTTATAGGTACCTTTAAAACATGCATAGAGTGGTGAAAATCATGAGATTTTATTAACAATACCATGACATCTTATCTAAGAAGTATAAAATCCTATTAGAGGCTAGTTTGAAAGGTTAGATCAACTTAAACCATGAAAACGTCTTTCCATGAGCTCAAAAATCCTTACTTCTCAAGGGGATACTAAAAACCTTGTTACATACTTTTATGAAGGTCTTAAAGACCATGAACCTTTTATATATTCATGCAAACTCTTCTAAAATGTTTGCAAGCCTACAATCTTGTATATTTTATTACTTATTAGAGGTCATAAATCATTATGATTCTTTTATTATTTTATATACCTTGATGATTCTAGTAATAACCATATCCTATTACCACAACACCTTGGAAACTACTACAGCCTATAGGTGAGTTCTTTGGACTCAAAACCCTTAAGATTTTATCCCTAGATTCTTGATCAGTCATGAATACTTTTTATCACCCTAAAATATTGTGTTACCCTTGAAATATGATTTAAAACTTATGAAACTCTTCATGAAAACCTTTAGGCATTTATGCCATGGCACTTTGAATTTAATTTTTAATCAATAATAAAGTCTATTTGAGAGACCTAAAACATTCATGACAAGCATGTACTTTTCATCTTTCAATTTAATTACATCTAACAGATGATTGAAACCTTTAGTATTCTCATTGGAATACTTATAGGTGTTATTGAAGACTCATAGTAACATTTTAAGATATGTTTATGTTTATATGATTTCTATTATGACTCCAATTTCTTGTTATATAATTTAAATACAATCATGGATCATTTATTAATAGTTGTCAGCCTGCAAGGTGGGTTTTTAGGATTGTTAAAGTCATTAAACCTTAATTGAAATATTGAAAACCTTCCTTAGACAAACCGTAAGAACTATTTGTGTTTGTTTGAACCTGAGGAGGATCATAGAGGTTCAAATGGTGAATTCAATTCTTGTTTGAAAGGTTTTATATACTTGAATTTTTAGACCAAGATTCGTAACATGCCTTAAAGGCTCAAAACCCTTGATAAATCCTATAGTTAAATAAACCACTATCTAGACTACCTTATCAATATTTAAACTTGTATAATGTCTAAATCATGTAAATATCTATGTTTTACATTATAACCCTACATGAGAAGTTAAGAAACCTCATATTTTCCTACATATAAGATTGTACTCTTTTTTTTAGATCTTTAGTGGGTCTTATAAGGTTTAGATAAGCATCTAATTTTATCACTACACCATGAAAAACTTTAATACTTACATGTAGATGTGTTTATGTTCCTTAAACCCTCAACCCTCATATTTCTTACTTGAACAAGACCTAAAAACATCAAAAAATCACTCTCATAGACTTTGGGTTTTAAGTGTGGATTTAGTTATATGTAGGGTCTCTAAAGTAGATCCATATGATTATGATTCTACAAGAGGGTATATAGATCATTAAAATGGTCCTTTAGACCTTGATAAACTCCTCAAAAACCCTAAAACTTCCATGAAAGAAGAGAACATATAGACAACGTGACTATTTTCCTTGCATGTGAATCCAAAAATCATAATTCTATTGACATGTATTGTTTTTTTAATCTTACCATGGTCATAAAACCCATTGATCATCTCTTCAAGGATTTAGGACCTATCATATAACCTCTAAAACCTTCACATATTCTATTTATCATGAATCCTTATCAAGACTCTAAACAGACTTATAATCTTGCTCAAACACTTTTTTATCTACCTATATGTATGGTATACATGAATGTCATTTTAAGAATGAAAAAAATAGAGTATATCAATACCACAATGAAAATGTTTTTTAACCATATTACATTTCTTTTTGAGATTGATTTTTGGATCTTGTTTATATTAGAAATAATGAAAGCACTATCAAAACTTGAAACTAGATCTTTTAGCCTAAGAAAAAATATTTCCTCATGGAAAACCAAATAACATTGAAAATATTCATTAGATATTCAATAAGACCCTATATTTATATTTTTTGCTCTAAAAAGGGGCCTGTAGACCTCTTGAAGACCTAAATCACATTTTTTTCATGGAAAACTCTGTCTTGGCATCATCACCTCTTAAAAACATTAAAAACATCCTTGTAAAACTTGAATACTATCTTAATTAGATGATTAAAAGATTGAGAAGGATGGGAAACACTAGTATGATGTCTTGAAGGAAACTCTTCCACATTATAAATATTGAAACAATCCTCAACGAGGTATAAATAAGAGAGTAATAACTAATTTAAATGTAATATTGGATAGTATGTACATATTTGAAGAATTTTTGAATAGGTTTCAAATCTTAAAATGAGTTTATGAAACCATATATAATGTTTCACCCATTTTTTATTAATTAATGACTTCAAAAATGACCTTTTTGATGTATTTAAAATTCAAAAGTATTTGAGTAGGCCTCTATGAGACTAATATGACCATAGGACTTGAGAATTCTTATTAGGCCTTTTAGTGAGATTTTGCATTGAAAGGCAACTTGAATGCCTTTAGTCATGGAATAGAATATGAAAAGGTTAAAAATGCCTCATATCAGACTTTTGATACATATTTATATTAAAAACCACTCCATTAGGCCTCCTATAGGGCTAATGTCAATATATGACCTTAGAAAATGATTGTTAGATCTTAACTAGTGAAGTAAATGTTTGAGGATCATTAATGATTCAATACATACTTATCCTTAGTCCAGCATAATTATCATCAAGGTGATTATAAGACTATACTCAATTTATTTTAGTAAGAAAAATTATTTTTCCTAAGCATATCATGTCTTAAGAGACCAAGGTGACTTGAATAGTCAACATTCTAATGACCTCTATGCGTTGCTTCATTGCTAAGTAGGAATCTAGTAGCCTTAAGCCTCTATTTGGATTAGGAGTCATGTAAGATTCAATACAACTCATTTTGAAATTGAAACCATGGTTGAAACATGTTAGATCAGTGCTTGAATGAATTGAAAACTACCTCAAAAATATAAAAACAAAGAAAGGAATAATAGAATAATTGTGCAACAACACTTATAGGAATGGAAAACAACTACACTAATTAAAAACTAATGTTCAAAATCACTTGGAGGAATAAAATATATAACCTAATATATAATTTTTTTTTAAATATTCTCAATAATAATGTTTGAGATGGATCTGATTGAGTAGGATAGGAAGCTCATCTCCATTCAAATTTGAGAGATGAAAAGAATTGGCTTGCTTATAATTGGTTATGATGTAGGGGCCACTCTATATGGCATCAAAATTTGTGTGTTTTCAAACCTTATATCTATTTTCATCCAATTTAAAAAAAAAATCTCCTTCCTTGAAATTTCTTTTATCAACATTCTTGTCAAATGTCCTCCTCATTTGAGCTTGATAAAACTCCATGTTATGTATTGCATGGTTCCTAGTTTCCTCGAACTCCATCAAATTTTTTGGTATCATTGTCATGAAATCATTTTCAATCAATTTTAGTTATTGAGTGAGGTTAATAACTGATAATTAAAAGAAACCTTATTTCTCTCTCATAGACTAGAATGAAATGGTAATTACCAAAACCCTCTTAGGTGTTATCATATAAACTCATAATGCAATATTTAACATGGTATGCCAATCTATTTGGTTCTCTTCCATGGTTCTCTTTATAATACTTATTAGGTTCTTGTTTCTATACTATACCAAGACATTACCTTGGGGTTAATAGTTGGAAGAAGTAGTCAAATGAATACCATACTTGACTTCTCATTCATGAATTTTAGTTCTAACAAAATCCATAGTGTTATCAGATATAATAGTAGTTCTAACACAAAATATATTAACAATACCTTAATATAAGTCAAATATGGATGTCTCATTTGCATCTCTAAGTGATATAGCTTATGTCCACCTTGTGAATTAATATTTTATAGTTAAGACACACTTATGGCTTGTACTCAAAGGTGGGTTAATCATCCCAATTAAGTCCAAAACCCATTGCATAAAGGGTTTATCTACCTAGATGGGAAGAAGAGGAAGAGGTGATAACTTTTTCTTAATTATAAAAAAGGTGCACTTATTTCAGTTTAATCTATGTACGTGCATCTCTAAATATATTGGGCCAATAGTAACCAACCCTCGTGATATTAATAGTAGTGGCCTTGGGTGAAAAATGGCCTCCTAATGGGCCATCATTAAAATCTTCTAGCACTATATCCACTTGGTTAGATTTTATGAATCTCAAAAGTACTCCACTGATATCATTTCTAAATAATATACCATCAATAATGACATATGGAATTGATTGTAGTCCAAAATATAATCTTTGAGATTTTTTGAGCCCATGCATATAATTATCAGTTTGTAATATGGTAATCATGTCTCTAGTGTAGCTATTAAGAACCTCATGATCAACTTATTGATCATATTGTATCATAAAATTTGCCTTGTTATCAATTTCTATGTCTTTTTTTAGATGCTCACACATCCATTTTCTTCTTAGAATCTTGGTGACCTTGGTGTCAATGTCATACTCCATGAACTTAGTTATCTAACTTGTAATCAAGGAATTTGACTCAAGAGAGGAGGTTATTACAGTGTTCATTTAAAAAATAATGAAATTAGCACACTGGCAAGCTAACATCTCTAAGCATAGATCATGAGGGGATCTTGGTGAACAAACTAATTGAAAACACAACTAAAATGCAAATAAATGACAACTTTCCTTACCTTCCTTAATTTCGCAAATAGATCTCTTTATTGGCTTGCTTGGATTGTGCTTCAGACATATTCATCATGGGGCTTGGCTATCTCCATCTCCTCTTAGCACCATGGTTGGCTTGATGGTTTAGCTTGATTTTGGCATTATAACATTGTGTTTGCATTGATGCTCAAATTATTACATAATAAATTTACTCTATCCAATATATCATAATTAAGAGCTCTAAGCTTTCTTTTATAGGCTTTGTAATGACTTAGAATGAGTTAAATCTTATCTTGGTTTGGTTAGCTAACCCTAGTAGGGTTAAGAGGTGTCCACAATATCATGATTAACATGAAGATATATTTTGAGTTATTTCACATTTAGACAACTCAAAAAAAGATAATGATTAGTTTTTAATATGCCTTTTATGATATTTATTGATATTTGAATTTTTTTTAATAATTGATTTATTTATCATAGATTAATTTAATTATGATTTGATTAAGATTTATTTTTAATTAATCTTAGTTAGGATTTTGCACATTTTCCAAGTATTTAATTAATTAAATTCATGCATTTACATGATTTAATTGATTTATGGGACAAATTGATTTATTTTCATGGTTAGGAAGCCAAATTTGAGACTTATAAAAATTCTTAGGCTAGATGTTCAATGGTTTGTAATAATTTCTCTAAAGTTGGGTATGAAGCCATTGGGGGCCAATTTTTAATTATGATCATATGCCCCTATTTTGGAAGGAATTGTAAGCTATGAGCATAATAACATCATATCAAATAATGAGAAAAGGCATGTATGCCAAAAAGAAGATGATGGTTGAAGAAAAAGTTCCAAATGGTGTTTGGGAAGCCTATAATGATGCCCCCCTTAAAGGAGTGGCCATCATATTTGTTGATGGATGAAACCTCAAAAAGAAGTAAGAAGAAAGGTGTAATTAACCAATTAGAGATATTAATCCAAATGAGAATTATTGCATACATTGATTTAAAAATTTATCAATTTGCCCAAAGGTGGTTATAATTAAGAATGAAAGTCAAAATAATTATTTTCCCATAGGTGGTTATAATCATTAAAATGACTTGGATTGGATAAATATGATACTCAATATGGTTGTAACCCAGTATGGTAGATTCGCAAGCATAACTCATAGATATAACATGTTTCACATATTAAAGATGAATGGGCACAAACGTAGGTGTGATGGTTTAATGACTAAATAAGACACAAAATACAAAGCATACGAGGATGAAAAGTGATGAAAGAGTTGAATAGAAGAATAATATTTATCATTATAAATGATTTAGTTATACCTACTAATGTGGATATGCATATCCTTATCATCATTGATACAACTAGAATTGTCAATTGGTTGATTTGATCAAGATGGGTGAAAGGATTTACCAAGGTATCTAGGAAAAAAATTTGTGGCTCCCTTACTTGTACAACCTCCTTAGATAATTTTTGTTGTAGCACATGATAGTAGGCATCATGATATAACACCATGAGGACTTGGATAAAATATGCATAAGCACTAATTTATTACCTAATAAATAATTTAAAAAAATTCACCAATGATGAAAATCACAATGATGATGTTGATGTATGAATATGGATGGAATCAAGAATAATGCACAAGGAATCACCCAATGAACACTTATAGACTTGAATCAAGGCAACAATGTTTAAAACAAACAAATAGGTAGGTGAACAAATAAATAGAAAAACAAACAAACAAACAAATAGAAAAACAGAAGTAAAATAAACAAACAAAAATATTGAAAATATAAGAAATAGAAAACATCTTAGTAATGGATTTTCCCTAGTAGGGTGGTTTAAAGATAAATTACTAGGATTATATAAGACAAATTTTTTTGGATTTTGAAATTTTATGAACGTTTTTTGAATTTTGAGCATCTCAACCCGATTAGGAATCATGAGATATTACATAGTCTAAGCTAAAAAAATAGTGAGAGCATGGAAAAATTAAAATGATGCTCATAAAATGGTGAGAGTGTGACTTAGGTTGCTTAAAAAATGGTGAGAGCATGATGTAAAGGGAGACTGAGATGATCACACCATGAATCAAACAATTCCCACATAGTCCCAAATTGGCCTTAGTTCAGAGTAGTTCCACCTTACATCATTGGAGTTTAACTAGTGTAGTAGCTAATTAAAAAAAAAAAAAGTATAGTTGGTATAATGGTATAGTACAACATAGGAATGGCTAGTTCGTATATCATGGCATAATAAACAAATATTTCCCCTAGTTTTTCCATAGGTAGTTATAACTAGGATACAATTGATCATATCAATGATATTACTTTTCCCATATGTAGTTATAATTAGTAGCAAGACCTTTGAACACTAATTTGCCCCTATAGGTATCTATAATAAATATCACATAAATAAACATGATAAGAGGGGGAAAATAAATGAAGGATGCAATTACCAAAACTTCTATCTTATTGCTCCAAAATACCCCTACCTAGAATGATTGAAACAATTATTGAAACTGGTATGATTATTTGTGTTAAACATGGAATGAATGGATGAACCAAGGTTAAACGAGCTAGGATATGATAGATCAAAACATGCTTAGGTTGATAGAAAGGAATGGTAAGTTGGATAAATGATATGATAGTTATAGGATGACTGAATGATAGGATTATAAAGAAGAATGGGGAGAGGGTCACCCCAAGTGGTAAGGTGACTGACTGGGTATGCAATAATGAAAAAAGGAATGGTATGATACATGTTTGTGTTTGGTTGAAGATTAGTTGTTGGGTTGTATTTATTTGGCCTAGGTGTGGGTTTGGATTTTTTTGTTCTTACTCATGGGGAAATGCATGTCTTGATCAGCAAATAATATAAATAGAATACTCAATCATGTTAATTTCTAACCCACACCTCATTTGAATAGCTAATCTATCAATAATTATCTATATATTTAGATGCCAATGATGTTGTGATCTTCATTGGTTATTGATTATGTTTCCTTCAAACATTGAGAGAAGGTATCTTTATAGCCTTTGTATAGGAAATTAAGGCTTTGAATAGTAAATAAGGATAAATGTTGGATGATAGGTTTGATTGATAACTGGAATGGTGGTTGATAATGAAATGTATAATATTTGGGAAATAAATAAAGATTGATATTTTAAAGCACACATAGTGTTGTTGATTCTAGATTCACCATAACTTTGAATGTGGTGGGGTTGAAGACTTATGAATATTATCTCAATAGGTGGGCCTAACATTAGCTACCATCTGATTAGGTTAAAGATTGAAAGTTATATTGATTTCATCTTTGATTTTATCTTCATCAAATAGTGGAGAACATTTGTTCTCAACTATTGGCACCTTAAAGAGGTTTTTATGAATGATTTTGTCTTGATTGTCCCATAGTTCCTATAATAAGGTTTAACTAATGAATGTTTACTTTTTACTTTGATTGTATTATATCACCTCTGAAAAGGTTTCACTAGAAGATGCTAAGTTTTTGCTTTGATTTTCCCCTAGCACCTTTGAAAATGTTTCACTATGAGAGTGTTCTTCTACATGAATATTGTTTTGGCCTCCTTATTATTTTTCAATTGCTATGTCTCCATGGATGAAATTTAATAATATTTGATTTGTTTGATCCAAATTGCTACTTTTGAGAGATATAATGTGGTTAACATGGCTAGGTTAGTTAGTGGTAATGGCATGTGAACTAGTAATGGAATAGAGTGAGGCTGCACAATCCTCATAGAAGATAGTAGGATAACTTATGTCAAAGCTAAATTAATCATCCTCATAAACCATGAAAGGATCATAAATGCATTAAAATTGATATACAAGTCATGCGTAACCAATATTGTAACATCCATGAAGGTATTAGGATTCTAAATCTGATTATGACTCAATAGACTCTAAATCCAATGTCAAGATTGATGTCAATTCAATAGTAGAACTTGACTCTATTTTTGATTCTTCATCTAGTGTGGATGTTTCTATAATGATTCCTTATTTAATGTTTTTTTTTGGACAAGTAATGGCTTATGATGGAATGAGGGCTCCAAAAAGACTAATTTTTCAAAGTAAGACTCTTCAATAATAGGAAATAAGTCAAGAGACAACACCTTAAATATTGGCTTGTCAGAGGGAGTTTGTTGAAAAATAAGAATATGCATGAGGTAATGATTTTCTAAAAGGTATTTATAATCATTAAGAAGTGGCTCAACAAAGATTAGCTCATCAAAGTGAGACTCTTTGACAATAGGAATAGGATGGAAAGGTTATATATCACAAGTTGACTTATCACACATGGTTGTTTCAACAAAAATAGCTTGGATTGGTTTGTTTTATTGGTCATGGTTTAAAATCAATTATAAAATGACAATTTTTAATATAGCTTGGTCTTTGAAGGATTGGATCAATTGAAGAGGTTCTAATTGGCTCAGTTGAGGTTGTGATTGGATTGTTTGGGGTATTGATTGTATTGGCTAAGATTTTGATTAGTTTGGTTGGGGTTTTGATTATATTAGTTGTGGTTTTGATTAGATTAGTTGGGATTGTGATTGGATTTTTGAGGTTGTGATTGGATTGGTTGGGTAATGGGTAGATGTTGTAGATATTGATTTCTCACACAAGCCATAGGATGAAGTCCTAAAATAGTAGTGATAGGGCATTAAAAAGCCTAGTTGTTATCACAATACAAAGGACAAGGTCTTAGAATTATAATCTTGGGGAATTATGGAGCTTAATTTCTCAAATAAGGCAAAGGATGAGGTCCTAAAATGATGATTATAAGGTTTTGTGGAGCCTAGTTATTCACACAAGCCATAAGATGACATCTTGAAATGGTAATGATAGGGTGTTGTGAAGCTTGGTTACTCATACAAGTTAAAAGATGAAGTCTTGAAATGGTAATGATAGGGAATTATGAAGCTTTATTTCTCACACAAGCCAAAGGATGAGGTCTTAATAGGATAATCTTGGGGCATTATGGAGCTTGGTTACTCGCATAAGCCAAAGCATCTAAGTCATACTCATAAACCATATCATCCTAGTTTGTAACTTGATTTGGATCATAACTGGTTTTTGAATTTATTACTCAAAGAGGTGATGATTATAGTTGAATTATGTGGCCATTCTATCATAAATTATATTTTATGTGACTCCACCATAGGTGTAGCAAGACCTATTTAAATAAACGATGAAGGTTATGAAATAAAGAGGTGTAGAGTTCTACAAAATCTAAACAATAATCTCCAAAGGACAAAGAAGGTCAAACTTGGTCTAACATGGTTGAGAGTGGAGTTGTATCTCTGAATAATAGTCTAAAAATGGAGTTGTATTTGTAAAATGGTCTATACTAAAACTTGGCATAAAATAGTCTAACATCAAATGTCTAACGTCAAATGTCAAACACACAAAGTTCAAGCACTGGATAAAAACTATCATGTCAAACTTTATGTTCAAAGTGTTCCAAGTAGGTCTAAACTAGGAAATTTAAATGTTGATAGGTCTTTTGTCCAAACATGGAGTCAAAAGTTAGGCTCAAATAGGTTGTGCTAGAACTTTTGGCCAAATGACTTCAAAATCTAAACTTTTAAACAAAGATGATGATGTTATTTTACTTTAACAAAATTGAAACACTTTGACATAAACCTTGCATATAAAATCAAACATAAACATGATCAGTTCGCATAAGGTACAATGTAAAAGGTACTTGGAGAAATGTTGTGTTCTCCCAAATAAAAAACACAAATAATGATGAAAATAGGCTCTGTGATCAAATAATAAATAGTTTTAAAATTTTGGTAATCAATTAACCTAATTTACGCAACCTAAAAGAGAAAGATATGTGTATCAACACCTATGAAATGAGGCTTGAACATAAATCAATCAATGTTTGGATCCAAACATGTCAAATTAAATTAAAAACTTAAGTGTTGAAAACTTAAGATTTAGTTAACCAAACAAGCTAGACAAATTTAAAAATCATGATCATGCTAAAGAAAGATCAAACAAGACTCAAATGATTAGTTTTGAAGAATGATAATTGAGACATAAGATAAGACAAGTATTTTGAAACAACTTAGGCAGCATAAAGACATTAACAATCCCAAAAGATGTGACAATGTTTATGTTTCAAATACTTAAAGGCATAAACTTGTTAATTATTTGGGCATCATAATAGTACCCATTTCAATCAAGTGTGATATTTAATGTTTTAACACAAAATTTTACTTAGTTAAATTAAGGTGTCAAATGGATGACATAACACCTCCTCAAATAATGGAGTGATGTTGAACACAAAACTCATTCATGATATGGTTTAAACAATAAGCTTTAGTTATAATGCAACAAACAATTCAAAAATAAGTGACAAAAATACAACTAAGTATATCATCCTAAATTCTATCAAGGTGTGGCAAAGTGGGGTTGACTAAAACCTAAAAGTTTTTGACCATCTAGATTGATCCCATGTTTACACACTTTTGCATATGTACACAAGAGAAGTAGCATATCAATTAAATCCATGTCAATAAGCTTGTTGTGAAAATGTCTTCTCCTTTTCATAACCACTACATCTGTCACTTTCTTAGTGTAGTATGATGTTTAGATTGATCATATATCTCAGACTTAACATGCCACTAATAAAGATGGTTTAACCTCTAAAACCACCATCCCAATGGGGCAATCCTAATTTTTATACCCCCAAATGGAGAGGGGTTGAAACACTTCTAAGATATGAAGACCCAAGTCAATGCTTCCCTAAAGAACTTGTGAGAGGTAATCACATCCCCTTCACAAGCCAAAATTCATGAAAATAAAAGACAAGTAGAAATACTTTAGGGTTGTTTTTAGATCATCCAATACTATGTGGGTTTTGGGGAGAGGGTAGTAACTTTATTTATATGCCTTAGACTATGCACTAAAATGTAATGAAAAGGTTCTTTTGATCCTGTGAGTTATCTATAGGGGATGGGGAGAGAACATACAAACACTATAATTTTTATATAATAAACACACAACAAATAATTTGCAAACAACTTGTAATTGAGGATTGATTTTAAGCACTAATTTAAATGTGATGTTTGTTCTTTACTAGGCCCCTTGGCTTAAGTATGAAAATGGAAATAATTGCACTAAACCAAATTAAGTAAAATCAACTAGGTTTGTTTTAAGCCCAAATCTCAAGTGTTTAAGATTTGTCTTAGGTTTGTTATAAAACACCAATTGGAAATATTCAAGACTTAGTATTAATTTTAAGCACTAAAAACAAATTTTTTCTAAGACTTGATTAATCCTATATTCTTTTTAAACACCAATATACAAATGTGTGAGATTAAACATGTTCATTTTAGACCTAAATTCAAATGTGTATGATTGGACTAAATTCCTTTTAAAACCCAAATTTAAATGTGTGATTAATCAAAACATGCAATTTTTTCTTCAAACCAATCCTTCAACTTGTAATTGCTAGATAATAACCCCCTACTTTGAAGCATTTTTCATTTTGAGAAAAAAATGTTTTTAAAAATAACTAATACCAATTGATACGGACCAAGATCAGTTTCCTATAAACCTAAAGGTAAAACAAATGCAATGCAAGAATGTTATTTAGCTAAATGTTATCACCAAAAGTCAACACAACATTCAATAGGATGATTAGAAAAAGAAAATACAATTCAATGAAACTAAGAAATAAGGATTAGAAACTTTAGAAAGATTCAAACTCTTATTTCAATATTTTGTGTAATATTTATGAAACTTGAAGGTAAACAAATAGCATAATCTAAAAATTTCAGAGAAAAATTGTGGTTTTAAGAAAACAATTATAAAAAATAGAGGCTGTATGACCCCAAACAAAGCTTCACAAGATGGCCTATTATCTTGCTATCTCAGGTCATCGGTTATCACACAGAAATATGTGAATGGAATTTTGACTATTTTTTCACCTTCCTTGGTTAGAAAGATCATATTTTGACATGAAAAATGATATTGAAATGATATATAAGGCTTTAAGATCAAATCCATGGGGTGTAAGTCCCTTTGAGTGTGTCATTTATGATCAAGGAATTTGACTTAAGAGATGATGTTAGTATAGTGTTAGTTCCAAAAATAATGAAATAAGCACACTAGAAAGTTAGCATCTCTAGGCCTAGATCATGGGGGTGCTTAGTGTATAAACTAATTGAAAACATATCTAAAATATAAACAAATGAATACTTTCCTTACCTTATTTTATTTATCCAAGAGATATCTTCTTTTGCTTACTTGGATTGTGATCAAAAGATCTTCATCAAAGGGCTTGACTATCTCCATCTCTTGGCACCATGCTTGGCTTGATGGTTTGGCAATTTGGGAATTATAATACTATGTTCATATTCATGCTCAAAGTCCTACACAATAAATTTAATTTATCCAATATCTCATAATGAATAGCTCTAGGCTTTCTTTTATAGGCTTTGAAATGACTTGGAATGAGTTAAATCCTATCATTGGTTTGCTTAGATAACCCTAGTAGAGTTAAGAGGTGTCCAAAATCTCATGATTAGCATGAATAGATATTTTCAGATATTTTTCATTTGGACAACTCATAAAAACATAATGATTGGCTTTTAATATGATTTTAAGATATTTATTGATATTTTAATTTTCCTTTTTAATATTTGATTTATTGCTCATGCATAAATTTAATTAGGATTTTATTAGTATTTGATTTTTTATTAATATTTGTTAGGATTTTTCACAATTTTCAAGTATATAATTATTTCAATCTATGCATTTACATGATTTCATTGATTTATGGGCCAAATTGATTTATTTGCATGGTCAAGAAGAAAAATTTGAGACTTATAGAAATTCTTAGGCTAGATGTTCAATTGTTGGTAAGAATTGATCTAAAGTCAGGTATGAAACCATTCGTGGCCAATTTTGGATGTCTACATAACCATCTCTCATTTCACATATATTGTTGTTTGATATGAACTCCTTCATGCTTGAGTATGAAACCATCCTATGTATTTTATCATTGGAAATCACGTGTTTGAACTTTTTAAGGGATATTATGACATTAAGGACCTATTTTTACACATAACCATAACTTAACTCATAATCCTTAAGTGTTTGACAAAAAAGGTCAATAGATTACTCCATTAGATCATTGTTTTCCTTCACTACTATAGTTGATATACTCTCATTCCCCCCAAAATCATAAAGAATAAAGCCCTTATCATAATATGGGTTCATAAATATAGGGTATTGAGAAATTGGTGTTTTAATTAATTCAATGTTGTCCTTACATTCTCTTGACCAGCTAAAAGTAGCATTCTTATTTAACATGGAAGTGAGAGGTTTCACCAAGTATCAAAGTTTTTAATGAACCTTCTTATGAAGTTTGTCTTTCCCAAGAATCTTTGGAGACCTTTATTATGGCTTGGAGGTGAAATATCCAAGATTTATTCTACCCTTTATGGATCAATTATGAGGAGATATTTGGAAATAACATGCACCAATGACTTGCCTTTATGGACAAAAAAATACAATTTTTTTTGGGTTCAAAGATACCCCAAACTCTTTAAACCTATCAAAGACTTTCTTCAAATGATCCAAGTGATCAATTATATACTTAGAGAAAATAATTATATCATCTAAATACACCAATATCATATCATTTACAAGGCACCTAAATTTTTTATCTGTGGCCCTTTTGAAGGTTTCACTAGCATTGGTTAACCCAAAAAGGCATATTATTGTAAGCAAGCATACCCTATTGGGTGGTAAAAGTTATTTTTAATTGATCATATTTTTTCACAAGTATCTTATTATACCATAAATAACTATATATGATTGAAAAACTTTCAAACACTCATATTATTTGAAGGATATACTCCATATTTTGAAGGGGATAATGATCTTTTAGGGATGCTCTATTTGAGTCCCTAAAATTCACACATAGCCTAATTTACCCATTCTTCTTTCTAACTAGGACTAGGTTGTCTACCTAAGAAGAATTATTAATAGGTAATATAATGTTGGATTCAATGATTATGGTTAGCTCTTTTCTCATCAAGTCTTCAAGCTTGGGTTTTATTGGTCTTTGATTTTGACTAACTGATCTTACATTAAGGTATAACTCAATGGTGTGTTGGGACAAGTTTGGGTCAAAAAATCTAAGGTCTTGGTAACTCCAAGAAAATATATCATTATATTTCATACAAATACCAATAAAATCTTCCTTTTTGGATTGGGTACATACATTAATATCCTTAAAAATTTCACCATTGGAGATGGCTATTGGTTCATATTTATCATCCTTGATTGTCATGGTCATTCTTCTCACCTTTGAGATAATAATCTAAATTAAATATGATTTATAAAGTGTCCCACCCCTATAGAAACTTATTAAATTTTAGATAAATAATCTGATCCTCATATTTATCTTGAATCCTATGCTAGTTTTTGGATGATAATTCTACCTCCAACTGTATAAAATTGATAACTTAATCATTATTATTAAACACATGCCAACTAGCATTATTATCAAAAACTACATGTTTAACCATAAGCCTGATAAGCTATTATTAGTCATTCATAATATCATGGGGGAGGTTATATTAAGACCCCATAGTTGAAATCCTATCAACATCAACATTTTGTTCTCTTGGTATAGTTTGATTGTTGAAGGCATAAAATCCCTCAATGAGATACTACTTCTATGTTTGTAGGCTTTTAACAAGCTATTATTAACTATATTTTAACCTCTAACTTGATTTCAAAACAACTCACTATGACCAAAAACTTTAATAATATTTATTCCTCTTTTTTGTGTCAATTAGAGGCCTTGGATTAATGCCTCATATTCAGCTACATTGTTAGTATAGCTGAAATATAACATATATGAAAAAAAATACTTCTCATTTTTAGAGTATATAAACACAATACATGAACCAACACAATTTATGATCCTTTAACCATCAAATAATATCTTCCATGTACCTCCAATATCCTCTTGTGACCTCATAATATTTGGTATAATAGAGTCCTCTTCAAGGGTGTAATAGGTACCTAATGCATCAAATTGATAGCGATAATTTTCCCACTCATCAAGTAAGATATCTATAACCTCCTCTAAAGGTGTGGTAGTATCATGAATAAAAACATTCTCCTCTTGATCATACACGTCATAATTCATGTGGACTAGACTATGGGAATATGGCTCAATATGATCTCTAAAAATGGGATCAGCTTTGATGGTTACTTTGGTCTCATACCTAGTCCTAAGCAACATGTGTGGTGAATATGAGGATACATACCCACCCATATTTTTATCCAGATAACTATAAATTCATATAATAAAATAGGGATGGAGGTTTATGATTGAAACATGTTGAAAGATGGAAAGGTTTGGGTAAGCATATAAGATTTAAGTTTTTAATGATGCCAATTATTTTAAAAGATGTATCATTTAATTTTATTACTTAATTTTCAATTGGAGTGTATTATAAATCTAGAAATTCAATAATATTATTATGCATAATTGAGATAATTTACTTATAATCAATCATTTAATTGTGTATAAGGTGTTTACTAATAATTAGGGAGATGTAGAATGAAAGTGGTTTGCTGACCTTACCACTAACTCATTCTTTTGGTTTACATAACTAGGTAGGAATAGTTATTACACTCACTTTTATTTCATCAAAAATGTTCCTTAACGACTCTTTAAATAATTTCCTTTGGGTAGGAATGGATAAATCCTCCCACATGGTGACCTTTATATATGTTCTCTTCATTTGTTCAACTCTATTAAAAATGGTTTATCCTCTATTAGATTGAATCTTTGTAATACAAAAATATTATCTTTCATGTTGGATGATTTGAGGCCAAGTTTACTTTTAAATAACTTTATTTTTTTGTACTTGAGGTGTCCTGACATCTTATTTCTACTTGGTAGCTTCATGGGGGGATTGGGAAGTATGAACTTGACCAAATGAGGAAGATGGATCTCCCTCCATTGTTTTTTTTATAAACCTTATATTATAAGGAAATAGAGTATTTTATTTTATTTTCTTTCCAATTCAAAATAATATACTCACCTTTCACTGATGTTTATTCATGTACTTATTCTCTTTGTACAAATGTTTTAATTGATTACCCTTCGAAAAGTGACTTACTTTAGACCATCAAGGCTAGACTGATCAATCCATTTGGACACATGGTTTTGTTGTGAGGTTAGTTGCATGGAAATCACCACTCATAATATTGAACCAAGTTATTTCTCATAGGTATAATGTCTTTTGAAGTGTTGGAAGCATTAGGATTTTTATTGTTGAAGTTCTTAACATATGTGATTTAGCCTTAAGCTTTTGTATTATCTTGATAAGGTTGAATATTAGACTAATATGGCTAATTGAATTGTTGGTATAGTCTAATATGACTATCTTACTACCTCTTAAGGTTGAATAATTCATTCCCAAAGATTTTTAATAATGTCTTAACTTCATGCAACTCATTACAATGAGAAACGGATGTGGATGGTTCGCTGGTTGCTATAAGAATAGATGCCAAAATGAGATGAAGTGGTGGAGGTTAACTAAATAAGGTAATTTGAGGCCTAGATGCTATCCTTATATCATTAATTAATCTATTTTCATATCTTATATAAATGTCATATGGATTTGGTAATATAGTACCTACCATGGACTAAATCATGACAATAATGTCACTACTCAAAAATATCAAGTAGTATAATAATGTGGTATTTGAAGTAGGCTTGATAAAGGGTGGGATTATATCCTAAGTCTATTGAAACTTGATGTTAAAATACACCATGTACTCATGAGGATATCTCTTGATAGTAATGATTAGTTCCATAAGAGAAATATGATCACTCTTGTCTTCAAATTATTGGCAAAGTCTCTCTCCTAGCTCATCCTAGTTATGTATTTTGCCATGATATAAACCCCTATACCATTCGAGGGACTTTTATTTCAAGGATTTAGTAAGGAGTCTCATGGATACATTATCTTGGGTAATGTTGTAGATTAATCATATGTTGGCAATGTCTTGTATGTGCTCTATCAGACTGGTAAAATTCTCACTAGTACAATAATGTAAGCTTTTGAGAGAAGCAACTAGGATATCATCATTTTTTTGAAGGTCCAAATGACTACCCTAATTAAAAGTAAAAAATAAATTATATCCTTAGACTACTATATGAGGAATATTTTTTATCCTCCCTCTTAGTATAATAAACCTACCAAAAGGTGTGGATTAAGCCCTTGGGGAAGGCTATCTATAAATTCTCTATCTTATGTAAAGAAACCTTGACAACGTGGTTCTTATTCTTCTAAGAGATAATGAAAATTCAAAAAACTAAAAACTAGTACCTTTTGTAGAATCCCTTATTTCCTTTGGCATGAAAGTGTAAGACTGATTTGGGACTAGAAACTTGTAGGGTCACTAGGGTCTATAAAATGTCTTCAATTATGTAGATTTATAAGAAAACAACAAGTTAATAATTGAAATCTTCGAATCTATGTAATTTCATCCCACTAGGCATGTTAGAAATTTTTGTCAACTAAATCTTTCACTCGTTTACTCAATTAGTGATTCAGATGTAATAATGGGATCATCCCCAAGGTGTGGGACCTTGGATCCTTAGGATGAACCTCTAAGGAAGGCTGAATTACTTCCTAAACTATGATAATATGAGATAAAATGAATTTTAGGCCTAAAAAAGCTAAAATAGACCTATTTACAGCTAATACTATATTTTCATCATGGAAAGGGGATTATAAATATCTAAAATTCATAGAAAATTAATGCACCAAGTCTAAATAGATCCTCAAATTTATCCTACTAGAAAAATAAAAACCTTTAAAAGACTTACATTTAATTGCACACTCTCACAAACATATTAAATAGAGGTATGACGAATAAACCAATTTGCATAAGGGTTTTAATATTTAAAATTTTCTTGAAAGTGATCCAAAAGAGAATGAAATCCACAAAATGCAACTAAAATTTTGAATACATAATGGGATTATAAGAGGAGAGAGGCAAATTCAAATTTTTATTAATTATTCAAGGCCTAATTTAGTATTACAAGACTCAAAATGAGTAGAGTTTTGACATACCAAAGAGAAGGATTTTTTAGTGTTATATATTAGAAATAGAGATGGAAGAGAAGAGGAGAAAAACAATGAGACCTCATAAATGCTGGTATGAATTCATCAATTTAAAAAATACAAAAAATATACAAGGAAAATGAAGGCATTAAGACTTCTCCAATGTACCAACCCTTCTTCATGAATACCTCTAAGGAATGTTGGATTAGTAGAGGAAGAGGAGACCCTATTATTTCTCTTTTGTACTTTAGAAGGTGGGTATATGATGTATATTATTATTCCATTATTATATATTCTTATAAAAATTTCCCACATTATCCTAATAGCCTTAACTTACCAATATCCTCCTCTCATACATGTATGCTAGATATAATCTAGTGCTAGTTTGACTTGTCTCCTTAATTACCATTCTTGTCAAATGTTTGGCCTAGAAATAACTCTCTCATACTTGTTTAGAGATTTAGGCTAACTTTTCATTACTTCCAATCCATGGAGGGAGTTTCACATTTCTAAGAATAGTTTTAAAATGCCTCTATACCACCCTTATGCTCTTTATGACCACTTATTCCATTCATAAGCATGCTAGATAGGTTGTATAAGCATGGATTACCTAAAATTTTCCTTAAAGTTCATGTGAAGGTTCCTTGGAGAAGTTGAGAGACCTGAATTGTCATGATTGAAGGTTTTTGAAACCTCTTAATATTATAACTCTACTAGATGACTAGTTAGAAACCAATAAGGTATGGTGTAGAACTGTAATTAGATATATATCTTATGAAAGCCTTTCAAAAAAATTTTAAACCCCTATAGATACCTTGAAGTCATTCTCTAAAACTTATTATTCACACTTTAATAACTCTATAATAGTCATGATTTAACTCAAGACCTCACATATAGGCCTTAGGAATACCATTGAGACCTTAAACTCACTCATAATTTGTAAATAGTCACCCAAGCCTCTAGTGAAGACTAAAATTCTATTTAATAGGGTCCTCTAGAACCTCTTATAACACTATAAAGGAGCATGATCTCTTTGTTATCTTCTTATTCTTATCATGAACACTTTCTAGACTTGAATACAACCTTAAAACTCATTCAAATATATCATCTAGGCTTGAAAACTATAGCTACAATTGAATCATACTCATAATGATGAAAATAATAATATTTTATCAACAAGACCATGAAATATTTCCCAAGAAGTTTGAAATCCTATTAGAGGTTGATTATAAAGGTTATATAAATTGAAATAATGAAAATGTATTTCCATGAGCTCTAAAATACATAACTTCTCAAAGGGATACTTAGAACCTTGTAACATACCTATGTGAAGGACTTGAAGACCATGAACCTTTTATATCATCATGGAAACTCCTATTAAAACTCTATAAGCCTTTAACATTATATATTTTCTTGCTTGTTAAAAGTCATAAAACCTTGTGATACTTTTCTTATTCTAAAAATATTGATGATTCTAGTGACAACCATATCTTATTATGAAGGCACCTTGGAAACTACCGTAGTCCTTTTGGTGAGGTTTTTGGGCTCAAAAAACCTTTATATTTTCTCCCTATATCTCTTGGTTAGTGATGGAGACTTTTTTGCACCCATTAGGCTTGTTTTACCATTAAAACATTATTGAAACCTTATGGAACTATTTATGTAGACCTATAAGCATTTATGAAATAGCACTTTAAATTTATTTATTCAAAATTCGTAAATTCTATTTGATAGACTTAAAATTTTCATTAAAGACCTATAATTTTCATATTTTAATCTAATTACACCTAAAGGAACCTTGGAACATTTAGTATTCTCATTGGAAAACTTGGAGGTATTCTTGCAGAGTCAAAGGAAAATTTTAATATATTTATGTGTTTATATGATTCTTGTCATTACTCCAATTTATTCTTATAGAATCTAAATACAGTCATGGAGCATTCATTAATAACTATAGGCTTATAAGGTGGTTTGTTGAGGAATGTTAAGGTTATGAACCCTTTCTTGAGACATTTAAAACCTTCCTTAGATATACCTTAATATATATTGGTGTTTGTTTGAACCTAAGGAGGATCATCTAGGTTTAAATGGTAAGTGGCATTCTTGTTTGAAATATTTATTATACCTAAATCTTCTATCCAAGACCTCCAACATGTATTAAAGTCTCAAAACCCTTGATAAACCTTATACTCAAACAAACTACTATCTAAACTACGTTATCAATATTTTAACTTTTAGAAGGTCTAGATCATGTAAATTTTTTTTTTTTTTACATTTGAACCCCATATGAAGAAGTCCTAAAACCTTGTATTTTCTTGAATATAGGCATGTTCTCCTATTTATATATCTTTAGAGGTCCTAGAAGGCTTAGATAAGTAATATATTTGTATCACTACACCATGGAAAACATAAAACCTTATGTGCATATGTGTTGATGTCCCTTAGACCCTTAAACCTCATGTCCCTTTACTGAATAAGCCGTAAAACATCAAAAAGGCACACTCATAGATTTTAAGGTTGATGAGTTGTTTCAGCTACCTATGTTGTCTCTCAAGTAGATCCACATGATTCTGATCCTCTCAGAGAGTATAGATATCAATAAAGGGGTCATTTAAACCTTTCCAAACTCTCTAAAAACCCTACAGCTACCATGCAAGTAGATAATAGAGAGATAAAGTGACTATTTTCTTTACATGTGAATCCTACAAACATAGTTTTGTTGGCTTATATTGTTTTTTGATCTTACCAGTGACTTCATACCTATTACTCCTCTCTCTAAGGATTTTGAGCCTATCATGCAACCTATATAGCCTTGACATCTTCTATTTCTTGTCTTAGATCCTTATCAAGACTCCAAATATACATATAATATTTCTCAAAACCTTTATTATCTTCTTGTATCTATGGTCTACATGAAAGCAATTTAGAATATGAAACCAATAGAATATATCATTAACACCCTAAAGATGTATGGAATCATATTATAGGTATTTTTGAGATTGTTATTTGGATCTTGTTTGTATTGGAAACAATAAAAACACTATCAAATCCTACAAATAGATCCCTTTGGCATTCAAATCCATATTTCCTCATGGAAACCCAAAGAAGATTTAGAATATGCATTATGTCTTCAATAAGATCCTATTATTTCTATTTATTTCTCTAAAAATGAGCCTATAAACCCTTGAACACCTACAATATGATTCCTTTTCATGGAAAACTCTATCCTAGCATCATCACCTCATAGAAACCTTACAAACATCATTGAAAAATATGGAGAGTGGCTTGATTATATAATAAAAAGATTGAGAAGGATAAGAAAGACTAATATCATGGCTTGAAGTAATCTCTCACATATGTAAATCTTGAAATAGTCCTCAAGGAAGCAGAAATAAAAGGGAAACAACTAAGTCAAATGCACTTCTTGACAATATGTACATATTTAAAGGGTTTTGAAAGAGGTTTTAAATATCAAAATGACTTTATGAAACCTTATATAATGTTTCACCCCATTTTTATGAATTAATATGGCCCTAGGACTTGAGAATGCTTATTAGGCCTTTTAGTGAGATTTTGCATTAAGATGAAAATTGAATGCCTTTAATCATGAAATGGAACCTTAAAATGTTAATAAGACCTCATATAATGTTTTTTATACATAATTTTATTGAAAACCACTCTATTAGGCCTCTTATAGGGTTAATGTCAACCTATGACATCATAAAATGATTGTTAGATCTCAAATAATAAAGTAAAATGCTTAAGGAACCTCAGTGATTTCAAACATACATGTCCTAGTCTAGCATAGTCCTCATAAAGGTTCTTATAGACCATAATCAGTTGATTTTATTAAAAAAATGATTTGTCGCAAGTATATCATGTGTCAAGAGACCAAGGTGACTTGAAGAGTTAATAGTTACTATTCATGATATGTTCACATCTTCTTTGGTGTTGTTTGGCCTTTACCCATCCCTACATGATGGAGAACCATGACTATATCCTAAGTAATCTAATTCTCAACTCTTCCTTTTAGCTGATATGCTCATTTTAATCCTCTTATTACCTATAGGTATTTAGTTTTCTTTTAGTATCCTGACAAAACTATGATATTCTATTTTATAGCCTTATTGAAATCACTTGAGCCAGATTCATAAGTGTGGTGTCTTCATCTCCCCAACTCTAGTTCTTCCTTTCCAACTTATGGAGCTTCAACCCTTTTAGGTTGATTTCCTCCTTCCTCCTATATCTTTTACTTTCTTTGATATCTCTCAAAGAAAAAGCCTTTAAGGACTACCTTTTTAAGTTCTCAATAGTCTCTTCCACTTTTTCTCCTAATTTGTTTTGGATTATAGATGATCAAAATTTATTTGTTTGTTTGTTTGTTTATTTTATGTTTTATTAGTAATAAGTGAGAGTTAGTTCACATGAATTAGTTAGATCCTATAATCACCCATAAAATATTTATAATATTTTACCTTATTTATAAATAAATATTTAAATGATACTTTATTAAATATTGTGTGAAATGTTTTTTTTCACAATGTAAATTCTTAGTTATTACTCCTACTAATAGGGCTAATAGTGGTATCAGAGCCTATAAATTTGAAGAGGAGTGAAGAAATTATCATAGCTTAGATTATGCAGTCATGGAAGATTAAAGAATTGGGAGTTTCTTTGACAGTTGTATGAATTTTTTTTTGATTCACACTTACAAATTTTTATTTGAAGAAATTCCTCTAAATTTTATGGCATTAAACTCTTGCTTTCTATATAATATAGTCCCACATATGACTAAAATATGAATTTTGTGGCTCTCTAAATCTATTTTTATGGCCCAATGTTTCATTTAAATCCATATTTTTTTATATATATGATCCAACCATAGTTTTTAGATCCCAAATAATTCAAATTTTAATTTTTTATAGCTTGTTGTATAATGTCTAAATGTTTAAAACAATAAATACTTTCAATATGGTATTCGTGTGAAAATCTATCTATTATTTATAACCATTTTTATTATTTTAAAACTTAATTCCATTTAAAAACTCTTCCTCTATTTATTTTTTGGTGTTCCTAAGCATTTATATAGAACTTGTATTGACTTCACCCTATGAAATTTGAATCTACAATTTTTTGGTACGACTTTCTGCAATAAAACTAAATATTGATTACTTTTAAAAATAACCATAAGTAAAAATGTATGGAATTTATTTAATCTAAGATATTGTAACATACAATTTGTATTATTATGACCTTTGTATAGCCTAGGAGCATTGCTAGCCAAACTATGACACAAAAGTAATATGCATGGTTTATTTGATATACAATTATGATTTTCCAAAGTTTTCTATGTTTTGAAAACCCCATAAGGCAAGAGAGCCATAGTTTAATTTTACATGATGGTGAAAAAATTGCATGAATCAATTTCAAATTAATTTTACATGAAATTATATTTAATTTTTAGTTATCCACACATAAAAATTAAGTTTGAATAGTAAAACTTTCATTTTGAATTTGTAAATGCTTATAGATAAATTACTAAAGCATATTTTGCATGGTACTTGGAAAGATTCTCATCAAGAGTTCAAAACCTCAAATCATTCCTTTTGGTTACATTTATTTTGTCACACATGTCATTGTAAATTTTTTTTTGTGATAATGTTTTTTGACTAGTCACTATTTTATGTAAAGTTGGTTGTCTAACCAATCAAAGTTTAGGTTTTTGGACATTATAGACACATAAAAATGTTTAATTATATGATTTGAAACTTATTTATATGGTTTTTGTGACAATTCTATTCAAATATGTATAAAATGGAATTTTTGGTGGAAAAAAACACTTTTAAAATGCATATTTTTACAATGCAACCTCTTGCTTATGTTATCAGTGAACAAATTATCCTTTACATGTCCATATGGATTCTTGTGATTGAAAAAGTGTAAATGTAAAATTAAAGGTTAGTGGATCAATTAGAGGATGTATTAATATTACCATTCTCTATTTAAGTATTCATTTAGATTTCAGGTTAGATTTTTGAATGAAAATTTCTATAGCAGTAGTATGTTTATTTCAATTCTAGTTTTGGCTTTCTATCCTTGATATTCATGACATGTATATGACATGTTTGTTTGATTTTTTATATAATTTCATAATTTATCACCTCTCACTTGATAGGGGGAATATAAAACATTGGTATTTCTTCACTCAACAATCGATGACAATACAAGTTGATAGAGGTTGCTAGCACCAACAATGTTAAACAAAGGTTATCATTATTTATTGGACATCAAGGAGAGTGACATACACAATATGTGTTGGTCCTTTAGATGATATTCTAGGTATATCATTATGTGTATTTATGTATTTGAATATGCCTTGATAATTTTATACTATAGTATGGTATGATAATCATATGGGATGAGTAGGCCTTGATCATGTTCATCAAACTTTTTATGCCACAACTCACAAGGTGAGATTTTATACAAAGAATCATTAGCTCTAGTTTGTAGCATGATGTAAATCATCTTATTTATAGCTATGTTGGATTTTTTTTGGTGAATAAATAGTCATTGATCTATTTATTTCATATTTCATACCCCTTTGGATCAAGGGAGATTTTGTTAGGTGGGTTGATCCATAACTACTAGTTTGATTTAATATCTTAGTAAATGTATTATGGAATGCATAATTTCTTGTGACACTACTAATAGTTTTTTAGTAAGTTTAATTTACTTTTTAGTAGGTTAGTATTTTGGGTGTTTACACCCATTGGGTAGTTATCATTGGTAAACTTATGAAAATCCTTTACAAGATTTTTTGTATAAAAATAAACTAAATTTTTACCATTAAAAATAATTTATACATTATTCCTTCACCTTTATCAATTTAGAAATTTGTCAAGTTATACCATGGGCCATACTCACACTCATCCACAGAAGTTAAAAAATGAGTGATTTGCTAATTTAGATGATAGGTTGACATCTATCCATACTGTCACCTATTTTCACTTATGAATATAGTAATCTATTTATGTCATGCTTTAAAAAATTTAAATTCTAACAGGTGGTATATCTTTCACATCCCTCAATCCTTCTCATGTTTGTCTTTCCATGGATAAGTCACTTCCTTCACTACTCATATATAAAAATAATAAATCCAAATTGAGCCTTAGATCATGTTATTCCTTATGTACATCAGCTTAGTTTCAATCACTTCTCTCTCCATCAAGTTGGCTAACTGACTGTACCTCATTCCTTTCATACTGACATGACATCAATCCTTTTTTATTCATATTTTTGACTTGGATAACATACAAATTTATTTTTTGTGTTGTTATTACTTCCTTATACTTGCCAACATATCAAAATACACCCTTTTATTCTATATGTATTTATTAGATTCCATCTCCTACCCCACACTAAAATTTATGTTTGGTCATCTATTATAGTCTTGAAA
The DNA here is from genome assembly GCA_037957365.1 of Torreya grandis. Classification (NCBI taxonomy): domain Eukaryota; kingdom Viridiplantae; phylum Streptophyta; class Pinopsida; order Cupressales; family Taxaceae; genus Torreya; species Torreya grandis. The sequence continues at coordinate 1,289,641 of JARHVA010001696.1, read as the reverse complement.
TGAGATGTATTTATCTAGGTGTCGATGCAAACTATCTTTTTGGTGGTATAAGAATGAATTTAATGATTTTATGATACTCCCAATCTCACTATATATACTTAGACATTTATCATGAATTACTTATGAAAAAATTATTTTATCAACTTGCCTATGTGGATATTAAGAGGTGAGCACATATTATTACCCAAAAATAATGTATGTTGTCAATAAAAATGGACTAAATAATGAACAATCAAGCCTTATTAAATAATGGTTACAAACTCCTTATTACATTATGGCATGGATATGGTACTTTAGAAAGTTATTCAAATGGGGTATGCTAGTACCAGAGTGAATTCATATATGTGATTGTCCAGAGGATGAAGTAATAATAAAGGGGCATAGTTCACTTGAAAATAACTCCTCTTCTATAGCTTAATGAAACCATCCATTTTGATTGACATGTGATATGTTATTTTGGCCATGGGAAATGGTTTATAGAATATTTTAGGCTTTAAAAAGTTAGTTCTAAGTGAAGTGGCATGGGGGAGGCTAATTTTGGGCAAAACTAGAGTGGTGCATTCTTTCAGTTCTCATCATGCTACATTGTTATAACATTCTCTTAGGTATGCAAGTGAATTTAAGGTCTAGTGTGACATGTGTGGGTTTAAAAAGTGTTGAGTATATTTAAATACATCATCATTAATCAAAATTATCTTTATCATGGTTGGGTTATTATAAAATTTTGGTGGCATGTGAGTGGGGATTATCAGTAGGGTCAACTAGTGAAACTTGTATAGTCCTAAGGTTAGTGGAAAAAAATATCATCACATGCTCACTCCTATTATCCATGATTATGTACATCTATTTAAATGAAAATCCACATTATTCATATAATATTAGGGTATATTTATTCATGTGATATAGATATCTTCTTCTACTAGTTTAATCACCTTAAAGTTATCAATGAACTTGACATCTTGGATCTCGATGTTAACATTATTTAATACCCATATGGGTTATACCTTGGTCTTGGTGGCCATAGTAAATATGTGGTGTGATGGGTGTATTATCAAAATTTGATTCTTTTTCCCCATGAATCTATAATGAGGACATTGATTTAAAATCTTGTGTCCATTAGGATATCATATATAAATCATCTAATAATTTTTGTGTCAATTATTAGTTCATAGTTACATCTTGTGTTATTTGCATCATCTTCTTATTATTTATTGATGGAATTAAATAGATTTTTCAACATGGGCACCATGACCTAATTTTGTAGAAGTGACATTGATCTGGTGAGTTATTCATCTTACTAGTTATAAACCCACATTTTGCATATTATATACCGCTCTCTCTTGGTTGAGATTAAGTTATATTTTTTGGTTTTGTATCACATTTAATGCATGACTCAACACTTCAATTTCAAGGGTTACATATTATACTCTAAAATATGTAGATACTAAATTTTAAGTCATGTCTCCTCTTCCCAAGAGTCTATTATGTGTTCTTATCTCATGTTAGGGTGTCAAGTTATTAGACTAGGCAAATGTCTAGATCCAAAGCCCATTGTTCCTCTATCTTCATCACTTTAAAGGTCATAATTTTTTCATATAGCATAGCTACATACAACTTTATCTAGATTGATGTTCTATATTATTATTACATATAAATATATATAATCCTTGATCAAGTGTCTACCATGATTATAATCACACATGGGATGCTAGGGAAATCTCACTAAATGTGGTCTAGTGAACCATACTTATAACAACACAGTGGAAATCTTCCCTCACGTTGACCTCTAGTGGCATTATTTGTATTTAAAAAATATATAATCATATCCCAAATTTTTGACCCATGCCTCAAGGGTCCTACAATAATATATCATATGTTTCATTCTTGAGTCTCATAAAACTCATCTATCACCTAAAAATTATTTGTATTATGGGTGAAGGAATCACATAATTTGTAATATATAGACTCCTTAGTTTTAGTTATGCAATATATAATGGGCATAAACATCTCTCATGGTCTTCATGATATAGTTTAAAAGAGATCTTCATGGTGTAGATGTTATTTTTAGGTTAGTTATTCTTATTATTCCCTTCTTATTTGTAATCAACACAACATAAACTAAGGTGCATACCCTATGATTTATTTACCAAAATCTATCTTAACATTGTCTCCATTATGGATAATTGGACTACTATTCTTATGTTGGCTCCTCCTTCCATGGTACCATCCATTTCTACATTAATTACAACCTCTATTTCCTCTTATGGCTCAACAAAAGTATACTTTATTAGAATACATATAATCGAGACACATATCCTTCCTATGAACCATTGATCATGTTTTATCAAGTTTAACACATAGGTTAATTTATATTTTTAAACTTGGCATCACAGGGGAAAACACTTTCTCCTAGTTCTTGCATGATTTCTCTTAGTGTAACGATGCTATGTTACTCATAATCAAGGATATAAAACTATTTTAGGAATTCACCCTTCAAGTAGTTGAAATCTATGATAGTATATATGGATTATAGATTTACATACCACTTGTGTGCTCATTCCATTAGTGTGTTAGTGAATTGGGCTAATTTATTCTATAGTGATGAAATAACCTTAGCTCACCATATAATTTCACACTTGTGAACATGATCCCTAACACTTTTAGTGTCTTAATACTCAAGACTATTCAAATCCATCTTATACCAAATCTATCTAATAGACACAATCATAATGAGTGTCTATTTTTTCATCCCAAGTGTGCTCCCAAATGGTGCTCCTTGAGATTATCCTATACCTATTTGGTTTGTAGTACCCTTAACCACTACCAAGCACTATGAAACATGTCCTTTGGTTTCTTAGGGTATTTGAGGTCCAATTAATGATCCTTCAACACCTTCCAATCCTCGTAGTAGGTAAATAGTTATAGAGGTCCTCAGATCTTTCAAAAATGGTCATACTTTAATACATGTAATCCACTCTAACCATTAGTTGTATATCCTCCCTTCTCAATGGTATATGAAAAAAAAAATTCTCTAGAGGGTTGTCTCTCTATCCTTGGGAAATATATTTAGTAGTGTCACCTACCATAGTGGTATCCTGGTATTCATTTTTTAACTCTAAGTATGGATTAACTTAGACATCTTGATTTTAGGACTTAAGTGATCTATTAGTATCCAATATATATTGGTATATTATTAGATATCTAATATCTTATCCTATTTAATATTACTCATGCTCAATGGTGCTTATTTATTTGTCATTGAAGTGAAATTTTGTTATGTTGGATTCCCCTTCATGTCATTCCTAAACACTATAGGTCCTTACAACATCTCTTGATTTAGGTTCCTTCCTCTACTTGGTATATATTCCAACCATTAATCATTAAAAATTCTCATCATACCAACACCTTTTGAGTTCATGACTACTGGAGCTTTCCATATTGATGTGAATTTTGTCATTTCCTTCAATTGGACTTACAATGAATTTAGTCTTAAATTAATGATGTGATGAGGATAAATCAACTAAAAATGAGCTCTTTGAAGACATGAAAATTTGACCATTTTAATAAAAATATGTAACCTATCCTATAAATGAAACCAAAATTTTTTCCAAGCAAATAAACTAGGGCCACAGTCATAATCACCAAATTTCTCTTTCAGTTCCCACACTATTGAGTATTATCATCGATGTTAAATGTGCATCTTATAAAGGTTAATGTCAAAGATGATCAAGGAAAGTTATAAATGTGTGTTGTGATAAGTTACATGGAAGAATATTTTCATGAGATAAAGAGAAAAAGACAATTTGAAGGAAATTAATGTCTTATGTTTACATAAAAGGTAAAGATCATTGATATCAAATGCATAGGAAGCCTAGTCATGAAATGAGGAGGTATGTGCATGGTTAAATGAATTAACATATGAATATGAAGGTTATATTTCATTTTTTGATAATCTAAATAAGATATATAATTATTCATTAGAGTTTTAGGGTGAGACTATAAAGGTAGGACCTTTAGTTTCAGACTGCACTCAAACCACTTCTAGACCCTACCTGGACTAATGAGGTATGAAGATAAGATTTAAAGGAAAATTTAGACATGTGAGCATGAAAAAATTTTATTTAATCTATTTTAGGTATGATCACAAAGTTTGAGGTCAATATTTGAATTGAAACTGCATGAATCACTATTTTAGGTCTTCTTGAGCTCATAAAATGAGGTCTCAAACCATAGAAGCACTTTTAGATATTTTTTGGCATGTGTAACCATTACATGGGAGTATAATATGTTAAGGAGAGTTGGGTAAGGGTTATATATAATATTTATATGGATTAGTTTTGGATTCAAGTGGTATTCCTTTATGAACAATCATTAATAATAAAACCTATGTTAAACCTCCCTAAAACCCTAATAAGGAATTGATATGAAATATTTTGTTTAAAAAAACTTATTATGGATTAAAATTACTATGTAAAATATTATATAATATATTAAACTCTCTTAGGTGCCTCCAGATGGTGGTGGTTAGTCAGATGAGAGAGAAAATGTATAGATGTAAGCGTATTTATTAAGAAATTATTGTAACTCTCAAAATTTGAATTGGTAAAGAAAATAAAATATATGGTAGAATAATTTAGAGACTAATTTTAAATTTACATGATGATTTACATATATTTTATATCATTAAATCTTTTAATTTGGTCATCCATGTAAGCCAATCATAGATAGACCTAATGGTGTGAATAGTGTAAAACTTAGGCAAAGATGAAGAGATAGTTTTGAGGGTTTGTGACTAATAGATTTATGTAATAAAAGAATGAATAATTAATTTATTAATTTTTCATTATGATAATTATTTGTATAATCTTTTTAGTTTAGTTTATATGGTGAAAATTTTGCTCACAAAATGGCCTATCTGATTTAGATAAGACAGTGAGATATAAGGTCAATAAATTGGTCTCTAAGACCAACATTTTCCATTAGACCATATGAGTTTTTTATCTAGATATGTTTTATATATCTCATAGGATAATTTTTATTCATCATTAGTAATTAAAAGTGTCTACATAGGTATTGGAGGTCTAATTCATCATGACTAGTTTTTGAGGAGAATTGGTATTTTTGAGTAAGCAAGTTACAGAAATGTTCTTGAGCCTTTATCTATTAAGTGAAGGTGTTAAAAGAATTTTGTGATAACCTTAAGGTCATGGAGATTATTTATACATGTTTCATTTTCATATTTTAATATCTTAAGGGTGTTTAGGCTTCATTATTTTAAGATAGATTTTTGAGGTACAAATGCCTAATAGGGCAGTCTATCCTAAAAGAGATTTCATGATATGAATGAAGGATAAATGTATAATAAAACATAGAGGAGGTCATAATAGTTCATTATATAAGTGTTTTAATTGTTTTTTATTGTTTAAGAGATCCATATCGGCCCAATAAGATCAATTTTGGGTGTCAAGAGAACAAACCTAATGTAATTAGGCCTCTATGTGACCTAAAGGAGGAGTAAGGCCTGATTAAGTTGTGGAAGACCAAAATGGGTTCAAATTGTGATTGAATCATTTTAAAACTATGTCTTAATACATATTATGTGTCTTATTTAATATTTTGAAGGTGTGTGGCTGACCAAATGGTGTGTGGCCATGAGACTTGTATATATACAAGGCAATTTAGTCCTAATTTGATATATGCAAAACAAGAAAATAAAATAAGCATGATTCAGTAAAATGAGGTATATAAATGAGACCATAAAAAATAGCATAGGTGTGATTATATAAATTTATGAGGTGGCTAATTTGGTGTTGATTCACTCAATTATTTGGTACTTTCTTGTAATTAGGTGCTTGTTAAAGACTAGTCAAGTGGGTGCTTAAATTTATTGGTGTTGGTGTTGTAATTTCAGTTGGTGATAAAAATAACTTGGTATTTTTTATATTACTATAGTCCATTTGTATAACTCATAGTGTTTTTTCTTACCCTTGATGTTTTTCCACTCATATATGTGTTATCTTGTCTAAATGGTTCTTTATATTTTGCTAGATCACTATTTATTTTCATATTTCATGAAAGATTGGGTAAAATTAGAACAAAATTTTGAAACATTGATTCACCCCCCTCTTATTAATTTTGATTCCAATAATTTTTATTAGATCTAGAATCATAAACATGTCTAGTCGTCAAGTACAAGGAGGTTTCTCAACCAATAAGGCTCCTCTCTTTAGTGAGACTAAATATGCATTTTAGAGAATCAAAATGAAGACCTATCTAATGTCCTTGGGCTATGACATATGGAAATCTATTTCTAATGGATTCACTACACCTCCTAAACCACCAATTGATACAACATTTAATAAGTCAAGTGAAAATAAATCTAATGTAATATGAATGCCATCATATGTGGTCTTTTAGATGTAGAATTTGTAAAGGTCATGAATTTTGATTTAGCTAAAGGGATTTGGGATAACTTTCAAACCATCTATTAAGGAGACACCAAAGTCAATTTGGTAAATTTATAGACCCACTAAAGGTATTTTGAAATTTTGAGAATGAAGGAGGATGAAAATATTGCATTTTATATGTTGAGAGTAGAGGAAGTGGTAAATGTCATCAGAGGTCTAGGAGAGAAGTTGGAAGAATCAATAGTAGTACAAAAGGTATTAATATCCTTGACATCTAAGTTTTATTCAAAATTTTTTACTATGGAGGAGATCAAATATCTTAACATACTACATATGAATGAGATTAATGGTATCTTGACTACCTATGAAATGTGAACAAGTGATGGAAGACCTTCTAAGAAGGAAACTGCATTTAAAGATAAGAAAAAGTTACAAATTAAAAAGGTCAAGGATGATGTTGATATAGATATTTATGATGATAATATAAAATCCATGTTTGTTATAAAAATAAGGAAAGTATCAAGTAAGTATAAGGGTAATTTATCATTCAAGTGATTTAAATATGGTAAGATTGGTCACTTTGCATCTAAGTACCCCAATAATGATAAGAATGAGTATGATGGAGAGAATTATGAACATCATGGTGATGATAATAAGTTATATAATATTGACAAGAGAAATAAAAAATCAAGAATTATGAAGGCAAGAAAGGTCCATTCAAGAATAATAGAATATTATATACCAAAGAAGATAGTAGCTCCTCTAATATAAGTGACACAAGTATATTAGATAGTGATATGGTAACAATGATCATGATATCAATGAAACCTTATTTGTGTCCATAGAAATAGATAATGAAGGTTGTTAAAAAGGGAAAACTTTTATGTAAGATGAATAATCAAATGAAGAAGAGGATGTAGTGAACCTCGAGACATAATTAATAAGTGATTTAAAGGAGTTAAATTTATAAAAGAAGTAGTAATAAGAAATTGAGATCATTAGTTATGAGTTATGAGGAACAAATAAATATCTTTAAAGAAAGACTAAGTATAAACACCAATGAACACGAGGAGATCATCAATCATTTAGAAACTTAGATCAATATTGTCACTACAAGTCTTAATACTAAGGAGGAATAATGCACCAAGTTTAGAATATAATTGGAGTCCTTGAAAAAAATATTAGAATAGGAAATAATTAAATTGAATACACATCATAAATTTGAAAAGAACACTAAAGTCCTTGGTGATATTTTGAATAATTAGATGTCTCTACATGATAAGATAGGTCTTATGTTAAAATAAAACCAAAAATAAAATAAGGAGAGTCAAACCTCAAAGGTCAATGGAATATCAAGAAGTGATGGTAGTAATAGATTAAAGACATACATAAACTCTCAAATTTGAGACTCAAATTCATCATCAACAAGTCAAGAATAATGTGAGTACTTAAAGAGATAAAAGGGATAGAGGTCAATAATTCCACATTAGATAGACAAGGTATGCAAATCCTTTCAATTTTTAATGTTTCTTATGTAATAAATATGAACATAGAGATATGGATTTTATACATCATGCTAGAATAAATTATTCATAGATGAATAGGATGAATGCTCTTTTAAATAGTAGAAGTAGAATTCTATGTTATAATTTTTATTAAAGAGGACATATTACAGGGCATTTCAAGATAAGGCATATGAGGAAGATTAGTCAAGATAAAAGGTTATATAATCATACCACTTAGAAGTGGATCAAAAAGTTAGACCATGTGGACAAGGTGAAGGAGGAGAAAAAGACTAAAGGAGAAGAATTTATGCCAGCTTGGACTACCTTTCTCATCCAATATGAATGAATGAAATGGTATACAAATATTTATTTCACAATAAACATGCTAGGGTATAAGATCAATTTCATTGAATTGAATAAAAATGATGTAGGGATAGTGATATTTGGAGATAACAGAGCTGCCAATATTGTTGGCAAAGGTATCTTAAGTTTGGAAAATGGGAAGACCAAGAAGAAGAATGTGTTGTATGTTTAAGGCATAAAAAATAAATTTCTTAGTGCAAGTAAAATGTACAACTAAGGATACACACTAACCTTCCATGTCATAGGGTGCATTATAAGGAGATCCAGATAAGGAAGGCTAATTGCCAATGTTAAGAGAACTGAGAAGAATTTGTATGTCTTGAATAAGATCAAGATGGATGAATTTTTTATATGGCACAAAAGGTTGGGTCACGTAAACATTGATAATGTGGTCAGGATAAGATTTAAGAAGTTTGTGAATAATATGCATAAAATCATGAAACCTACAAACACACTTTGCAATGCATGTCATCATGGTAAGCAAACTAGAAGGAGGTTCAATTCTATAGAGTATTATAATAAAAGACCTTTAGAGTTAATACACACTAATCTATGTGGACCTAGAATAATCCAAAGCTTTCAAGGAGATAGCGATTTCATGTTATTCATAGATGACTAAATAAAAATGACTTGTGTAGAATTCTTGAAAGAAAAGTTAGAAGATCTTAATAAGTTAAAGGCATTAAAAGCTCTTTTTGAGAATGAGAAGAATGGAAAAATAAAATGCCTAATATCTAATAGAGGATGAAATTTTTGGTTTATTGGTCAAATAACATGGATTGTAAAATTATGTATGATATTAATCTAATATTCATGTGTTACACACTTATTTTATCATCGTATGTGTCTATTTTGTCCTATCTTCATGATTTGTAACAAGATATAATATGAAGAGACTTCACTTTAGGCACCAAATACAAGAAGAAGATAAAAATTCATAGACTATAAATGTATATATATACTTTTATTTATAATAATAAGTTTCCACTTTTTAGAGAGATTAATAGAGATTATCTTGTTATGGTTACCTATGTGATTTCTTATTATTTTCATTACATGCATTCTCATGTGTAATGTTTTGGTTACTTATTTTCTAACTCTTTTAAATGCATTATCTCAAAATATGACATTTTGGTTGTTCTTAATTCCTCAATAACATAGGATAATTAATGTTTCTTATGTTTTTGTCATCTAAATTCTTGTATTTATATAAACTATTATGTACACATGAAGTATATTGCATCTATCCTTATCATTAGCATGTTATGATGCTTCAAGAGCCTCTATTAATAATGGTGTGATGAGTGTGGAAGATCCTTCAAGAAGAAATTATTATAAGATGGTTACTAGGGTAGAGAGATATTGAGATATGGTTGGACCAGAGGATATGTAATTTCATAGAAGAAGAATAAAAAAGGACTAGTCTTACCATTCAAGAGATCATTTGAAGCATATTTATGGGGATATTTACAAAATTTTCTGGTATGAGTTGCTTAAATTATTAGCTAACTTGTTAGTATGATTTTAATATTATTATTTTAACCCCAAGGATATAATAATATATAATTTGGATTGAATAAAATATAGATCAATTCTAGAGATTAAAAATTAACTAGATAGAAACAATAGATCATTGGGTTACTACTATAATAAATGGATATATAACTAAGTTTAAGGTGTAAGGATACATATCTTTTGAAGCTATAAAGGAATTGTTCATTGAAGTAATTCAAGGGAAATTTTGTAGTGACTACCTATCCTTGTGAAGATGTTGGTTGTAAACAAGGCCATGGTGCTTACTTCAACCAATATAGAGTAGTCACTTTAGGTGTATGAGGTGTGTGCAACATGATAGGGAATTATGATTAGATGAGAAGATAAGAATTTAACCTAAATATAAAATGGATACATGATAGAATAATAATCAAAATGAGAGTTTGGATTTATAACATGAGATGTGAAAATAGAATCAATGGAATAAACAAAAAAATACCCATGTACTTACAAGCAGAGTTAAGAGTATCAGTAAAATAGATGATAAATGAGTAGGAACATATGAAAAATGAGAAGAAATATATGAATAATGAAGGTTGAATAAATATGAGATGAGAGAATAATACAAATTCTAAAAGAAAGAAATAAGTGATGAAGAATGAGAGGAAGAAGAGATGTTCAAAGACAAAGATGTGAATAGTATAGAGGTAGATCAATTAGATGATAGATGTAGTGTGTAACTATAAGAATGGGTATTATCATAAGTACATAAAGTATTAAGAAAATAATCAAGATAATATTATAGATTAATAACAAGTTCAATATTATAAAGAGAATAAGTCATAGGAAAGAGTCATTCACCATAAAATTACGTATCCCCACAACCCAATTTGTTATATTCCAATAAAAAATTTCACCTAGAAGAATATGTAGATAGTAGTTGGGAAGTTCTATTTTTAGAGTAAGTGCATTGATGGGGTAATATTGGATAAAATTAGACTACATATAAAACTATTTCCTAGATGGATCATGCCACTATCCTAGACTATTCAGTGACCTTTTTGCCTTCATGGCTAGTCTCTTTCTAGTCCTAACTTGATGATGTTGTAGAGTATCCTAAAAGTTCTTGGTGTGGTATGAGGAACTATACAAGGTATTAGTGTAGTGGATTATCCAATGATTTAAATATAAAACAAACCTCATGACCTTATCTCATGTTCCATGAACTCTTTTGAAACACATTAGCAAGTTTTAAGGTGAATTTGGATATTTTAAGGAAAAGGACTAAAAATGGGTCTAAAAATACAAGTGAAGGATATAACTAGTTTGTAGGGTGTTTGAGAATTTATGGGTAGTAAAAAGGTTTGTATAAAGTTCCAAATCTTATAAAAATTTAAAAATGATGTCTAATGTAGCTAATTTTCCCAAAAGACCCTCAAAAGTGCATTAGATGACTTGAGGACCTTCTAAATAGAATTTCTACATGAAAAAAGTGATTGTTTGAATAATTCAAAATGGTTTTGACTTCCTTCCACCTAATTATGATGTTTTTTTATCTATTTATACATGTTAAATTTAATTTCAAGTCATTCGGAGTAGAGACAAAATTTAGAGCAAAATTTTTCATTTTTGAGCCTTTTGGAGCTTTGGTTGAGCATGTTTTTGAAGGTTTTGCTTAGTATATGATCTCATATATTATATTAAGGAATATATGGTGTAATTAATATCCAATATTAGGCCTATAAAATCAGATCCAATCAGATGAACCAATAGAGGTAAGGAAAATCTATTGGCTACAAACTAGGCATGAAATAGGTTTTCTATAATTAATGGAGCTTCAAGAACATAAAAAGGTTTCAAAAAGGAATTAAAAATAATTTACATCATAAAAAATATTTCCAAAGTTTTTGATTTCATAGATAGGATTCTATTTCTCATGCTAAGTGAAAACCATTTTGGTGTAGTCTTAGACAACTCTAGGAAGACCTTAGGTTTTCACTCAGTATGGTCAAGATAAAGAGTTTTGGGATAGAATATTTTGGGAAGTGATATGGACCATATTTTAATTATAATTTATGGAATTATTTTTATACTTTAACTTCTCATATTTATGAACAATTTCTAATAGTGAAGGGGTGTTTAGACGGCCTATTCATCTAAATAGGGTCTAGGTCTTCTTTTATTTCTTCACTTCAAAATTCAATGAGGAATAATATTTTTATGGGAGTTATTTAAGGGTCAAATATGACCTATTAAAATTGGTTTAATTAGGTATATCCTTTTATAAATTTACTTATAACATAAAACCTATTTCCTATCTTGTTATTATGAATGGTCTTTTTGGTCTATTTTGGAGTAGGACCTGGGTTATCAAGAAATTTAATTCATATAAAGGGGTTATAAAGTAAATTATTAATTTACTTAATACCTCATTCATCCAATCAAAGTTCCATTGTCTCCTTTGAGATATTTTTGGTATTTACGTCTCTTCAACAAGGTATAGTTGTAGTTATGAGTTTATAGTGTTTTAATGGTTTCTAAATGATGTCATAATGATATTTAAAAATATAAGTGACCAAAAAAAATTACTTATATCTTGGAAAGAAATTAAAAATAGGTTTAAGAGGCTATACTATCTCAAGGTTCCAAAGAACACTTTAAGATCTAGTAGTCTACCTTCATCTCCAAATCTTGGTGAGCAAGTCAGACCTATAAGTTATGATCATGGGACTAGAAATGATAATTTTCTAATATTAATAACACTAACTTTACCTTTCTACATCATCCTAGCATCAAGGGAGCACTACATGTTGATATCAAGTGAACATCTTCATGAAGGCCTTGTAGGTGTTATGGTCAAACAACCACCTACAATAATAATATGTAGTAGAGTTATAATGAAGTAAGAAACTAGTTTTTAGAGACAACTCAAGGTTTATAGAGCACAACATATAGCATATCAATCAAATAAGGTGAAAATTTTCATCTAAGTTTTAATAGCTCATAAAATTGGTAAGTAGGTCAAGTGATGACAAATGATATAGATAAATTTCCACCTAAAATAGTCACATGGAGTAGGTGTCATAAGAATATTTTATGGGTTTTAGGATCTCAATAAACATAAGGTTATAGGAACACTAGTTGATTTATCACCAACCAATACATGAGACCATGGAAACCAAGGAAGAGTCAAGATTTCTTAGAGCATCATGGTCATAAAAATATTGTATAGTACATTGAAACCCTACTAAAGAGGGAGAAAGTATTCATCTACATCTAGGTTAGATAGATTCAAATATGTGCTTCATGAAAATTATGTTTTTAAGATTGCTTGAGATCATATTTATTATATAAATAATCTTAAACCATCTAGTCAAGTTGTTTATAAGGAGAGAAGTTCATAAACAATTTTGTGACTTCATCAAGGTCATCTTCACCTATAGTCCATACACTTTCCATACATAAGAGGATAGGTGTGAAGAGATTCAATAGGGTTTGATGATAGGTCTCATTTTTGTAAAGGTTAATTAGAGTTCAAGGTCACATAGTGAATTTTTATTAAGAATGGAAGAGATGAGAAATGTAAGATACAGTAAGTTATTCTCAAATATTGTCAAGGAGACAAATAATAAAGGTTCTAGTAAAAGATGCAAATGATCTTGATTTATCATGGAGATCCACCTCATGTAAGTTTAATGATCCTAATTAAAGTAATATTAAACATGTTAAGAAGGAATAATACCATCCTAATGAAAAATCAATCCTAGGAGTTAGGTTGATATAGATAAACAACATTGTTTCCTATTATTAAAATATGTTAAGATAGTTTTGTGGAAATTAAGGTGCATGGCATCTTTTTATATCTGATTCACTCAATCAATATAAAATAAAAAATCATGAGTTTACAATAAAATTAAATTATAGAAAGGGTAGGTATAACAATAATACATTGTACACATTAGGAGCCAAATTCTCAACTCCTCCTTGGTTTGTACAAGTGTGTAAATAATTCACATACAACTAAGTGTAAGAAGGTGCTCTTAAGGATGGTAAAGGTATATCTTTAAAAAAAAAGTCATGGTGAGTAGATTAATTATTAAAGGTGAATGAAACAAGTATCAAAATCTAATGTTCATCATGATTCTTCCTCAAATCATCAAAAGTTCTCACATTATGATGTACTCTTCCACAATCAATACAATGTGGCTATTAAGGTTTTTGAAGACTAAGTTGTGGGATAATGAGACTAAGAGTTTAAATTTGAATAAATAATTTATGATTAGAAATTTAATATTTAATATGAGTTTATTAGGTTGATTTATGATCAACTTGTTTCTCATTACCAATTTCAATAGGTAAATCACCTATAGTCTGTATAGCATTTAATCAACACTCATAGTCATGTGACCAAGAAGTGAATGAAAATTGATATGAAAGGAGTGATATTTAAAAGTAATTAAATAATGTAATGATTTTTATAAATTCTAGGAAATTTTTGGTTTCAAGCTTAGGAAAACTTCCAACCTCCCAATTTGCACCTATAACAAAGTCAATTCATAGACATGCTTTGAGCACATTAAACATGTTTGAACCTATGTGTTAAGAAGCTAAGATGAGTATAAGGTAAATCTAAAGGTTATAAGATATAATTGGTCAGTTAAATAATACATTACAAAATAATAAAGGGTTTTCTCGACCCTATATCCGTACCCCATGAAGAACCCAGACTTCTTAAGGTAGAGTATGAAATAACTCAATCTTGGACTATGTAAGGAACAAGCAATCATTTGGAGTTGAAAGGGATTAAAACCTTAGTAGACATAGGGTAATGGGAGATGGTAAAGTAACTTAAATAATATTAAAATGAGCTATATATTCATTGAAAACCATTCAAACAAGATTCCAAGTTGATTAGAAGGTACACAATCTATGTAAGGTAAAAGATAACAAACTTTAGAGTATGACCTTAAAGTGTTAATGTATCAATAAGATGGAAGTTTAAAATGGTTGATAGGTATATGAAAAATTTGTGAAGGATTTGAATTAATATAATAAATACAAAATAATCATATAATTACCTATAAGTTATTAATTTCAATCCATATTAGGCCTAAACACCCAAAATTACCACCTTTAACGAGTAAGGGCAGAGTTAGTAATGGCTATGAGTGCATTGAAAACTAGGTTGATGAGGACAAAATAGAATTAATTAAATGGTTTTTATAAATGTGAATAAAAAATAATATATTTAAAACCAATAATTAATTCATTTTACATCTATAAAATCTGTCAAAAGGTGTACTTCACAACATGTAGAGATAAACTATATAAGGGCAGAGTTGTGGAGGAAAACATGTTTGAAGTAGAGAATATGGGTTTGGAATGTTTTGAAAAAGTTTCAAGGAGTTTATTATGTCTATTAATACCTAATAAAAACTCTCATCACCTAAAATAACATCTATAAGCCATTTAAACATCAAAGAACACCTACAGCTACTAGGACTACTTATATGGCTAGTGAGGCAAACAATGCTTAAGAGACCGAAATGATCAAATGATGAAAAATTCGAGTTATAAATGGATTTTTATGTCATTTTTTATTTCCATTAAGGCCAAAAATATTATATAAATTTCTTTTTCTAGGTAATATTCAATAAAAGATAGAATTAGCGTAAAGAACACCCTTCTGCTAAGGAACCCTGAGCAGTCAAACACAAAAGTCTACTAAAAAATTATTAGAGGAGTTATGGATTTTTTTCAATATTGGAGAGAATTTTGGTTGATATAAAAGAGGTAAATAAACCCTAATAGTTCATAAAAATTCTTAATGGAGCTCAAGATCCCCTAATTATTGTTCTCAACTTTGCATACAACCAAGAAACCTTGTGTGAGGGTTTTGAATCCTAAAAGTCATTTTAGGGAGTTGTATCTAGAAAATAAGGGTAAAATAGTGTATTTATAAAGTTTTAAAGTAATTATAATATATTTAAGAGTTTTAAACTTGATACAGACATGTAAGGTATAGATAACGTGGCTATGTGTCATTAGCCCTTAGAGAGACCTAATTGGAGAAAGCCTAAATATAGAAAAGTGGTTTAGAAGATATTTTAAGAAAATAAAATTTGTAGACACCTAAAAATCAATAGAGTATGGTGAAATTAAGTCTCATATTTGGATATTCCATTATGGTTTGTTTGTATAATCAAGAAAACCTAAAAAATGGGTTACAAGGTATGACCTTAAGGTAGAGATAGGTAGGTATTATTTCACTATATGGAAAACCAATGTGGGACTAGTTTTAAAAATATAAAACTATATCAAAGTGTAATTAAAATAATTTAGAGAGAAAATGTTTACTTGGCAAAGTAATGAAGATGGACTATGTAGGTTATAAGGTGTTGATAAAGATCTACAAGCTTGTTTCAGGGGTAATTTCAGTTTCAACACTAATGGAGGATAACATGATTGTTTAAGAGACCTTTTACCTTATTTTAGTTATAGGTTACACCCTATCTAATAAAATGATTATTTATGTCCCTTAATCAAACCTAGTCCAACATGGGATTAACCTAAGACCATGGTTTGTCTAATTATAGGTCAAATCTCAATAATTAAAGGGGTTATCTCCCTTTATATGAAAATATAATATCTTACTAAGATCAAAAATCAATCACAAGGAAAAAAGAGAAGTGAAATCCAAACTAGAATCTAACCTATGTGGTGATGCACTAAATTACTTAGTAATCCACTCTTAACTTAAACACTTTCATGACTATTAATGAATCCAATGGGGATAAGGGTTGATCAAATAATTTAAAAATGTTTCAAAAATGAGTTTTTTGCATGAAGGATATGTATAAACCTACACTTGAATGACATGAGGGATGAAGTCTATACAAGACACTATAGGCTCCTTCACACTTCAAGAGAAATGTCATTAAACAACACTTAACACAACTTGTAATAAACTGATAAAATTGAAAGAAAGTCTATGAATTATATGCATATTATGAAAGACAACATATAATATGTAGATCAGAATTCAATGAGATACACTTAAAATTCACTTAGAATCTGTACTTATTTTATATTGCTTTAAAAGAGTTTCAATAATTATTTTGGTAGAACTTTACTACACCTAGCTTACGGATGGAAAATAACTTAATAAGATATAAATGCCTACATGTATAGGAATAATGAAATAAAAGAGAGAAGTATTTTGTCATATAAATGGTCATTAATGAGCCCAATGTGGCATGGATCAGTTATACCAACATTTTTTCCTTTTATGAGAATTGACACTCCTTCAATTGGCATAGGGGTAGATGTAACTCCTTGAAATGACATAAATTATGCTTTGACCTTCCCCAAAATATTTCCACCTTCATCCCCTTGGTATTTATTCAATGCATATGGGTTGTAATAAGGCTATTTTAGGCATTAAGTAGCCTTGACATCAATATCATGCTAAATTCTTCATGAAATTATCTTGAACCTAAAATAGTGACCCTTATTTTGGTGTGAGATCACCAAATTGATAGTTAATTTTTTTTTAAAAGGTCAATTAATGTCCTCATACTACCTTAATTTCACTAAATCCTTGCACTAGTTTGATAAATAGGCATGTGTGGTTAGCTTCCCAAAATTTCATTCGTGTTCACCATGCCATTGATTTAATAGTTTAACTTAGGCCTAAAAAAATTATTGATAGTACTTAGATAACATTTTAAAGGCCTTTAATGCATTAACATTAATGCCTTTGAAGTATTATTCACCTATAACACATCATATCCTTGTCCTACTAAGCCCAAAACCTATCTTATAGGCTAACAATTTTGAATAGGATGGTGTGAAATTTTACAATGTGTTCTATGCATTAGAATGATGTTGAGAAAGTATAATAAGTCTTGCACTTAATCTTTCCATGATCTAGAATCTTTCCCTTAGCTCTGTAATATAGAATCCAACTAAAAATCTACAGATTAGACCTTTATGGGGGAATCTGTACATCTTCCATACCATCCAATGACATGAGTGGGATCCCCTTTCAGTTTTCCATAGGTTCCAAGTGATAAATGAGGCACTTTTGAGAAAAAATAATGGATTTTATCTAAACCTCTCAAGACAAGTTTATATTACAAGTTAAGGGAGCTTTTAGGGGGTTTTTGTTTTTTGTCTTGGTTCTTAAGAATATGAGCTTGAATTTATGATTTTATTACATAAAATCTAAGATAAAAATCTATCTCACCTTCCACAAATTTTTGGATGCCTTTAGTATACACCTCTTTGCCTTGGTGAGTGCTTGAAAAGGCATTATTTATGGAATTTTTTTGCTTTGATAAGCCTATGTAGGTTTGAAGGTAGGAGGATGAATTGAGGTGGTCTCTCCAAAGCCTACATTATCTCAAAATAACTTATAAAAATTTAACAATGCCCTTAAAGAGGATTGACAACCCCTCATACCTTTATACCATATTATTCTCTACTTCTTTATTGGTACAACCATGGTAGAGCCTAGATGTCATACTATTCTCATGCATCTATTATAGAATTTGGCTTACACATTAGTCCATGGAGCATGTTTTCCTCCTATATGACTGATAAAATACATTAGTTTCATCATAGATTAGATCTAATGCCTTCATCATGCTAATTTTATTCCCTATAGTGCACATGGCCAAATATACTAAGTTTTAAAACTTTTTACCTTAAGACCAGTCATGGATGTCAATAATTAAGACCTTAAAGAGGCTTAGTCAATTTATTTTGGGGCCCTCTCTCCTTATCAAACTCATTTTACATGTGAAACCCTTTGTAGGTTGATCTTTGAGCTCAAACTAGCCTTTCTATGCCTCTTCCATATAGTTTTGACCCTAAACATGCCAAAAAATGGGTCATGGTGGTGCCCAAGGGACCTTAGGGGACCTAAAATATGGTTTCATGGATATAAAATTACATTTGAATAGGTTTTGAGATGAATTTCCACCATTAGGTCATTTATGTGCTTTATGCAGGGTTAGAGGTGTCCACACTCTTAAGGATGATTCATACAATATGAATGTCCAACACTAAAAAATAATCCATGAGTCTTAATGTAATTGACTTATCCTCATACCTTTAATATTTTGGAGTCCCATGTAAAGACTCCATGGAGATACGAGTGTTAAAAGTTGGTGTTAGGGTTAGTTGTAGGTAGTTTTGAATCCCAAACTTATCAACAATCATTCATATAATTTATCCCATATTTATAATCAAATTTACATGGATTTATATTTATTAAGGAGACATAAATACCCTTATAATCTCTATATTAAAATATCCATGTGGTGAAGTGGGTGAGCATGTGATTCTACCCCTCAAAATACTTACACACAGGTGGACTAGCTCAATCTAGTATCTTGGGCATTTATACCATTATTTTCCACCTTTTGACCATTTAAACCTATTTTTTAGACTTTAATATTTCATGCACTCTTCATTTTGGCCATTATATGTGTTAAAACAACTTGTAAGGGTCTAAATTCATCATTGATGTTTGCTTGCAAAACTACCTGCATGATTGTGCCAACACACTTCTAAGGTATTGGATCATGAAAATGAGTGTAAGGAGATGAGGGAGGATTAAATTGACCTTAGTAATAATTATATATTTTTTACAGACATTTCATGTACCCCAATTTGAATAGAGACCTCTTACATCATGAATGTGTCTTTAACCCCACTATTTGCTTGCACAAACTAGCCTTGGTTTGAGATAAAACATTTATTATGCCCACTATTTATCTCAACCAAGTGAGCATGTGGGGATATTATCTAGGTAATTAATACATTTATATGGAATTTGGGATATTTATTGTGCCTATATGGGGTCTATATCCTCATTTTGGCTCAAAATAGCCTCATACTACCTACTAGAAAATGCAATCAGACTTGTACTTTAGAAAATAACATGTAGTCTTTGATAAAATAATGTTAGTTACTCTAGGAAGTGTTTATAACATGTTTATGGTGATTACCATGACATTTTAATGAAAAATAAACACTATATTCCTTTATAATATCTTTATCCTTTCATCCTCATTCTTGTGCTTAGACCTACCTGTGTATTTTCATGGCTATGATGATGTCATCTATCTCCTCAGGGGTGATGGATATTAGGTATACACCTTTAAAAACATGATTATTATATTTTTTATGTTTATTTTTACGTTATCTAAGTTAACATGGAGTGGATCCATCTATATATACTGTAAATGTCACTTTGTGATCCTTATTTACCATGAGTGTTATAGGCTTGTTACTAGGCACATGTTAGGAGGGGGTATCCTATAGGATGTCTGATGACTATAGTATGTATAAATCCTATCACCTATAATATCCATTTTTAATTCTCAACCTATGGTGTTCATGGAAACCCTTGCATCTTGTATAACTCATATATCTCTTTTTGGGGTTTTAATATAATACCTTCCATGACTAACTGTAGGTGTTTCCCTTAGCATTCTAAAATTTCGTCATATCCATATGGGTTTAGGGTATAATAAACTCAATGGTGTGAATGGTCCCATTAAAATGTGGGGGTACACTTGGAGTGATCAACCTTTGAGGTAATGGTGGGTTAATGGAAGAGGTGATAATGGAAACACATTGGAACACAACACAATGTCAATGAAACTATAGTGGGAAAATGTGCATATGAAATCAACATAAAGTGAACACAAGCCCATTTTAATACCATCCTAAGTATACCTTGAGGATATTATAATTCATATGGAGGTAGATATAAAATTGTTGAGGTAGAAACAAGGTGTTTATGGTCTCATAATGAAACATAGTATTCTTAGAAATACCTTAAAATCTATGAAGAAACCTTAACTTTTACAAATAAGTGACTAATTATCCTAATTGCATAAGATTAGGTATGTAAGGATGATGAAAGCATATGGAGGGTTGATAATATGTTTAAATAATGAAGGAAACTCACTACCATATCACCACCTCCTTCATATCAAATGAAACACATTGAAATCTTGTAGGTGTTAATGGGCCATATACACAATCCATTTTGTAGTTTATTTTAACTACATATAGATGGGTCTCCATGAAGTATCCTAAGGTAAAATTAGGACCATTGGGATTAAAAACTCAGTGGGAAGGTGTTGAGGACTATGAAACATCCATAAAACCATGAAACTATGTTTACAACCCCTAAAATAAGCACCTAAAACTTTATTCTTACATAGGTTAATTTATAGACCATGCATAAGAACAAATTAAAGATATTATAATTAAATTTGATCTAAAATGAGTGGATTCTATGCTATAATCACCATATAAGGTTGCACATTATTTTAAAGAACAAAAAACTAGTTGCTTCTTGTAACTAAATCAAATCCATTTGAAAATTGATGGTCTCAAGATTGCCTATGTAGATGAGGAGAATGACAAATATCCTTAACTTCTCGGAAAATATTCATATAGGATATTACTTAAAATTCAAAATAAATGTCATGAGTGACTATCCCCTTCAGTGCACTTCCCATGGTAAAAATCTTAGACCCCAAATCTTCCTCTACTATACAAAATATCGATTAACCTGAGGGGTATTCTTTACTCACCAATGAGCTCAACATATAAGAACAATGGTTTTGGGCCCCTACAAAGATAAAACAATATGATTATTCCACCATATAACTTCTTTAAACTCACTTTACCAGAATATTCCCTTGACTAAGCTGATCCATATAGTATAGATATATACTATTGAGAAAACACCTATAAAGTGTCCATTTTCCTATAAATATCCTTCTTTCATCCCTAAAATGTACCTCAATTATGTTTTAGAGGTAAAATAATAGGTAAAAATAGTGTTTGACTTTGTGGTTCAACCTGAGGGAGATGGAGGGTCACAAATTGGCATGTGTGTGCCCATGTAGGAGGAATTAAGCATTAAACAAGGTAATGGTAAGTCTAATTAGGGTATGAAAATGTTCCATGATGGATTAGTGTGACTCATGAGGTATTTTATGGGTGTATTATTGATCTAGCGGTCAATTAAATCCAAAATGTCATGTCAATATGGTCAAAACTATTGACCAAACTCAAATACATGGCTTTGAAAGAGGTTAATCAACTAGACCACCATGTTAATGAATATAGAACATCTCAATAATAAATAAACCTTAATTATATGAAATAATATTCTTCATAATTATCCTTTAAATATCAAAATGTGAATACCTTTTCATATTTATGCATGACTAATGTGCTCTTAGACTTTTGTCAAATTGCTTCCTCCAACTTGGCTTCATTATTGCATCTCCCTTATGTTAAAGATCCTTCAAGATGTACAAGGGAAAACAAAACATTTTGAGTGCCAAAAAAATACCTAAATAAATATTTAAATAGGTTAAAATTACCTACAAATACTATTAATTCAAGTTTAAAATGTGACTAGATAATGGGCTAACTAGACATGCCTTATGGGCTCACAACATGACTAGCAACTAGGTGCCAAGAATGGAAATTGTCTCCAAGATATAGGGTTTGTAAATTTTTAGGTCTAGGACTATAAATTGGCAAAAAATTACTAATTTAAGCTTCAGTAAATGTTAAAATTTATCAGGGAAGTTAATTATGTGGGAGATGAAACCCTAAACATAGAGTGAACAATCATATGGTTTTTAATGCGTAAGGCCAGCTAGTGAGAACATTGGCATCAATACTATGATTGATGAGGATATAGGGTTTTTTAAATTATGATAAGATTAAAAATATACAAAGAATACATTAATAAAATTTGAGGAATCATAATATAAGGTGATACCTAGAGCTAAGGGCATCACCTTGGAACACTTAGGGTTATACACCAACTTAGAGGACTAAGTTCTTCTTTAAGGGATTCTCAAAGATGAAGTAAGACACTATATGGAAAAATAATATGGGATTGGTTTGAAATTGTTAAAAAACATCCTTAAGATGCAAAGGTAATCTCCTCCTGTAGTAAGAAAGATAATCTCCACCTAAAACCACCTTGTTTAGGTTTAGACAATAAGTTTAAAGTGATCATGGCTATAAGGTATTTGGTAGGACTATATACTTCGATGAGATGATAAAAGGATCTAGTCAAATCAATTATTAAATATTTTAAAAATATTTTAGAGGATAAAAAACCTTGATATGAGAATCATCATCTCTCTCATAGCCCCATGACCCTACAACTAGGCCTAAAACAGAGTTTAGAGAACAAATACATCGAAGAGAGACACCACATACCATGAAGATGATTTTTTGGAAGAGAATCACTTAGAATAGGAAAAATTAAATGATTTTTTGGTTAATTAAAGATTATATATGGGTATTTTTAATAATTCAACAGTAATATACCAAGTCATTTTCTCATGGAGTCTAAGACTAGAACACAAAGTCCTAGCTTGAGGGCTAATTTGGAGAAATTGAGCGTTTAAAGGTGCTAAAGAGGTGGTATAACCTCAAAAATTAGTATAAAGGGTAATTTTCACCTATTATATCCCTTAATAACTTAAATTTGGAATGAAAAACAATGTATATACCCATTTTGTCTCATACCTAAGGTACTCTCCATGAAAACTCAGTCAACCATTGACAATCTCAGAGAAATTAGTGATTTTCAAGCATCTAGAGGTAGATTCAAGCTATAAAAATTGGTATATATGATCTCCATGAACATATAAATCAATTAATTAAATAAATAATAC
Source organism: Torreya grandis (assembly GCA_037957365.1). Classification (NCBI taxonomy): domain Eukaryota; kingdom Viridiplantae; phylum Streptophyta; class Pinopsida; order Cupressales; family Taxaceae; genus Torreya; species Torreya grandis. The sequence goes on along the minus strand of JARHVA010001696.1, from coordinate 1,266,136 downwards.
CTAAATAATAATATAAATACTCAATATTTTGTTATAGACCTCATTTCATTCATGGACAGTCATGCATATAAGCAACCATCTAGATAAGTTTAAGGAAAATTCATCTACATGTCTTCACATGTGAGATAAAACTATGAAAATTGTTATGAATGATTTTTAAGAGTGGTTATAAGTGAGCAAAATATTATTCATGCCACATAAATAGTGTAAGTATGCATTTTTTTATCACAGTCATGGGCTTATCTTTTGACAACACCATTGAAGCTCAAAAGGTTTTTGAAAAGTATAGGTATGATAGGAGTTTTTGAATTTTTAGGAGATTAATAAGGTATTTTAATGTGTTTATAAGTATTCATACACCTTATTATATTATAAAAACTATTTTTTTCATACAAGGATTCCCTTAAGGGCTAGATAAAGGATGCAAACACAAGACTATGTACATAGTTTGAGATTTTAGCTAGTTTCAAAGTTTTCTAAAGTATAATATGTTTTATGGAGATGTTTTATGTCCCGTAAAGGTGTTTTAAATCATATCAATACAATGTAAATATCAATTTGGTCTCAAGGAGGTAATATGAACTACTGTAGTCTTGCCACCCAATTAGAGCCCCCTCTTCAAATGCTCATATCTTTCATCCCATAAGAAATTGGGACAAATGATTTTAGTATGTTTTGTGTGCCATTATTATATTTAATTCCATTAAGTATTGATTTTTTTTTGGGGCTTATGTGTATGAACTATCATTAAGACTATAAGCAGGTCCACAATGCATGTAGAACCCCACAAGAAAATGTTTTACGTACATATCTTTGTACACCTTATACATGAGAACTAAATATTATAAAGAATTTTTAAGGGTTATATTTAATAAATATCCATGTAAATAATTTATATAATGGAGGTTTATATTTTATGAATGATCGTTAAGATGGTAACCTTGTTTGAGCTACCAAAGATGTTGTTTTGACTAGTTTTGAAATTTATGAACTCATAAGCCCATTAAATTACCTATAATCACTTGGACCCCACCTATATAATGTATTATACTATATAAATATCATTTTAACCTATTTTATAGAATAAATTGGTATGTTTGGGTGCATAAGAGGCCTAAAATGGCCTAAAATGCTTATTTTTGTAGGTCTTCAAAGAAATAAATTGTATAAATACATGGAAAAAGCCTAATGGGAATTTAAAAAACATTATATGGTGCTAGTATACCTTTAAAATAGTTTTTAGGATGATGTGTTGAGTTGAAAGGTCAAAACCCCATGTTTTCTAACAATTTATGAATGCTTATAGGTTTAATGGAGATTTATGCCATTATTGTAGGTCTTGAAGGTGACCTAAATCTTCATTTTATTCCTCATAAGAATGATATGGTTGTATGGAAGCCTTATTTAGGTCTAAAAGTGGTTCTCATGGTGATAAATGACATTGGGAGTAGGTTATAGAACAACTAGTTGAAGGTGACTTGAACTTGAAGACCTCCATCAATGGAGTCTAAGAGGATTGTAGGTTCCATGGTGTCTTTTTAAGGTTGGAGGAGAAAAAATGAGTGGGAAAAAAAATAAAACATAAAAAATTGAACTCTCAAAGTTAACCTTTAAGGTCAGTGCAAGCATCGAATGCCAAGATCACTAACCATGTTGCCAAGTAAATTCTAGAAGCCAAGTGGAATGGGGCATAAAACTAAAGTGGAGAAGTTTGGGGAGTTTAGGAGACAATTTTAGAATTTAATAAGGCTTATATATATTTTAATAATTTTCTAAATGTTAGTGGAGTGTCACATCATCTTCCTCAAATAATTTTTGTCTTCTAGTGCCTTTTTAGTCCAATGGGAGAGCATGAAGACCCTTTTGACCTATGAGGGTTAATTTTATAAGAGATGATCAATGATTAAGTAATATAAATGTTTTTAAGACTTATTTTAATGTGGTTGAGTGACATTTATTGAATTTTGAGAGCTTTCTTCTCCTCTCTCTTCCCTTTTCTCTCATATATCCCTTTTCTTCCCCATTTGTAAATATATACTCCCATTTGACAAGGTAAAACCCTATCAAAATTTGTATCTATTTTTTAAGTAACAAAACACTTATTTTTCCTATATCTTACTTAAATCTAGTGCTCTACTGAGCTTGTCCATGGTTACTTTATGGAGGGGTGTCCCTCCTTGGTAATTATCCTTCTTTCTTGACCTTTTGTAGGTATTTCAATGTGTTTGTAGGTCTAAAATTGTTCTTTTTTTTGTCATTAATGAAGGTATAGTGTGATTTTTATACTCCTCCATGCTTCATATCTTCTCTAGTGGGCCTAGTTTTGGAAATATTGATGTAAAATTACTAGTTTAAGAGATTGTGTGAGGGTTATCTTTAAACTATCTTACTGTTATTTTTATGCAATTTATAGTGTCTCTAATTTTGGTGCATCACCATATTTGTGATTTTAGTCATCCTTTGTAACCATTCTATCACTTTTCCAAGGATAATAATTATTTTATGTGAGATACCAAGAGGAACTAACCTTCTCTAGAGGTTCATCCCCATCACAAGATACCCAAAACCTAGGGTTGATCCCATTTTGTATCTAAAAGTGAGATAATATGAAGAAACCTGCCACAATGGTGAAATTATTTGCTATAACAATTTATAAAATTTAAACATCCTCAATTCTTAAGTATTTAAAGGTTGTAGGGTTCATTAAAACCAAGCAAATAAAGCACAAAATCTAGAAAAAAGAGTGCACAAACAAACCCATTCAGTGTGCAAGTCAATTATTTTAGTGCAAAGGTATGATCACATAGAATGCATATTCCCATTATAATAGCTATGTAGTAGATCCCTTTGACACTAATTTATAACATATGTGTTTAAAGAGAATTTATTAACCTAGCAACATATGATGGGTCTATGGATCATGAGCAATACTTTTTAACATGTGAGATGAGATGACAAACTAATGGTATTACTAAAGAGGAAATAAATAAGTGTGAATTAATAGGGGAATTGAATGGAATATCCCTTGAATTTATATACCACAAAGATATCACTCCATAAAATCTATAATAAGTTAAAGAGTGGTTCATCGCATAATATAAAACCAAGAAATCGACAAGTTAAACTATTCAAGTCCTAAAGAAGATTAGGCAAAAGTTAGGAGAATTAGTATGTGATTATGATCATAGGTTCTTAGATGTTATGAATAATGTGGATTTTTCCTTATAAGACAAAGATAAAGTTTCATGGTTTTTCAAAGGACTATACTCTAGGATTAGGTTTTTTATACCATAGACTCAATATGTTACCAAGGTAGATGCTTGAGCTTCTGCTCTATAGGTGGAGAAAATTGAAGACAATAGGGAATATTTCATAGTAGGTTCTAAGATATAAAAGACATTGCAAGATTTTATGAAGATGATAGAATAATATCATGAAGCAAATAAACCTAAGCTAAATTTATGGTGCATGAAATTTTGGAAAGAAGGACATCATATGAATGATTATCCATAGGTCAAAATAGAGTTATGTGAAATTTTTAGAGTAGTAGAGCATGAAATAATGTAATTTTATCTCCTACAAGAGTATGTCAAAATCCTGCAAATTTTGTATTGCATTTTTTCTAAAAAATTCAATCATGATGAAAATAAATGTAGGACTTTATTGGAGTTCAAAGAAAACATCAAAAATAATTTATTCACCATCATTGTGTAACAAGTGTCCTCAATGAAGTAAATGATTCAAAGCCCATAGGTCAATAAGGGTTGTGTGAACCAAGAATGTCTACAATAGATTTCTATTTCACCTTAGTATCAGCCTCAAGATCTAGCTAGGTGGACCTCTTTTTCATCAAGTTAGACACCATCATCACCACAATACCAATATGTATCACCTTAAAATCTATAAATGACACAACAATATTAAACTAGTTAGACTCTACTAGTTACAAAATAACAATTTAGAATTGGAGATAATACCTAGTAGTATCATCACTGGTATATAACATAATAATGAGGATTTTATAAAGGAGATTATCAATTGAAAAGAGGAGGATTTAGGAGTAGACATAGACAAGGTTACCAAGGTGGTAGAGGAAATAATTACAAATGCCCTCCTTTGCAATGTTAATAATGTGTAAATTACAACCATATGAAATGTTAATTATGTGGAGATTATTACAATATGCAATGCAATTTCCCTTTTAATCCCCAAAGGTAATCTTAATGTGCATATTGAAGGTTATATGAGTATCAGAAGACAAAACACTGTGTTGTCTTGGAAAAGCAAAGAAAGTAAAAGGTCATCAAGAATGTTAACATGGTGAGTTCATAGCCTAAGTAGGATGAATTTCTGAACACTATTACAATACACCAACATTCAAAGAGATGATTACCTACCCTCAAAATTATTTAGGACCAAGGAATTTGAAAATAAAAATAGGAAAAATACTCAAACCTAGTTGCAGAAAAGGGGCTCATGTATGAAGCTATGCACATGTTAAAAAAAAATTCAAAACTAAGACACTACTGAAAGATATGCTAAAACAACAAATGCCCAAATTTATGGTTAGATTATTTGAATTATGCACAAGGATGGAGTTGTTACTATACTAAAAAATTTATTGAAGCTACTATGTACACTACACAATGAAGACATTTCTCATAACATCAAAAACTAGCTACATAATTTACTAGGGTGTGAATATCAAGGGCAATAGAAGACAAAAAAAACTTATTTGGTATGTGAAAACAAATAATCCATGGGATGTAGATGTATGAATCAACATTAAATTTATAGGATATGAAATTCCAAATTTTGTCTTTGATTTTGATAGCATGGTCAACATGATCACTAGGTCTACATGGGAGGAAATTGGATGGCTAGTTCTTAGTTACAACCCAATAACTCTGAGCTTAGTAGACTATGGAAGATTTAAACCCATTGGCCAATTAGAATATGTTGAGATAAAATTATTAGAGAATAGCTTGTGAGGTGACTTTGAAGTCATCAATATGAAGATAATATCAACTTGTTATCCTAAATTGATTGGCAAGAAATGGGCATATGATGGTTAGAAGACTATCAATACTATGTAAAATCAGTTAGAGGTACATCATGGAGATAATATTTTAGTCATTAATTTACATAAGGTGAAAAAACCCTACACCATTATGACTTAACTATACTCTCTATATGTCACACAAGAAACTAGTTTTATGAAGGTGAACTCTGAGGAGAACCCAAAAGCTCTACACACAGTTGAGTGTAGTTTTTTGTATGAGCATATTAAATCTCAGGTGAAATTTTTACTCACTCAAAAATTGAAGACATATAAAAAATGGAATCCCAAACCAATATTTACTCAACCATTTGTACCTCAATTTATTATAGATGATTATACATTCATGTCAGCTAAATCCCCTACTCAGAAGTTTATTTTCTCTATCAAGGAGATGATCATATGTGTTATATATATTCATTTAGAGAAGGCACATTTCTTTATAAAATATCTTAATTTATAAGGGGAGAATCATATAATCATCTACTAAATTAGGCTCATGGTGATTATGAACCCCATCCTATGCAAATGGTCTTTTTGATGGAAAGACAACTTTCTTCTTACTATGCAACCGAAGACATCAATCAATTCATTATGTGACTATAAGCTCATGTCCCTATGATTAGTTAGTGGGTTAGTGATTTGAATTACACTTTGAAGGGAGTTATAATGGCATGGTGGAAAATTAATAGAGATGATCATCTCAATTAGGATGATACATGTGAACTTATGATTAGAATATTTTAACTACCATAGGTCATGAGAAGTAATTAGCCTTACTTTGAGGAAGGTGAGTACCCTAGAACTCATACAAATAAATATTTTGAGGTTAGGACTAAATAATGTGTGTCACCTAAGTATTGGGTTTATATCTTTCATTATACATTTGCCCATTTACCATCATCCTAGTAAATGCATCAAGAATGCAGGAGGGAGACAAAACATTGGGCACATGTGCAGAGCAAATTCATACATAATTTTGTGCTTAAAGATGGGAATCCTCTGGTTCATAATGCACTATTGAAAATCAAACACTCCCTGTACCATGTGTGGACAAAAGATTCAATCACCATGACTAAGTCTACTACATAGAATAATGTAACATGTAATATAAATACAAAATTATAAAGATATAAAGATACCAAGATGGAATAATAGTCCCTTATGAAACCATACCACTAAAAATTCAAACACTAATGGTGATATTGATCTAACTAACTTGTTTAAACTTGAATGACTAATATAACCATTAAAGGATCCTTTCACATAATCCATTGAAGAAGAAAAGTTGTGCAACATATATATTCTAGAGAAGTAATGGAATATAATTAAATAAGAATATATTTCTATGAAAAAGTGCAAGATTTATCAAAAACCTATTAAAAAGCATTTGGAAAACATTAAAAGTAATGAAATTCATAAAATGTCACATATAGGTGATTACTAGAATAAATTTGAAGTTTTAAAAGCTATGAAACTCCTATAAGATTATCAAGATGTGTTTCCTAAAAAATTTGTAGAGGTCAAAAGAGTATATCCATCCCTAGGTGAAATTCATATCAAATTCAAGGAGTGCACACAACCTATAAATACATGGCCATACAAGTTAAATCCAAACATGATTTTGAAAGTGAAGTCTAAAATAGATAAAATGGAAGAAGTGAGTATAATCTATCCCATAGAGATGGTATATTAGGTTAGTCCCTTGGTAGTGTATGATAAAAAAATAAGGGAGATCATAGTATGTGGTGAATATCAAATTTTGAATGATGCATATATGAATTATCCATTTCAAATTCCCTTCATAGATAAACTTTTGGAGTCTATCATAGGTCATGAAGTTTACTCTTTCATGGATGGATTCAGTGGCTATTATCAAATACCCATCATAGAAGAATATAGAGCTAAAAAAAAAATTGCCACAAAATGGGGATCCTTTGCATACAAGGTAATGCTTTTTGGCTTAAAAAATGCACCTAAAATATTTTCTAGAGCAGTGGTGACTACCTTCAAAGATTTCATTCATGACTTCCTAGAAGTATATCTAGATCATTGGGTAGTATTTTTTTATTTAAATAATGCATGCCTAAGTTTCACCTCATCTTAGAATTTTATCAATCTCTACTCATTACCCTAAATTTGACAAATTACTTAGGACTTTTGAGTGTCAAGAAAATTTCATAGAACTAAACTAGAGATTGGTCACTGCACCTATTCTCATCTTTCTAAATCAGAGTAAGCCTTTGAATGTGCACATTGATACTTCTATTATTATAGTTGGTGCAAGCCCAAAGTTATATAATACAAAAAATAATAACATGATAATTGAAAGAGAAACATTGGCTATAGTTTTGTCACTATATAAATTCTAACATTATCTTATTGCAATACCATATAAAGTTTCCACATATCATCAAGCTCTACACTACCTAGTCAATAAACCTATGCTCAGAGGATACATTTTAATATGATTGATTCCAATTTAATAATTTCAATTTTACATCAATGTCAAATCAAGAAGAGAAAATGTGGGGCTGGATCATTTTAGTTTCATCAAAAATGGGGAATAAATAGAAGATCTATAGGAAGACTATATTGATGCCCATCTATTTCAATTTTCTATGATCACTAAGAATTTTAAAGAAATTGCTAATTTCCTACAACAAGGAGTATTCCTTACACACTACCAAGAAAGGGACAAGAAGTAGTTTGTCATCAAAGCCTTGACATATACTATTATAAACAAGCTTTTGTATCATTTAGGGAAGGATGAACTATTATGTAGGGTAGTTATGGAACATAAACGACCACATATATTATAAGAAGCACACTAGGGAATAGTAGGAGGTCATTTTTATAGAGAAGCTATTGTAAGGAAATTATTATTGGAGTATGGTGGCCAAATAAGTTTTATGATGTACATGGAGTAGAAAAATATTGTGACATATGCAAATGAATGGGTAAGCAATACTAGAAGGATCAAATGCCTTTGTAAACTTTATTATCCAAACAACCTTTTAAATAGTAGGGCATTGAGTTTATATGTTTAATTAATCCTCTAATTAATATAAATAAATCATGGTGTATTATCACTATGATATATTACTTTACTGAATGGGTTGAAGTTGTTTCAACACCCAACTAGGGGTCAAGAATCCAACAAAGTTTCTTTATAAGAATATTATCACATAATTTGGATGCCTCATCAAACTTGTTAGTGATCAAGGGACACACTTATTAAAAAATAATATCAAAGCTCTTAATAAATAATTCATGATTTCCCATCATAAAATTACTACATACCATCTAAAAGATAATGACTAAGATGAGGCTTCTATTAATGTCTGGGGCAAGATGTTGACAAAGATTTATTATGTGAAGAGGGATGATTCAAAAGATCTCCTTATTGTGATCCTTTGGGATTATTAAATGAACTATAAGAGGGTTATAGGTTTTACTCCATTTCATTTGGTTTATGGGATTGAATCAATAACATCGATGGAATACTTGGTACGTAGTTTATGCATTGTAATGGTTATGAAACTAGGGGATCATGAATCTATCACAAACATGCCTCTCAAATTGAATCAATAACATCGATGGAATACTTGGTACCTAGTTATGCATTGTAATGGTTAATAAGTAGATCCAAAAATCATGACATGATAGGCACTTTCATCATACATAATTTCAAAAAGATCAAGTAGTTTTGTTATTTCATAGTTGCTTTAGAGCATTCCTAGGTAAATTACATATCAGGTGGAAAGGGCTTTACATTATACATGAAATATCATATAAATAAACCATCATTTTGAGAGATATATAGGGAATCATTTTACCAAGGTGGGTAAATATATGTAAGCTTGAGGCTTACCACCAATAGTCTTAATTGATCTCTTAATACCAACTGAGTGGGTGTTAAGTAACACCAAGTAAATTAGGATTTCCTAGTTCTATATGTTTTCTTGTGTGTTTATTTTTGTCTATTTGTTTTTTTTATGTTTGTATATTATCTCTTATATATATTTTAAAACCAAATTAACAATTATAACATGAACCAACCATGTGCATAAGAATTCAGGTGCACCATTGTTGATGTTAGTAGGAGCAAAAGTAAGCAATTATGTTCAAGAAATATATGGTCAAGTCACATTAGCCAAGATCTTAGATGTATAATAATCATCCCCAAGTATTTAATGTTAGATATAAGGTTTAATTGATCTAATCTTCACCAAATTGGTTGTTGGTTGTAGTCATATAAAAATTCAAAATCAATAACTTGAGTGTGGATTATGACTCCCAATCCATAGATCCTTTTTTCTTGACCTTATGACCCTCACATACTTATTTTCACTGATTACCAAACATCCATAGAATTTTGGACTTGATCCTAGATAATATAGGACCCTCTCTTCATGACCAATCCATCCCATTAGGTCTTGTACCCTCAGGACAATAGCACCCAACTTGGAATATATCATTGGACCCTAGAGTGTCCCTTTTTTAGTGATCTTATCCAATCACATTTTAAGCCTAGATTAGCATTTTTCCTTGACTCGTCCTCTTCATGGTGTTAGCCTAATGTGATTACATTCAATCCATGACCAATAGATCCTTATATAATTCCATTCAAATATCACTTGGAAGGGGTTGGAAAATATTACAAAGTAATCAAGAATAAAAGCAAGACCACTCAAACACATTTGCCTATTCTTTGAATACAACCATATAATAATATTTATAGCTTATTTGAATCCTTACACTAGTCCCTAGCCATCTCAAACACACCTAATTTATCATTTACTTACATTTTTATTTCACAATTACACCAATAACTTTCAAAGGGACAACTACATATGGCTTGATCCCTCTTCAAAGTATTGGTATGTAGGCAACATGCCCACATAAGGGGTGTGGATCCATGTACAGTGAATATGACACACACTAACCCCCCATTATTATTTGAAATATATAAAATTATAATGTAATATAAGGTTTAAAGATAAAATATACTCTATAAAGAGCTCTATAGACTTCTAGCTACCAAAATTCTAGAGACAAGGTCACACATACCTACTAAACAAAACCCAAAAAGCTCAGATCCTCAAAACAATAGTGTTGAACAAGGACTACAAAATTGGTGCCACTCATATCCACTTTTGATACTCCTATCCAATTATAAAATTAAATTCAAAATCATGTTTCTAATAGTTTCCTAGGCTTGCATAGTGAATATCATATCTTGTCTCAATCGGATTAGCACAGTTTAAGCTAAGTCTTATTTTCTCCCTCTTATTACTATTTCTATAAAATTTATAATTACCAATAAATTTCATAAATTTATATCTTATTTACCACATATTATTTATTAATTTATCACTCTAGACCCTTTAACTAAATTAGGAATAAAACACCAATTATTCCCAACATTGTGAAATCATTTGGTGAACCTGACTTACTTCATTTGTGCATAAAAACCCTAGAAAACTAGGGTAATTTGATTATGGAATTTTTGTATATTTTTATGATTTTTTACCTGCATAATAAAATAAAAAATTAGCACTAATTTTTTTTTTTGGTAATTTTAAAACAATTTTTCTTTCAAACCCTAGTTGCCCATAACAGGTCCCATTATTTTTCTACTAATTTTCCAATCATTTTCTAAATTTTTACTAGCATATTTAAATCAAAAAACCATTCAATTTTCAATATTCAATAGTAATTCTCAAAAATATTTATTTTTTAAAACCCTATTTGCATCTACTATGTCTTGTTAAATCACTAATTTTCCTATAAATTTCTAATTTATTTACTTGCATATATAACTCATAAATTCACTTTAAATTTCAAAATTTCATAGTAATTATTCAAATAATTATCTGTTAAAACCCTAGTTACCCATACTATGTCCCATTACTTCTTGAGAAATCACTTTACATTCTAAAATCATATTTAAAAAATGGATCTCACTTATCTAGAGTTTTCTTTTACATTTCTTCCAAAAAATAAAGAGACCATCATTGATCCTATCATGTACATGAATGATGAAGTTTATCAGATGTTAGTACAAAGTTTCATTCTTTGCATTTCATGCTTACTTTTTATAATAAGGGATGATATTACAAAATTCATTGCTAAAAATGCAAAAAAAATCAATATTCTTTTTGCATAATCTCTCTCTCATTCATATGGAAAAAAATTCCAGTTTATCATGCTAAACATGATAGAAAGGTTATGATTCATGTCAAAATTTTCTATACATTCATGCACAATTTAATATTTTCTATCCCTTATTTTTTATCTCTCATGAGGAATGCTCTTTTTAAACATATTGTTATACATGAATTTTATCCCACACACATGATTTCTACCTAGAGGATCCATTGTATTTGCTAACAACCACCTATCAAGTTTTAATGTTATATCTTATGCATAGGAAATAGTTTCCTTTTCCTCATCTCCCCCAAGAGGGTGATAGCTATTTAACCTCTAACCAGGTCCATGTAATCACCCCACCAAAAGGTGAGGCAGTCCATACTATTATTCCTAATTCATAAATCTAGCCTATAGCTTCTTCAAATACTCTTCAACATATGTGCTTACATGTTTAATCAGAAGCAAGTAAAGTTTGCATTTGTAAGACTCTAAGGGATAAAATCACTAGTATGACTAAGTTAAATTTATATTTACAAACATAAAATCAAATATTACATGAAAAAATCACAACATTGGAAAATAAGATTATAATACAAAAACCTCAAAGACACCGTAGTGTTAATCATGTATATGCACCTTCACCTAGTCAATTGGTTGCAAGCAATATTACATATCAAAACAAGAAATCACAACAAAGTAACTCTACAACTAGTGATTCAAACATCACTCTAAGATAAAATAAGAGTTTAAGTGAGGTACTAATGGAAATGATTAAACTTAAGTTGATCAAACTACCTCCTTTACATCTAATGATAATATCTAGATATTATTATTCATATAATAGAATGCATGGACATCACATAGATTCATGTTTAGCATTTCAAAAACATATACAACAAATAATTGTTAATGATGACCCTATACAAGGTAAATCAATCAAACAATCCATAGTGACATAAGAACACATTTACAAAGGGTCAAATTCAAAATTAGTACAAAAGTGGTTACCAAAGCACAACTTAGAACAACAAAAGGATCAAAATGAAAAATCAGAGCAACAAATAGTACCACAAACATAGGTAAAGCACAAAAAATATGTAAATCTACCTCTCCAAAATGAGGCTCAACTTTCAAAGCAATATGGGTTTGGTAAAAAATATCTACAATAGCTTGATTATCAAGGTCAAGGGTTGGGAAAACAAGCACAAGGCCTCACTACTCATATCCTATCAATTGATAATGTTTGTCACCAAAGTTTGTGATTTATTGAACATCCTAAGGCAAATCATTCATAGACATGATTTATCAAAAGAAAATATCTAGATACAACAAAAGTAAACACTACCATCCCATTGGTTAAAAATAAATATGATAATGATGAGTGGGATAATATAGGTTGTTATGATTTCCAAGATACTAACAATGAATCCAAATATTCATTATCATATTGATATCCATTCCCTCATGCTTCCCAATCATGCATGATTCCTTTGTTTGACACTAGCCACCATGATTGGGGGGTCTCCTATGAGACTCATCAATTAATATCATTTCTTCTCAATATTTTTTACATAATTTATTTTTTCTTACTTGTACATAGTTCTTTCTTTCAAATTCTTGTATATAGTATTTGTGTGATTGACTGTACATAGCTCAATATCTCAAAATACAATAATAATATAACATTTTAAAATTTCACAAAAAAATACAAAATTTCAAAATATAAAAACTTTCAAATTTGTCAAAAACACCAAAAACATTTCAATTGTATGCATCATCCATGATTTACATTTTTACTATAATGCTAGACTTACATTTGCTATTCTATGCTTATTTTTTGTTAAGTTATGTACATCACCATGTTTCAGTTGATCTTCTTTGAGTGTGTGCAGTGACATCCAACTCCTTGATTACTTCACTCTACCCATTAAGGGGGCATCTTAATTCTACATTCGAGATACACATCAATACACCTAGTACTATACTAACATGTCTTGCATAAATTCACTTCTTTCTTTGATTAGTTAGAAGTGATTGTATTTCAAATTATTGCATGCTTTCATTTCTTGCTTTACATAACTAGATTGTTTGCATTTATTAGTTACTATTTGTTTCCTATATGTGCCTTAGGACATTTTCTAATGTCCTTTACCTGTATTCTTCTATGTGATTGTGGCTTTCATGCCAATTTTTCTTGTTTTAATTGTATGTGTATGTGACATTGAGCATGCCTTATATGCTTGATTTCCATTTTGAGTGACATGTGCCCATGTCCCTTGTTTTCTTGGCCCTTTGGACACCCTTATATGCTTATTAATTCTTGCCTTCTATGCTTGTTTCTTGTTATCTTCTCATTGTTTGCAATGTCATGACCCATATCATGAATTTATCTTACTTTATTAGATTCCATGATGGACATCATGTTCCATCCTTCTAACTAACAACTAAAAACTAACAACTAACTAGCCTTTCATTTCTAGTTTAGTACATTAAACATGTTCTTACATTTTTATATCTATATAGGTATACCTATGTTGATCTAATAATCTCTCACATGTAATCATGTTATGTCTTGAGATATCTTATCGATTATCATTGATATATCATGTATCTTTGGATCATAACGCCCTTGTAGGGCTCTTTCTACTGATGGAAGTCATTGTAGTGTCTTAATTCCTACCCTCAAAAGAGGGGACAACAAATAGGGGTTTTGTCATAGAGAACAAAGCTCCTAATGGTCAGAAAAGTATCATTCTAAACACCTAAAATAATCATTAGACATCAAACCAATGAAAATAGAATAGGTAGATGGTCAAGAATCCAAAATAGTTACTAGATTTGGACTTGGACAACAAAACCCAACTTGGACAATAGTGATAGTAACACTAGTGTCTATTTTTAGTGCTCTTATCTAAACAATAAAAAACAAATTTTCTAGAAATAGACAGAAAGGTAACTTTAGATATAGTTTTGTTAGTTATAATTCAGACTAGATTCAGTAGTTTCAATATAGTTTTCCTTAGAGAATTTAGATATAGGGTGAATCATGCTTAAAATGATGGATCTTACTTCCATTTTTATATAGGGTAGTTGGTACAACTTCTATATCATAAGCCATGTTTCAGACACTAGTTATTTAGGGTAATGTGCACAACACATTTATTTTCTTTATTTTTGAGTTTAGTATTACCTAGACATTCTCAATAATTGTGTGACTTATTCCATATATAGGTGGTTGGAATCATTTTTGAATTGATTTCATAAAATCCTAACCTCTTGAGTTCCTAAGTTCCCAAGTCGCTTTCATATAAGCCTAGTGCACTAGTTTCAGAGTGGATTTCATATAAGCCTAATCTCCATCTTTCAAAGTGGTCAAGAGTGGCCTAATTTATAGCATAGATTTAGCTATCCATGCTAACATTATCATATTAAAGTAAGTTCATGGGATTTAATATCCATCTCATATAACACACATTCCATACTAGTATCACTTTATAGCTTCACTTCATGAGGCAATAATGGATCCAAAGGACTAGCTAGCCTTTGTATTCTTAAGCCACATATTCAAAGGGATTGGACACATAGTCCAAACATTGATCAACACATGTAGGATCATCTAGATTCACTTAGTTGGAAATGATGGAGAAAAAAGTCTAGATAACCTTTGTATTCTTAAGCCACCTATTCAGAGGGATTGGACACATAGTCCAAACATTGATCAACATGTGCATAACAACCTAACTTCACCTAGTGGGTGATGACAGAGTCAAAGGACCATCCTTTTCATTCTTGAGCCACTATCAAGGAATTGAACACTCAAATCTATTCATGATATTACTCTTGGTACAACATCATCTAGCATTAATTAGCATCATAAAAAGTTTTGTATTTTTCCACATAACCAATGAGTTGTATTCATTTCTTTCTCTTCCTCTCTCTTATCCAAATTTATACTTTATTGTTTCAGATATAACATATTTAGTAAGAAATGATACACTCTTTTTTTTAGACTCATACTTCATGGTGTGCTCTCTCTATGTACAACCCAACATCATAACAGTATCATGAGCTTCACCCTTACAAGTAAGTTTAGGTATGCTTTCCCTTTTTATTTTATCCTAGTATTTCACTTTGCTACATCACTAGAATAAAGGGGGGAATTAAGTCATTTAAAATGTAAAATTGGTAACTTGAGTGTGCCTTATGAATCCCAATCTATAGATCCCTCATAGTCTTATTTTCACTAATTCCCAATCATATGTAGCCTTTTAAACTTTAACCTAGCTGAGCTAGGACCCTATTTTCATGACTAATCCATCCCCCTAGGTCTCATACCCTCAAGATAATATCACCCAACTTGGAATATAACATTAAACCCTAGGGTGTCCCCTTTTTGGCACTCTTGTCTAATCACATTTTGAGCCCAGATTACCATTTTTCCTTGATTACTCCTCTTCATGGTGTTAGCCTAGCATAATTGCATTTAACCCATGAGTAATAGATCTCTATATAATTCCATTCAAAAATCATTTTGAAGGGGTTGGAAAATATCACAAAGAAAGCAAGAATACAAGCAAGACCATTTAAATACATTTCCCTATTCCTTACATACAACTATCCAATATTATTTATAACTTATTCAAATCCTTACACCAGTCCTTAGTCATCTCAAGCACACCTACTTTAGTATTTCCTTCCATTCTCATATTACAATTTCACCAAGCACTTTCAAAGGGAGAACTACATATGGCTTGATCCCTCTTTGTAGTATTGGTATGTAGGCAACATGCCCACATAAGAGGTGTGGATCCATTTTTATTGAATTTTACACACACTAACCCCCCCTCTTATTTGAACTTGGTCAAAGTATAATCGAGGATAGGGTTTGAAGAGAAAATTTTGTCTACATGTATTTTTATAGACTTCTAGCTACCAAAAATTCATAGATAGGGTCACATAGACCTACTCAATAAAACCTAGAAAATTTATATTCTTAGGGCAATAGTGTCAAACAAGGATTATAGTGCCAATGCCACTCCTATCCACTTTTTTCTCTCCTATCCAATTATAAATGAGATTTATAATCCTATTTATGATAGTGTCTTAGGCCTGCATAGTGAATATCAAATCTTTTCTTAGTCAGATTAGTATAGTTTAAGCTAAGTCTTATTTTCTCCCTCTTATTACTATTTTTAGAAAATCTCTAATTCTAATAAATTTCATAAATAATTATCTTATTTATTGATTTATCAATCCATACCCTTTAACTAAATTAGGAATAAAACCCTAATTATTTCCAAAATTGTTAAATCATTGGTCAACATCATCCATTCATATTCTAGTGTAGATAACAAACAATATAACATCGTATATAGATATATGCACCAATGACTAACTACATTAATTTATATAATGGATAAGATTTACCACATAGATATTAACATTGATATTAAATGGATAACTCAACATGACATTTATGAAGAAACCAATAGGTACAAAATTTATAAAGGCATACGGTTGTGAATAAAGTATTCATGTCATTTTATTAAACATTTTATGAGATAGAGTTTTAGAGTTGAGATAATTTATTCTATACTAAAAGCATAATTTTTTTTTAATTTTAGTATTTAGATATCCTGGATCATTTAGAACTCATAAAAAATTTGATAGATGATCAAAAATAAGAAATGGGTGTTAACCTTGTGCTTTGGTATACAAAATACACTAATCTAGATCTATTTGATTACCTCTGAGTGACATAACAAAAATACTTTCAACCATATCAAGTCAATGATGTAAAACCACTTTCACTTACAACCCCAAATCAATTCTAGAATATAGATGTTGAGCACCTAATTCACATTCCCACCATCAATGACTTGGGAGAGATTGTGTAAATCTTACTCAACCTTTATATTGAAGATAATAGTTAAATTAGCCTTGATACCACTATAATCATCAACACCAAAGTAATGGCCTAGGCTTTTGACATGTCTATATGGGGTGATTCTATTGCTCCACATAAGACAAGAAATCCTCTTATCATTTAGGAAGTTAGAGACTTATATGTTTAGGGGTCCAAATGAATCATAAATGAATAAATCTAAGACAAATGCACATCTTGGTCGAGTGCATCACACAAAGATTTTGGTAAACTATAAAGTTTGTAAATCATATTCCTATAATAATGGTGGACATTGCACATTACATGATCCACCAAAAGGAGAAATTTAATTAGATAGAATATTTTATATAAGAGTTAATTATAAACATTAACAAGTGCTAAAATACTTATAAGCAGACCTTTCAGTACCAACTTCTCATCTTTTTGTTATGTTTCACCTAATGAATGTCCCTTGAAGGAGAGGTACACCCTAACACTAACTACTATCTAGTGTATAAATTCTATAATATAAGATGGATATCTAAGCATGGTGCCCTAGTACATGAGGTAAAATTCAAGACATGGTGTGAGGAGTGTTTATAGATGATTGATACACATCCATGAGTGTTTTCAGGCATCATACAACACCTAGGATAACATTTTATTATCACCCTACTCTTGAAACATGTTTTCATTCACATTCATGAGATGCTTAGGTAATAATTTAGACCCCTACCATATTTTTTTACCATATCCATGACATAAACCAAAGTCACTAAGAAAAAATCCTATGCTTTAAGCCATGTGATACCATTCCAATCCATACCACCTAGTGTAGTAGTCCCTTCAGTGCAACAACAACTAAAATCCATAACCTTATAATATAAAAAATGAAATAATAATCTCTATACCAAAAAATGACCATCATCACCTCTATTAACGTGTAAGATGAGGAGTACTGTAACTTGGATAGATAACCCCAAGGTGGCCTAGATAAAAAACTCCTATGACTTACCTCAGATGGGCACAAATGAGAAAAACATAGACAAAGTGATGATAATAGATATGGATGACTAATTATATGATAGCGAAGATGAAAATGGATTCTTCTTTTATGAGACAATGCACACAATCCAAGTGTGTAAGAAGGTACCTATAAGTCTTTAGGTGGAGCTACCTCCATACCTTCCATCTATTATTGTTGAAAATATGCATGAAGAGGTTTAAAAAATGTAGATAATGGTTAACTTCTTTTAGAAACAAACTTTTACCACTTTTATAACCATTGATGTCTCTGTGCCACTACCATAAAGTCCATAGGATTCTTTAGTGCATAGATGCATAACTTAATGAGAGGATAGCGTTTCTCCTACCCTATAAGAATGTACATTTGGTAGGACAACGACAACATATGAAGTTTAACCTTCTCTTTCTTCAAATTCACTACCACCTAAACACAAGTTGGCTATATTAAGGCACAAAAAAGCATCTATCTCTAGATTTATGGTCTAGCTAATTGATATTCCACATTCATAACAAGCCGTAGAGGCTGGAAAGCTCATGCTAGATTAGCATACAAATGAAGAACAATAAGCATTATGAGAGGAAGTATTTTGCATTAAAAAATGATGAGTATGATAATAAGTAAAGAAGTGATAGAAGGAACAAGTCTAAAAATAATAAAAGCAATAAACAAGTTATCATACTAAAAAATTTGAGGCCACATAAAAGGCCTTGGACACATAGGTTGACTAATAAAAGTCTCTTGAGGTGGATAAGAAGGTGATAGAATCCATAGATGAATCATAGAAATTAGAAATGACACACCAAAAAAATATGGACAAAGAGTAAAAGTTAAAGAGGCTACACTCATTTACAAGGCCAAGGTAGAAGAAGATAAGTAACAACAAGACACAATGACATAGGTAAAGAGAGATCTTTAGGATGCCACTCTTACATAGAAAAATTTGGATGAATCTATGAAGAATAAGGTGAAGTTTTTTTGAAATAGCAAGCTCAAGCATAGGAACAAAAAGTAAGTGTAGTTGAGGTGCAGGCTAACCTAGTGGCACAGGTTTAGGTTGAGGCTAAACAAGACAAGGCTATTGCAATTAAGGAAGAGAAGAAGGAAGAGCATGCATAAAATCTATAGGAGGATGAATAAGAGAAAAATAAAGCTATGGAGGAGTAGAGTATCATAGGGATGAATAAGATACATCCACAACTACAATTGAGCAAAAAATGACTTTACCTCTAGGAAGAGTCTATCTTTGGGGGTTTTAACTATGGGTGATTAATACACTAGTTTCTCACTTCCACTTTCAACTATGCCATGACCCAATCCTTAAGATATTGTAGGAACATTGGAAACATTCCCACTCTAGAAATAATAATCATTATATATTTCTATATTACCACTAAATAAGTAGTTAGAGGGTGTTGTGGCATTCCAAAAGTCTTTACATAAAAGGATACCTCTCTAGAGAAGGAGGTCAATCAATCTAAAGATAAAAACATTGAATTGAATGCTTCACTAAATAAAGATAAATAGATTATTTATAACACTTATCTTGAGTTTATCACTCAATTAATTAAGGATTAAGTAATGTTTGACTAGCGTAGACTCAAGACACTTGTATCTGAGTTAATAAAGAACTGGTGTGCAGTATAAAAACTCTATGCAGTCATAATATTGGGATAAGATGTGAAGACCAAGGCTATTACTCTCATCACTCTACTAGAGGAATACCAAGGAATGCTCTATGTTTCCACACTTTAAGCTTAGTATATCACACATATCTTTCTATATTGGAAGAAACATTTGGATACCTCCTTATCTAGTTTTAGTGCAAAATTTGTAAAGGCTACCACAACCAAAGAAACCATGGTAAGTCACACTAAAACTAGGGAATAAAAGGAATAATCCCTCCAAGAATAAATAAATATTAGGGATAATGTGTGAAAAAATATTCTAAATTGATAGAGTCATATTTTGTACCATTTCTTTGCTGGACTCCAAGCACAGTGAAACATAGATACGATGGAGCAGTTGAGTGAAGATATTCAAAAAAGGGTTAAAAACACCAAATCATACTTGAGAATAACTGATGATCCAAATCTCAAGTAAATAATTAGATACCATTCTCTATTTTTAACCCTATTATAGCTAATACAAGAAGTGATGCTAGACTGGAATGTATACAAAACACATTTAACTCCCTTCACTAGTCTAGTTACCTAGATTATCAATACATCTATGTATAATCCACCTTCAGAGCTTCAATAGATCATCACATGATGTAGCTTTGATTAGTTCCAATATAAGGACTCTTTTGGTCAAACTTTATCTGTGTCCATACCACCATCATCAAGTTAAGTACTACATAGAGAATAAATTTTGAAAATTTTGTATAACAATTTGTATTAGGGATGACCTAATAAGATAAGTGGGGCCAAGTTGGTTGAAAACCTACAAATGGTGGTCATATAGTCATGCCAAACTATTTAAACCCCATAAAGGGTGGTAGGTTGTTATGTTACTTAGTTGAAAACCTTAAAGGGAAGCTACGAAGTGTGCAAGAGGTGAAAACTAGAAATGGTGCCTTGAGTGATTACTATGATTCTTAGTGGTTCAAAAATTTCTTCAATATTTGGTCACTTGTGAATTATCAAAGATATTATGATGTTATCTCAAGAAGATACAACATATTAAATCTAGGAAAGTATTAGTTGAATAACATACATTATAAAGTTGTGTATGATATTTTTTTGATATTCATGTGTTATGCACTCACTTTGTCATTATATAAGTCTATTTTGTCCAATATTCATGACTTGTAACAAGATATAATATAAAGAGAATTCATTTTTGGCACCAAGTATGAGAAAAATATGAACACTCATAGACTAGAAACATTTATATACTCTTTTGTTTGTAATAAGAATAAGGCTCCAATTTTTAGAGAGATCAATAGAGATTATCTAGTTATGGTTACATGTGTGATTTCTTATTATGTTACGTGTGTTCTTATGTGTAATGTCTTGGTTAATTTTTATATAACTATTATAAATGCATTACCTTAGTTTATGCAATATTGGTTGTTCTTATTTACTCAATAATGTAGGATAATTAATGATTCATATGATTTTATCATCCAAATTCTTATCTTTATATAATAAACTATTATGTGCACATGAAGTATATCACAATTATCCTCATCCTTAGCATGTTATGATTCCTTAATAACCTATGATAACATGGTCAAATGAATTTTATGACTACTATGAGGTCTATGGGATAAGGAGATAGTTCTCAATAGCTAGGACACCACAACATAATTGGGTAGTGGAAAGAAAGAATATAATAGTTAAATAAATTGCAAGGACTATGTCAAATTAATCAAGATTATCTAATGGATATTGGAGAGAGGAAGTGAATAATTTAGTATAAATTTTGAATAAAGTATATATACTAATAATGGTAATAAAATTCCTTATGAATTATGGAAAAGTAGGCCTACTAATGTGGAACACTTTAGAGTGTTTAGAAGCAAACGCTTCATCAAAAGAGATGAGTAAAACTTAGGTAAGTTTGATTCAAGGTATTATTAAGGAATATTCATTGGGTAATCATTAGTAATCTCATCCTATAGATGCTATAATATGAGGCTATACAAGAAAGTGGAAAGTACTAATGTAAATATTTATGAGACTAGTTCTAAGAAGTCACACTCTCAGTAAAAGGATGCATCAAAGAATCTGGACTTCATGAATGAAAAATAAACAATAAATATAGATGAGGAATAATAAGAATTTGAGGATAAATAAGATTTAAAAGGTCCTTCAAGACATATTCAAATATATCATCTTGAATAAATAAATTATTGGCAACAAAGATGTAAGTATGAAAATAAGGATAAGGTTGGTAAGTAACCTAAATCAATAAAATTTTACTCTATTGTCTAATATTTAAACTAATAATCTTGTAGAAGCAATTAAAGAAAAGTTTTTTATGTGTTATGAATGAGTATTTACACCAAATGAAAAAGAATGAGACTTGGGAACTAGTTTCTAGGCCTGAAGACAAGAATGTTATTAGCACAAAATGGGTGTTTAAGAATAATTTGAATGCATATGGAGAAGTCCCTAAGAACAAGGCTTTATTGGTATGTAAGTGGTATACACAAGTCAAGGGTATATTTTTAGCATACCTTTAATTGAGTATAAATATTGGAGACTATAAAATTGTTTTTAGTATATGTAAGATTCAAAGGGTTCAAGGTGTATTAGATGGATGTCAGGTCATCCTTTCTAAATGGGAACTTTAAAGAGGAGGTGTACATAGAGAAACCTAAGGATTTATCATTATCAACTAACAAGGACTATGTATGTATATTTAAAAAGGCTCTTTATGGTCTAAATCGAGATCATAAAGCTTGGTACACTAGATTAGACAAGTATCTATTAGACAAAATATTTAAGAGAGGAATTTTAGACAATAATCTATACATAAGGATAGAAAATGATCATCACTTGGTAGTGGTTGTTTATGTGGATTACAACATATTTTGTGGAAATAGTGAGAATATCACTAAGGCCTTTGTAGATGTGATGAATAAGGAGTTTGAAATGTCCATAATAGGATAAATATAATTATTTCTTGTTACGAGTCAATCAATCAAAAAGAGGCATATTCATCTCACAATATAATTACATAAGAGAAACATTCAATAAATTTATGATGGAAGATTGAAAGGTAGTTAGCACACCTATGATCACAAGGTGTAAGTTAAGTAAGGATTATGGATCTTGAAAGGTCAATCAAACATCATATATGTCAATGATTATAATTTTGATATACACTACTACCTATAGACCTAACATCATGAAATAAGTAGGTTTTATGGGAATATTTCAAGAACACCCAAAGAAAAATCATTTGAAAGTAGCCAAAATGATACTTAGGTATTTTGAGGGGACTATGGAGTTTAGTTTATGGTATCTAGGGAGAAAGGATTAAAAATTGATAGCCTATATAGATACATACTAGGAAGGGAGTCTAGATGATAGGAAGAGCACTAGTGGAAGAGATTTATTCTTAAGAGAATGCCTAGTATCATAGATAAGCAAGAAAAAAACATCTATGGCATTATCTACTTGTGAGGCTAAATACATTATAGTAGCTTCATGTTTCACTCAAGTCCTATGGATGAGATAGAACTTAAAATACTACAAGGTGGAGTATAAAAGTCCTAAACCTATCTATTGTGACAATATGAGTTCCATAAGTGTCTCAAAGAATCATGTCATGCACTCAAAAACCAAACACATTCCCATTAAGTATCATTTCTTAAGAGAATAGGTAAGTGAACAAAGTGTTAAAATTGAATATGTTTCTACAAAGAACTAGATTGTAAACATTTTAACTAAGACACTTCGAAAGGCAACATTTGAACATCTAAGACAAGAATTGGGTGTAAATTCCTTCCCCTAGTAGTCAATAAGGAAGTCAAGTTCTTAAGAGGATATAATCAAGTGATTCATTATCTCCAAGAGTAGGTGAGTAGTACTGAGAAGGAATGCATAAAGATAGGAAAACATGTATGCATGGTACTTCATAGACTCATAATCTTGTGTGTTGAGTGTTTTGGTTGCAAGAGGTGTCATCAAATAAGTTGAAAGAATCAATCTCTCATTTATGTCAAAGGGGGAGAAATTTTGAGAGAAGTTTCTATGAGTGGTTGCCATCAATGATAAAGGGGA
Organism: Torreya grandis; assembly: GCA_037957365.1. Lineage (NCBI taxonomy): Eukaryota > Viridiplantae > Streptophyta > Pinopsida > Cupressales > Taxaceae > Torreya > Torreya grandis. The sequence goes on along the minus strand of JARHVA010001696.1, from coordinate 1,242,275 downwards.
GATTGTTAAGTGTTGTCATTGATGTCAAAGGTGGATCTTGTAAAGGTTTAATTCAAAGGTAATCAAGGATAGTTATCAATGTGTGTTGTGACAAGGTGTATGGAATAATGTTATGAGAGAAATAAAAATAGAGAATTTGAGGGAAACTAATGTCTAATGTTTGCATGAAAGGTACAAGTCATTGATGTAAAGTGAATAAGAAGCCTAGTCATGACATGTAGAGGTATGTGCATGCTGGAATTAATGAACACATTCATATGAAGGTTGCATGGCATTATTTAAGCATTTAAATAAGGTATAGACTCATTAATGAGAGTTTTAGGGTGAGCCTATAGGGGTATGACCTTCAGTATAAGTCTATACTCAAACAAATTCTAGACCCTACTTGGGATAATGAGCTATGAATATAATATTTCAAAGAAAGTATACACATGTGAGAATGAACATAGGCTAGTTAAGTTCTTTTATATATGATCACAAATTTTGAGGTCAGGATTTGAATTAAAAGTGCATGTGAATCACTATTTTAGGCCTTCTTGAGTTCACATAATGAGGTATAAAACATAATAATCACTTTCAAAAATTTATTGGCATGTGTAACCTCTACATGGGAGTATGATATGTTAAGGAGAGATGTGAAAGGGCTATATCTAATATATTTAGGCATTAGTTTTGGATTCAAGTTGCATTCCATTATGAACAATCGTTAACACCAAAACCCATGTTAAACATTCTTAAAACCATTAAAAATAGGTTAGGATGGATGAAAATGAATATATAAACTATTGTATCATGTATTAAACTCTCCTATCTACCTTTAGGTGGTGGTGGTTAGTTAGATGAGAGAGAAAATACATAAATACAAGCTTATTTATCAATAAATTCTTATAGCTCTCAAAATTTGAATTGGTCAAGAAAATAAAATGGATGGTATATGAATATAGAGATTTATTTTACATGTTCATGATGATTTATTTATAGGTTATATGCTTCAAGTGTTCTAATTTGGTCATCCAAGTAAGCTAGTCACAGACATACCTAATGGTGTGAACAATGTAAAACACAGCCAAAGATGAAGAGATAGTTTCAAGGGTATCTACATAATATATTTATGTAATAAATTTAATGAATAATTAATTTAATAATTTTATGTCATGATAATTCTTTGTAAAATATTTGGAGGTCAGTGTATATGGTGAAAAAGTTGCTCACAAAATGGTATGTCTAGTTCAAATTAGACTGTGAGATATAAGGTCAATAAATTGGTCTAAAAGACCAGTATTTACCATTAGAACATATGGATTTTCTATATTATTATGTTATAAATATATAATAGGATCATTTTTATCCATCATGATTCATGAAAAGTGTCTACATAGGCATTGGAGGTTTAATTCATTATCACTAGTTCTGAGTAAGCAAGTTATAGAGATGTTATTGAGCCTTTATATCCTGAGTGTAGGTGTTCCAAGAATTTGGTGATGAACCTAAGGTAATGGATAATATTTATACATGTTTAATTTTTCATATTTAAGTATCTTAAGGTGTTTAAGCTTCATCATATTAAGACAAACTTTTGAGGTACATAGGCCCAATATGGCAGTCTTTCCTAAAAGATATTTCATGGTATAAAAAAGGATAACATTCTAATGAAGCATGGATTAGATCATAATATAAAAAAATTTAAGTGTTTGAATGGTTTTTTACTGTTGGAAAGAGTCATCTAGGCCCAAGAAGATCAAGTTTTGGCTTTAAGGGAATAGACTAATGTAATTAGGGCTACATGTGACCTAAAGGAGGATTAAGGCCTATTTGAGTTATGGTAGAAAAAAATGGATTCAAATTATTATTGAATAATGTTCATGATATGTATTAAGACTTATTTTTTGGATGACCAAGTGGTGTGTGACAATGAGACTTATATATATACAAGTTAGTTTTTGAGTAATTTTATATATGTAAAACAAGTGAATAAAATATTGCGTGATTGAGAAAAAATAAGTCTTGAAATGAGACCATAATATAATATTAAAGATATGATGATTGAATTTCATGAGGTGGATGATTTTTTATAGTGTCACTTAGGGAGCTGGTGCTTCCTTGTAAGTAGGTGCTTACTAAAGCCTAGTCAAGTGTGTGCTTGACTTTAATGGGGTTATTGTTTCAAGTTGAGTTGGTATTCAATAGAATTTTTCATTTTTGTTTTATAGGAATGTAGTAAATTTGTAGATATAATAGTGTGTTTTATTCCTATTGAGGGTTTACCACTCATATATGTGTTATCTTATCTTAATGGTTCTTTATGATTTTCTAGATCACTATGTTGCTTTCATAGTTAATCAATGATTGGGTATAATTGAAAGAAATTTTTAAAACACTAATTCACCCCCCAACCCTATTAGTAATTGTGATTATAACACACACTAACATATAAAATAGGGATGATAAGCCTTGTGAGCTTACCCTAAGTGTGATGAGAGAGGATCTAGGATAGGTTTGGTGTAGTCATAGACAATGGTGGTTTTTTTGCTACCCAGTGGGGGATTTGAGTGTGCTAGTGGGGTAAACTTCAAGTTTAGTAGTGGCCTCAATGGGAATTATTTTTTAGGTAAATGAGGTTATGTTATTTGCATATATTAAATAACAGTACTAGAATAAACCTAACATGTAAAACTTAAATAGTAGACTTGAATCCATAAGAAAATAGTTTTATTAATTAACATCAATCATCATAGTTAGGATATTAGTCTATAAAGTTACAATATTTACAAGTTACATATTTCAATCCATAGTCCTAGATTCTCTAATCCTAGGTTGTATCATATTCACCCACCATCCTTCTATCTATTTTCTTTTATTGTTGTTCTGATTTCATCTAATGTCCTTATCTTAGCTCTTAGTATCCATTCCTTTTCCATCTAGTCTATTATTTTATTTTTATTTTAATGATCTCTCAATGACACTCTTTTTGACTACTTTCTTCCCTTTTTCTTAGGATTTTGTCATCAAGAATATACTAGCTTTCAAAAAAAATTCTTAAGCCCATATTTGAATTTCCATCTTAGCTTGAGACCAACTACCATGTTATATAATTTTTTACCACCATAACTTTATGTCAAGACCCATAGCTAGCCATTCCACTTGTCACTTTCCCATGTAATCTACTCTATAGTTCCTTATACAAGTGGCTTATTTTCTCTGGGTCTTAAATCTTTGTCATGTTGCACACATTGCCATAATTTTGACATCTAACATATTATTTGATGGTAATTAATTATAAGTCATGTGTACACATTGTGAGGTCTGGATTACACGTAAATATCATCTAGTAGAACTAAACACACCTAAATCATTAAAGTACACATTTATATGTACTTAGCTAGTTTCAAGTGTCAATAGAAGGGACATGGTAGTCCCTAAGACACTGATTAACCCTCAGTTTTTGTAAAAAAAAATTATAATCTAATCATCCATGTTATAATGAGTATTAATTATAGATAATATTTTTCAATCTATAATTATTGAAAGGATACCTTAGGTGTAGTTAAATCATGTGGGCCTATAGTATGATCTCAATCATGAACCCATATAGTAGCATACTTCTATTTGGGGGTCTATGTCAGAAGAGGAAAACCATATGATCAGATAACTATAATGTGTTCTTAGGACCATGCATGTAGATGTTCTCTATAATACAAATTATTACAAATAATTATAGAATATATAGTTCTATGTATAAATTAAAAAATTTGCATCAATCTCAATTGTAAATGGTCCCATGGTTCTCCACATAATGAATAATAGGTCTCATGTTATACATCAAAGCATAACCATTATTATGAGATATTATAAATAAAAATATAAAAATAAAAAGTATTTTTTCAATCCAAAATTAGTGGTTTTCATTATATTAGATAGCCTCAAACCATCTTCCAATCTCTCATGGCCACCAAGGATACCTATTTAATATTGTCTATCTAATCATTTATCAGCCCAAGATATCTAAGTAATGTAAACCTAACTACCCATAAGGGTAGATGTAAGATGTACCAAACATCATTTTAGGTAAATTTCATTTCCAAAAAATGGATTATGAAGGTGCATGTTTGAAAATCCCACCACATGATGAAAAATATCAATAATGATATATCCATCAGTAAAATACCAAAATGACCAATGTGTCCTTACCTTGTAACATCAAATATAACATGTTCTTGGGTTTTGTGATCAAGATATATGATACTTCCTCATGAATGGATTTTACTCCACTCATAAACATTTAAAAATATATATAACCATAAATAAACATAAAAATAAAACATTAATACCTTGATATAAATAAAATAAATAGTAAACACAATCAGTCAAAAAAATGTTATGAAAATAAATTATAAAATGGTTCAAGGCTCAAAAACATAATTTTATGTGAAATAATATCATTTTTATAGGGGAAGGAAGATTGAATCCTAAGGGTAATATCATTGATCCATAAGATGAGATTGATGATCATAAGGGACATGAACATCATAATAGGGATGATATTGTTAGTCAATACAAATAGGTTCATTTCTTGAGAGGAGGGATTTTATGTCATTCAATACGATCTATAAACATTTAAAATTGAAAAAAAAATGACTTTAAAAAATAACAAATAGGGAAAAATAGACAAAAAGTTAAAAATACATCATTTATAGCATGTCGTGTACAAATTTAAGCATGTACACGTTGTAACCAACTAGGGATAACCTATCTCTTCAACACCATGACTAAAATATCATAGCTCAAAAGTTAAAATAATAAGAATTTATTCAAGCCAAATGAAATTTAAAAATTGGTAAACCAATGGTTTATATACTTCAATATTCCATACTACATTTGTCATATAATATGATAAATGAATAAATTGATACTCCTTTAATATAATTTATAATAGTGAATGCCCTTAAAAGTATTTGTATAATAAATTTCAAAATTTTGAGATAAAAAAATTATTATAGCTTCTCTCATTACATTTATTTCTCATTTGTGTCATTTATTGCACTTTTTATTATTTATTTCTACCCAGAATCATTTTTGTCAAACATAAAATGATATTTATTAAAATTAAAATTATAAATCATAAATAATTTTGACACATACCATTGATAACACTCACCTCATTTTGGGGTCATATTTATTACATCACATTTATTTCATAGGCTAACATTACACTATTTCATTATATTAAAATATATTTATTAGAAAAAATATACAACACTATTAATACTCACACAATACTCTTATGATTACCATCACCTCTTTATATGAAGTGACACATGTAACTTACTATCCCATAGTTTATAAACACTTCTCATTGTTTCCATCCTCATAATAGGATGAAAAAATATGTTTAGATTAACACAATATAAAACTTATCTATGACATCAATATTATGCCATGAAACATATACCTATCACTATAAAGGGTGGAGAATTGTAGTTTTCCTCATGAAGGACTTGCTTGAGTGATTATATTTCTATTATAACATACATGATTGATATTAGTAATTTTATTTATATTTTTTGATATTAAGTGATAAATTTAACTATTAATTATAAGATGAATGATTTTTAAAAATAGGTCTACATAGTGTTCACCTCAAAAGAGTTTCATCTATTAAATATTTTTTATGGAGTACTTTCCTACAAGTTAAAGTTAGTCATGATGAATTTTAGTTTGGCATAATGAAAAGGTTGTTAAGTAATAGTTGAGGCTCTTTGAAATAAAAGCTATATGCTTCCTTTATCAAGAATGGATTAGGTTAAAAAACATTGAGAGGTATTGACTATGATTCAACACTTTATATATATATATATATATATATATATATATATATATATATATATATATATATATATATATATATATATATATATATAATTAGAATAGGGGAACTATTGTTCCCATTATAACAACATTTGGTTTGATATAGAGAAGGTGTATTCATTCACATTTTATTTATAATTTCAAAATCAAATTAAATTTTTAAAACTTAAAATATATAAATTATCACATTGGGTAGATATTGTGTTGATTACTTGTGTGTATATGCCAATTTATCACATGAATATTAAATCTTACGAAGTTACAAAATGTGTAAATAAATTCAAAAAGGGGGATCCATTATCTCTTCCTAAGTAGTTAGAGGTACATGTTTCAAATTATGTATTTAGATATGTGTTTAAAAGTAGAGTCATTATGTAGACACCTGATTTTGGTACATCACTTATTATTTTAATATATTTAATGTTGTATTATGCATATGGTACATAAACTAATGTTAGTGTACTAGTGGCATGGTTTCAATTTTCTTCTCTCTTTATTATCTATGTAGTCCTATGTCTTCTATTTTAATTTACTTTTCTTTATTTTTTGTGCTTTATGGATTTTGGGATCCCCTCCCTTATATTCCTCTCTCTCATTTATTCTTCTTTCATCTTATATTTTTGTTTTTTTATTAGGGATGGAATAAAAATTATCAATGATACTACCCTAGGAAGAATCATACAACTACTAATACCATATTTTGTGTTTTTACAATCCTTTTTACCATCCCCTCTTCTCTCATTTATTTTTCTTATTTTATCATATTATTTTCTATTACAGTTATTGGACTATACATAAATAGGTTCCAAATTTAAAATTGATATGATATATGTGTGTGTGTGTGTGTGTATATACAAGACTCATAAAGGTATTTGATCATCAACTTTATAAAAAGTTCCAAAGCTTTAAAATTTAATTTCTATCATTTTCAAATGATAAATAAATCTAGGCAAACTCTTAGGATTATTTTCTACTCACAAGGACTACATATTATATAAAAAATAGGATAGGAAAATTTTACATGTAGTTTCATCTACACCTATGGAGTAGACATCACTCATTTTATTAATTTTCACTACATAAGAACTATGTGGGGTTTGATTATATAAAGTGGGATATGTAGTTTCAACCCCATAATGGTGCCTACATGACCTAATTACTTATTCCACTATATTTTTATACATCTTATGGAAATATAGTAAAAGGCATATAAATATCAAATGAAAAATTTATGTCGATTAATTCATAAAAGTATAAGTACAAGAAGGGATAAAATCCAACTATCCTTATGTATATAATAACATAGAAGATATAAATTAGAGAATAATAGTCTCAGCACTAAAATGCATGATCATCCATAAAAATATTGACTGATGATTGTAACCATGGAATGATTGACTCAGTTGATGATCGTGTACTATTTTATTTGGAGGATAAAATTTAAAAAATACAAAAATTAATATTTTTATAGTCTAGATGCATTTTTAGAAATTTAGAATCCCATCAAGGTGTGACTATTCTTTAACTTTTGTAATTTATTTAATTATTTTAAAATATTTTTAATTCTAATTAATTTTGATAGCTCTTTTTAGGTAGATATAAGGTAAATTAAAGATTATTTTTGGATTTCATCTTATTTATCTTACTTGTGAAAATGTCTTAGTTGATTATGAATAAATTCCATTTAAGATAAATAAAACTATAGCTAGCTTAAATGCTTATTTATTATAAATTGAAAGAAGTTATAAACCACTATTGGGACATGAGTAGGTATGTTATGTCTTGAATGTGTAATTTTATAAGTCTCAGCTCTACGAGGTGATCTCAAAGATATAAATGTAGTATCAACCATAACATTATGTGATGAAACTATAACATGAACCACACAAGGTTAAATAATGTGTTCTTTAAGAAGTGTTCTAGATGATCACACATGTGGTATCTAAGGTCATATTAATAGTTTGAAAGTAATGGCATGCCATTTAGAATCGTGTAAAAACTTGAGACAAAGACATAGTGTGGTGGATGGTTTTACTCTAATCTAGTTAAGTCATGACCATCCAAGTAATATGTCATATGACCTAGTATCTAAAACTACATAGAACTAAATTCATATGGTCTAAGGACTAACTATAAATATTCAAGCAATACCAACAAGGAGTGTATGTGTAATACTAACATAACTCTTAAGTATCATATTTTACCAATAAAATCTCACTCAATGTAGTCTCAACTAGCTAAGAGTGATAACATGAAATTATGTCTTCATTATAATTATTGTCAATCATAATTCCATGTGTGATTAAAGTATTTTAATAATTAAAACCATGTACATAGAGAGGACCATTTTTTGAATCATTTTGTGTTATCTCATGGTCATAAAATGTAATAAAAGGTGTTTTCCATTTAGATATTAATACCATTCCAATAATGTTATTAATATCATACTCGTATGGACTCTTTAAATGATGTATAGATGTTATAATATAAACATCATGTTTATTATTTACATCATGATTTGTAAATGGATTATTGAAAACATTCAAAAGTTGATTAGGAACTATGAATATTTTTTCAATGTAGATTTATGGCCTTTAATTCAAATAGTGTTTCTATCAATGATATATCGAAGTTTCTATTGTCATTCTTAGCATTCATTATTATAATGTATTTAATAATTATGGTATTCATGATATTGATATTAATAATATAATTTATGAAAATATTTCGTGGTATCCAATTGATTTGGACTATGTAGTGTAATAATGTTACATTCATGCATTTTAAGAACTTTGTGAAGTTGGTTAAGTAGCCTTGTAAATGGTAATATGTTAGTATAACATGGAAGGAATAAAATGTTATTTTGTTATGAAATATCATTTTCAAATTTGGACTCATTCTTAGCTTGAAATTTAGGCACATCATTAGTCTTAGATTTGAATGTTGATTTTCCTTGATATTTAGAGATAGTAGATGTAGAGGTGGTATACATATACTTAATCATATTGGAATCTAAAATTTTAAGCTTAATGTTCCAAATCACTAGCTAAATTTCATCAAAATATCAATAAAAAATAAAAATAACTTTTCATTTAGTGGTGTGAACAATACTATTTGAGAAAATACTTTGAAGATCTCTATTATAGATTTGATGTTAATTTTTCACAAGCATAGTCTTGACTCCAAACGCATAGTTAGACAAATTATTTCTAGGCATTTTTTTGATTTGGAAAATTTTAGAAAATTTAAACTTTTGACTAAAGTTTATAGAAAATAAGATAGGAACATATCAACCTATTCATTCAATTTATTTCTAGAGCCCACAAGTTTGGCATAGAAACTATCTAAGGCATAATCCTTTAAAATCATAAGAAAAATATTAGTAATAATCAAATCATCATGAAAAAAACCAAAGCATGTTGTGAAATAGGCCTAAATTTAATGTGGAAGATAAAAAATTTCACCATAAAAATTAAATTTAGGCATTAGAAAATCATGAATGAAAGGATGATCTATAACTTTAATAACCAATATGTTATGTGGTATTTGATTTAGTGAAATAATATGACTAGTATTTTTGGATGCTTGAGATAATCATGTAAATTTCCATTTATTATCTCTAATTTTTTTTTTACTAAATAAGTTTTGGGATGCACCACTAGTGTATGTGTTGAATCATGATTATGTTTTCATAATTATGTGTAAGAATAAGTGCCTTTGTAGGATTACTATTGGGATGAATCAAGGTATGATAAGTATTTTGACTATTATTAGGTCAATAGATGGAATATATTAATTAGTCACATTGGTTATTAAATAATAACATGATGAACCATATAATCCTTATTTTGTATATAAATAGTAATATTTTAACCAAAGGAGGTGTATTATTATTGGAGACAAAATAATTAGGAGCACTATGATCACTAGCCTCAACACTTATTTTATATATAGATCCCATAAAATATGGATTAGAAACACTCATATAATATATAAAATTTGTCTAAATTGTGGGTTCCTTATCCTTGATTCATTATTTTATGAAATTTAAACTTAAGAAAATAAGGTTATAAACATGCATGGTGTTTGTCACTCATAGCTTTAAATTTAAAATTTATATCAACTATACACGAATCAACATCATAAAAACATTTGAATCATAAAAAATATAATCATTGGCATTCTCATCATCTAAAAGAATAGTAAAAGTAATTTCATCCATAACAGATTGAGCAATCACATTTCCATTAACATCAACCATTGAAGAAAGAACATCATTATAAGAAACCATTTTCTATTTCAAAGATGCAAGATTATAAAATAATGGAAATTAAGCCAAATCACAACTATAACCACTTAGTTTAACACTTTTCTTATAAGATGAATATATATAAAATTTTATAAGACATAAACATGAAAACATGAATGAAGTTAGGATAATTATTGAGCAATGTAATAGAAACCAAAATTATCCATCTCAAGGTTCCATATTATACTATCAACTAATTCTTATCTTTTGTAAAATGGGCATGCACCCATTCTACACAAGATTGGAATACTATCAATTGAGCATATTATTCTTAAGTATGCATATTATATAATTTTATTTAATTACAATTATTATCTAACTTTACTACACAAGATTGGAATACTATCAACTAAGGATATTATTCTTAAGTATGTATATTATATAAGTTTATTTAAATATAATTCATTGTTAATGATGTTCATACTATTATTATATTTTCTAGAATAGCCAATTTCCTTCTATACACAAGATTGGAATACTATCAGTTGTAATCATTGTGCATATACATTTTATGTCTAATGATGCCATGGTACTATCACAATTTTCTATGTTATACTATCATATCTAGTACTCCATTGAAGAATCCCCCCAAGATTTTGTTATATAATATAATTTATAAATTGGATGTTCATATTATTCTTATCTTGAGTAGAATGGGCATGTCCCCATTTTAAACAAGATTTAAATACTATCAACTACCAAAAATATTTATCTTTATCTTATGTATTATCAAGAGTAATGGAAAAATAACAATATAAAAAATTATCTTCCCTTCAATACTAGGAGGATAAATAAATATAATATAGGATTAGGGAAAGGGAAGGCCTCATCCTCTAAGTGAAGTCTAAATTTATATTTCTCGGAATAGGACTATGCATCTAAACCATTCAAGGTATGCATGTAAAAATGTGTCTACCTACAATAGAATTATGTGATTAAAATACAATTTATACATGAAAAATAAATTAGGAATCATCATTCCAATTTATCATAAACATGAATATACATATTTATTTTTATAGGGGTGTTGATGTGACACTGCTAATAAAACAATACTATGGAGTGACTATTAGAGGTACAGTCATTGAGAGCGAGGGTGAATCAGTGACGCTAGATAATCCAATTTAACTCCCAACTCTTAAATATTTACCATACATCAATCTTGATCAATCAACATAAACATGAAATCACATACATCCAAATCATACAAAAGAGTATACATCACATGAGCACATCATATATATGGGAAACCCTATTTGGGGATATAACCCATTAAACCTTGAAATATGTAATATAGTCTTATAAATACAATATTTAACATTTAGACCAGCACCAACTAATCAAGGAGCACCCAACCCTAAATTTAATCAAGCACCCACTTGACCTTTAGCTAGCTCTAACTAGCAAGGAGGATACAACCCCCTATGAAACCAAGCACCGAATCAAATACCTCTAATCTAATCTACACCTTTGATCTAATGTCAAATACACCTAATGATTGACTTCTCTTGCTTACATTATTCACCCCTCAAACTCTATTAAGATGCCTCTATGGCTAACTTGCTCAAACTGCCTCTTCTAGGCTCATTAGGTCAAATTACCTATGTGTCCTCTTGCATCAAATTGATTAGATAAGCATGACTAATTATCTTCACAATTTTATGGTATTTAGTGACATGTACCTTCTCTTCCAAAGTTTATCTTCTTTTATTGAATCCACACTCACATAACTCTTCTCTTTTTGGACTATAAACCATTACCTTGGTCTCCAATATTTATAGAGTCTTCATGAATATCAATTTCAAGGTCAGCCAAAATACTTAACTTAACCCTTAATACATATAACATATATCAGTACCATCCTCATAGGTTGGTCATAGCATCCATAGGTCACACTTAAGCAACTATGCCTTTCAATTAGACCATAATAGACTTTATAGGTCTCATGGAGACCTATTCACCCATTTAGCACTTCATCAAACAAATCAAACAAATTAAGAACATAATATAAATTTCAAATACATGGGTTCACTCCATATGACCCTTATGACATATTCAAGTGATTACTCCTGCCAAAACACTCTTTTTCTAAAGCATAATTTTCTCAAACATTATTTTGTACATAGTAGCAACATTAATGAACAAATAGTCATATTTAAGGTTCCATAACTTTTTCTTACAAACCTTTAGACATTCTAACTAGGTTTTCTAGATGTGTCTTAAAGTTATCTACAACTTTTATTTTTATACCACCATGAAATTATCTATATATCAAATGTTATAGCATATAAATTGAGCACTAGTTTACCCTTATAAATTTAAAATATTTAAATTCCAACGGTCATTGAGCATATGTTATACCTTGGAAACATTGACCTCATATCATGATCCCTAACAAATTTGACTAAATATGCATGATAAATCTCTATGGATTAACTAGGTATTTATCTTGTAGTTCTCACCATTGATCTACACTCCATGCTTCCATTATTGTGCCACTTGGCACCTCTGTGTGCCTTTTGCACATTTGAATCTTTGACTTCAACTCACACCATTGATCTTCTGATAGTACAAATGACCATGAATTTTTGATCTTATATCCAAGCTCTATGAATACAATACCTGTCACTAGTGCATTCATTCTTTAACATATTGAATTTTATATGCACCATTAGATCTATTGATTAGTTGACCTTACATTTCAACATAGTTAAACTTGAAAATATTTATCCCATCATAGTCTACTAGAGCATCTTTAAATATTTATATCATGAGCTATAAAACACTTCAAGAATCCAAAATATTTAGGGTACCTTCTTAGCACTATAGACAACATCTTCATTAAATTCAATGACCTTGGTTGATTTTATGTGTACCAAAAATAAATTCACAATCTTTCTAGTTCATTCATGTTTGAATGATGGTCTGTGACATTTTGGATTCTCTTAATCTAAAATATGTTTGTTTGTCATTCTAAATGATCAAGTGACACACCATAGCTTTTCCAGGACATCTATGGATGCCTTAAAACTTTTATTTGTCCTTATAGGCCTAAAAATGTGCCATATCTATCCAAGCTATCAAACAAAACATGTTTCTCAATCATGTACTAGAATCGCATGCTCTTTTTGATATCAATGATAAATTAACATCAATGAACATGCTCAACAATATCTACCTTTTTCATTAATGACAAAACACCTTTAGAATGACATTATTTGTACACATAATTTTGGTACATCACATATTATTTTAATATATTTAATGTTATATTATTCATATGTTACATCAACTAAAGTTAGTGTACTAGTGGCATGGTTTCAATTTTCTTCTCTCTTCATTCTCTATATAGTCCTATGTCTTCTATTTTAATTTAATTTTCTCTATTTTTTGTGGTTTATGTATTTTTGGATCCCCTCCCTTATATTCCTCTCTCTCATTTATTCTTTTATACTCTTATATTTTTGTTTTTTATTAGGGATGGAATAAAAATTATCATTGATACTACCCTAAGAAGAATCATACAAATACTGATCCCATATTTTGTGTTTTTACAAGCCTTATTACCTTCCCCTCTTCTCTTATTTTTTTTAATTTTATCATATTATTTTCTACTATAGTTGTTGGATTGTACATAAATAGGTTCTAGATTTAAAATTGATAATGATATATGTGTGTGTGCGTATACAAGACTCATAAAGGTATTTGATCATCAAGTTTATAAAAAGTTCCAAATCTTTCAAATTTAATTTCTATCATTTTAAATGATAAATAAATCTAGGAACACTCTTAGGATTAGTTTTTTCTCACACGGACTACATGTTATACAAAACCTAGGATAGGAAAATTTTACATGTAGTTACATCTACACCTATGCAGTAGACATCACTCATTTTATTAATTTTCACTACACAAGAACTATGTGGGGTTTGATTATAGAATTTGGGATATGTAGTTTCAAGCCCATATTAGTGCCTACATGACCTAATTAATTATTCCACTATATTTTTATACACCTTATGGTAATATAGTAAAATGCATATAAATATCAAATGAAAAATTTATGTCCATTAATTCATAAAAGTGTAAGTACAAGAAGGGACAAAATCCAATTATGCTTATGTATATAATAACATAGAATATAGAAATTAGAGAATAATAGTCTTGGCACTAAGATACATGATCGTCCATAATAATAGTGACTGATGATTGTAACCATGGAATGATTGACTCAGTTGATGATCTTTTACTAGTTTAATTGGAGACAAAAATTTTAAAAATACAAAATGGATATTTCTATAGTATAAATGCATTTTTAGAAATTTAGAATCCCATCAAGGTGTGACTATTCTTTAACTTTTGTATTTTATTTAGTTAATTTATAACATTTTTTATTCAAATTTGTTGGACTAATCACCAGTGTCCCCCTTAGGGATTTGTGACATGGACTAATAGCCTCCCATGGGTACTTATTTAGTGTTTGTATCGAGCATTAATAGGTTTATATTTTGGCTCAATGGCAAGCATTCCTTTGTAACACTTGGTATCAAAGCCGTGGTCACAAGTTCGAATCCCCTCAAGTAACATTGAGGGGCGATTACTGGACTAATGACCAGCATCCCCCTCAAGGATTTGTGACATGGACTAACAACCTCTCCTGGGTACTTATCTAGTTTTTGTATCAAGCATTAATAGGTTGATCTTTTGGTGCAATGGCAAGCATTCCTCTCTAACAAAATTAATTGCGATTTCTCTTTGTAGGTAGATATAATGTAAATTAAGGATTTTTTTTGATGTCATCTTATTTATCTTACTTATGAAAATGTCTTAGTTGATTATGAATAAATTCAATTGAAGATAAATAAAACTATAACTAGCTTAAATGATTATATATTATAAATTGAAAGAAGTTATAAACCATTATTATGACATGAGAAGGTATTTTATGTCTTTAATGTGTAATTTTATAAGTCTCAGCTCTACGAGGTGATCTCAAAGATCTAAATTTAGTATCAACCATAGCATTATGTGATGAAACTATAACATGAACCATAAAAGGTTAAATAATGTGTTCTTCAAGAAGTGATCTAGATGATCACA
This sequence comes from Torreya grandis, assembly GCA_037957365.1. NCBI lineage: Eukaryota > Viridiplantae > Streptophyta > Pinopsida > Cupressales > Taxaceae > Torreya > Torreya grandis. Next base: position 1,227,001 of record JARHVA010001696.1, on the reverse strand, counting down.
AATGTGGTATCGAAGGTCATATAAATATATTAAAAGTAATGGCATGCCATTCATAATCATGTAAAAACTTGAGACAAAGATGTAGTGTGGTGGATGGTTTTACTCTCATCTAGTTAAGTCATGACCATCAAAGTAATATGTCATATGACATAATATCTAAAACTACATGGAACCAAATTCATATGGTCAAAGGACTAACTATAACTAGTCAAATAATACCACCAAGGAGTGTATGTGTAATACTACCATAACTCTTAAGTATCGTATTTTACCAATAAAATATCACTCAATGTAGTCTCAACTATCTAAGAGTGATGACATGCAATTATGTATTCATTATAATTATTTTCAATCATAATGCCATTTGCGATCAAAGGATTTTAATAATTAAAACTATGTACATAGAGAGGACCATTTTTTGAAACATTTTTTGGTATCTCATGGTCATGAAATGTGTTTTCCATTGAGAGATTAATATAATTCCAATAATGTTATTAATATCATACTCATATGGACTAGTTGAATCATGTATATATGTTATCATAGAAACATTGTGTTTAGTATTTACATCATGATTTGGAAATGGATTATTGAAAATCTCAATAGTTGATTATGAACTATGATAGAATTTTTCAATGTAGAATTATGGCCTTCAATTCAAATAATAAATGATATATTGAAGTTTGTATTTTAGTTCTTAGAAATGATTATTATAATGTATTTAATCATTATGGTACTCATGATATTTATATTAATCATATAATTTATGAAAATATTTAGTGGTATCCAATTGATATGAACTATGTAGTGTAATAATGTTACATTCATGCAAGTGTTTTTAAGAACTTTGTGAAGTGGGTAGGGTATCCTTGTAGATTATCATATTTTAGTATAAGCTAGAGGGAATACCATGTTATTTGGTTATGAAATAGTATATTCAAATTTATACTCATTCTCATCTTGAAATTTATGCACATCTTTAGTTTTAGATTTGAATGTTGATTTTCCTTGATATTTAGATATAGTAGATGTAGAGGTGGTAGACATATACTTAAGCATATTTGAATATAAAATTTTAATGTTAATGTTCTAAATCAGGTGCTAAATTTCATAAAAGTATCATTAAAAAAAAACTTTTTATTTAGTAGTGTAAACAATAATATTTGAGAAAATATTTTAAAGATCACTATTATAGATTTCATGTCAATTTCTCACAAGCATAGTCTTAAATCCAAACACATAGTTAGAAAAATAATTGCTAGGTATTTTTTTGATTTGGTAAATTTTAGATAATTTGAACTTTTGACTGTAGCTTATATAAAACAAGAAAAGAACATATAAACCAAATTGTTCAATTTATTTCTAGAGCCTACAAGTTTAGAATCAAAACTATTTAAGGCATAATCCTTTAGAATTATAAGAAAACTATTGATAATAATCAAATCATAATGAAAAAAGCCAAAGTGTGATGTGAAATAGGATCAACTGTAATGTGGAGGATAAAATTTTCATCATAAAAATTAAATTTAGGAAATGAAAAATCATGAATGAAAGGATGATCTATAACATTAATAACTAATGGGTTATGTAGTATTTGATTTAGTGAAATCATATGACTAGTATTTTTTGATGCTTGAGATAATTGTGTAAATTTCCATTTCTTAAATCTAATTTTTTTTTTGAATAAATATGTTTTGGGATGAACCACTAGTGTATGTGTTAGATCATGATTATGTTTTCATAATTATGTGTAAGAATAAGTGCCTTTATAGGATAAGTATTGGTAGGAATCAAGGTATGATAGGTATTTTGAATATGTATAAGGTGAATAGATGGAATATATTAATTAGTCATGTTTATTAATTAAAGAATAACATGAGGAACCTTATAATCCTTATGTTATATATTAATAGTATAATTTTAACCAAAGGAGGTGTATTACTATTGGAGATAGAATAATTAGGAGCACTAGGATCACTAGCCTCAACACTTATTTTATATATAGATCCAAAAAAAAGATGGTTTAGAAACACTCATATAATATATAAAATTTTCCTAAATTGTAGGTTCCTTATCCTTGATTCATTATTGTATGAAATTTAACCTTAAGAAACTAAGGTTATAAACATCCATGATGATTGTCACTCATAACTTTAAAATTAAATGTTATATCAACTATAAATGAATCAACATCATAAAAAACATTTGAATCATAAAAATTATAATCATTATCATTCTCATCATTTGAAGGAATAGTAAAAGTAATTTCATCCATAACATTTGAGAAATCACATTTCCATTAACATCAACCATTGCAGAAGGAACATCATTGTAAGAAACCATTTTTTATTTCAAAGATTTAAGAGTATAAAATAATGGAAGTTAAGCCAACTCACTACTAGAACCACTCAATTTAACACTTTTATTATAATATGAATAGATATATAGTTATAAAATTTTATAAGAAATAAACATGAAAAACATGAATGAAGTTAGGATAATTATTGAGCATTGTAATAGGAACCCAAATTCTCCATCTCAAGGATCCACATTATACTATCAACTGATTCTTATCTTTTGTAAAATGGGAATTCACCCATTCTACACAATATTGGAATGCTATCAATTAAGCATATTATTCTTAAGTATGCCTATTATATAATTCTATTTAATTACAATTATTATGTGACTTTTCTATAAAAGAATGGATTACTATCAACTCAACGTATTATTCTTAAGTATGTCTATTATATAGGTCTATTTAAATACAATTCATTATAAATGATTTTCATATTATTATTATATAATTTAGAATGGGCATGTGGCCATTATACACAAGATTGGAATACTATCAACTATAATAATCATGCATATACATTTTAGGTCTAATGATGCCATTGTACTGTCACAATTTTTTATGTTATACTATCATGTCCAATACTCCATTGAATAATCCCCCCAAGATTTTGAAATATAATATAGTTTATAAAGTGGATGTTCATATTATTCTTATCTTGAGTAGAATGGGCATGTCCACATTTTACGCAAGATCAAAATACTATCAACTACCAAAAATATTTATATTTATCTTATGTATTATCAAGAGAAATGAAAAATAACAATATCCAAAATTATACTCCCTTTGTGACTAGGAGGATAAAAAAATATAATATAGGATTAGGGAAAGGGAAGGCCTCATCCTCCAAGTGAAGCCTAAATTTACATTTCTAGGAATAACACTATACATCAAAACCATTCAAGGTATGCATGTATAAATGTGTGTACCTAGAATAGAATTAAGTGATTAAAATATAATTTATACATGTAAACTAAATTAGGAATCATTCCAATTTAGCCTAAACATGAAAGAACATATTTATTTTTATAGGGGTTTTTATGTGACACTGATAGTAAAATAATATTTTGGAGTGACTGTTAGATGTAGAATCATTGAGAGGGGGGTGAATCAATGATACTAAATAATCCAATTCAATTCCCAACTCTTAAATATTTAGCATTCATCAATCTTGATCAATAAACATAAACATGAAAGCACATACATCCAAAACATACAAAATAATATACATCACATGAACATATCATATATGTGGGAAACATTCTTAGGGGATATAACCTAATAATCCTTAAAATATGGACTATAATCCTATAGATACAATATTCAACATTTAGACCAGTACCAACTAATCAAGGAGCACCCACCCCTAAATTCAGTCAAGCACCCAATTGACCTTTAGCTAGCTTCAACTAGCAAGGAGGCTAAAACCCCCTACACAAGCAAACATTAAACCAAATACCTTTGATCTAATCTCAACCTTTGATATAATTTCAAATACAGCTAATGATGGAATTCTCTTGCTTATAGTCTTTACCCCTCAAACTCTCTTAAGATGCCTCTAGGGTGAACTTGCTTAAACTACCTCTTCTAGGCTCATTAGGTAAAATTGCCTATGTGTCTTCTTGCATCAACTTGATCAGACAAGCATGCATAATTCTCTTCACACTCTAATGGTCCTTAGTGACCTATAAATTCTCTTCCAAAGTTTCTCTTATTTTCTTGAATCCACTCTCACACAACTCTTCTCTTTTTAGACTAGAAACCATTGCCTTAGTCTCCAATATTTATAGAGTCTTCGTGAATATAAAATTCTAGGTCAGCCAAAATACTTAACTTAACCCTTAAGATATCTACCATCCTCATATATTGGTCATACCATCCATGGGTCACACTTAAGTAGCTATGCCTTTAAATTAGACTATAATAGCCCTTATACGTCTCATGGAGACATATTCACCCATTTAGCACTTCATCAAACAAATTAAGAACATAATATAAATTTAAAATGCATGGATCCACTCCATATGACCCTTATGACATATTCAAGTGATTAATCTTATGAAAACACTCTTCTTTTAAAGTATAATTTTCTCAAACATTATTTTGTACATAGTAGTACCATTAATGAAAAAATAGTCAAATTTAAATTTCCATAGCTTTGTTTGTACAAACATTTAGACATTATAACTATGTTCTATTTATGAACCTTAAAGTTATCTATAACTTTTATTTTTACACCACCATGAAATTATCCATATATCAAATGTTATGGCATAAAAACTGAGCACTAGTTTACCCTTGCAAATTTAAAGTATTTAAATTCCAATGTTCATAAAGCATATATTAAACATTATAAATGTTAAACTCATTTCATTATCCCTAACAAATTTGAATAAATATGCATGGTTAATCTCTATGGATTAACTAGGTATTTATCTTTTAGTGCTCACCATTGATCTAAGCTCCAAGCTTCGACGATTGTGCCACTTGGCACCTTTGTGTGACTTCTGCACATTTAACTATTTGAATTTAACTCACACCATCAATCTTCTAATAAACTAGATGACCATTAATTATTTATCTTGTATCGAAGCTCTATGAATGAAACACATGTCACTTGTGCCTTCATTCTTTAACAAATTTAATTTTATATGCACCATTATATCTACTGATTAATTGATCTTAGAATTCAATGTAGTTAAACTTGACAATATTTGTCCCATCACAGTCTACTAGAGCAACTTTGAATATTTATATCTTGAGCTAGAAAACACTTCAAGTCTCTAAATCTTCAAGGTACCTTCTTAGCACTATAGACACCATCTTCATGAAATCCTTTGACCTTGGTTGATTTTATGAGTACCAAAAATAAATGGACAATATTACTAGTTCATTCATGTCTGCATGATGGTTTATGATGTTTTAGATTATAGTAATCTAGAAGATGTCTATTTTTCATTCCAAATGATCAAGTGACACACCAAAACTTCACTAGGACACCTATGGATGCCTTACAACTTTTCTTTGTCTTTATAGACCTACAAATATGCCATATCTCTCCAAGCTATCAAACACAACGTGTTTGTCATTCATGTACTAGAGTCACATGCTCTTTTTTACATCAATGATAAATTAACATCAATGACCATGCTCAAAAAAATACACCTTTGTTATTGATGACAAAACACCCTTAAAATAACTTTATTTATACAATGATTTCATTATGATCCTTTTCCACCTTTGACATTAATGACAAAGGGTCTCTTCCTCAATATGCCAACAAACATTCCTAAATAACATGTATTCATTAAATTACTATTATTTAAGATGCTCAAGATACTTACAAATATTGAATAAAATCAATCAATTTCTCCCTCTTTGACATACACCATTTTTAACTTGAACTTTTCTTGATCTTTGGACCTAAAAAACTACTCATAGATCTTAGAAATCTCCCCCTAACATCAAGCTCCATATCATGTCATTTATTTTTTAACAAACACCAATATAAACTTATGATTTTTTGGTCCTTGGACCTATCTACCTATAGTACTCACAATCATTTTTATCATGTATGAATATTCAATACATTGTCAAAATACATGACTTGGTTTGATCAAGTCATCATGTTAATCTTCTTGAATTCAAAATAATATCATACATCTTTATACTTTTATCATGACTAAAGCATCTTCACATATGTTCCCCCTTACATCATGTACATCTTCTTTAATCCACTCAAGCTAACTAAGTTATCTACCCCTTAGCCCATGTCAACCTTGTCTTCAATATTCATTAATTGATCAATCAATAAGTAACAAATTCTTACCTTTAGGACCAAAAACCTTGAACACACCTTGAGCACACTTGAACAAGATCAATATACCTTTCTATGTAATATAATATCTTGAAAACTCACCATCCTTGATTAGACACTAGTATATCATCATACTCTACTTGCAAAACTTTAGAACATGCATCTTCATTCTTCATCATTTGATCAACTAGACTATACTTTAGATTTGATCAAAACTTTGACTTTAAGATCATTGTTTCTAAAAATATTTTATCATGTCCTTCTAAAATAAACCAACACATATTCTTGTGAAATTTCTTGTACTTCAACATCAACCAAAGTATAATTGGTATCCATCATGCTTCTTATGGCTTTTCAAGTGTCTCCTTACAGCCTAGATAGTGATACCCTGACCCATAATTCCCTAGAATAATGTGAAACTAAGATTTATCCATAACTCCTCATATAACTTATCATGTTATGTCATCTAACACTGATATTTATTCTTCTTTTTATGCTTAAGAGAAGAAACCTACTCATCCACTATAATATTCTCCTTTTTTTAAGAAAGAATTGACAATACATGTAGACAACAAATATTCATGACATACCTTTTCATCTAAAGAATGAACCTCATCACTACGGATGCACAACTAATGTTCTTTGCATAAAAATTGATCAACAATAGTATGATGTTTAATTGTATCCATACACACTTCATAACTAGCCTCAACTAGCACCTTGGTATTTTCTTTGAGCTCAACTTGAATTGACTTTTGATTCTCCCTTTTTATCTAGATAAATAACACATTCTCTTGGCATTCCTAACGTTATTGATATTTGATTCCTCATTTTATTTAGCAAGAAATCTACCTTGATCTTTTAGCTCAACTAAATTAGTTTTCTTAGCCTTCACTTCCTTAGGATTCCATACCAAGGATTGACCTTTATTAATCACACTAGGATGTCTATGCTCCTTATTATGATTTGAGAGTTTGCTTGCATAATATATTGAAATATGACCAGCTTGATGACAATTGAAACAAATAACATCATTCATACTTTTTTTTTATGAATAGTATGAAGCTTAGCCAACATACCATCTTGTCTTTTAGGTTCATTATGCTCAAGCTTAATTTCCTTTGGTCTTTATACCCAGTTTAATTTTTTTCCATGTATTTTGGGGAAAAATCTAGCAATATGTCCCATGCCATGACAATTATAGAACACTAAATTATCCATACCTCTATTTGACCATATGTTCTTCCTTATATAGTTTCTTTTTTTATGACCAAACCTATAACAAATATAATAATGACCATTAAAAGATATTTCATACCTCATGGCACTTGGCTACTTGATGGATCTTTTCTTGATGATCTTGGTGATTACATCCTTCTTGTCTTGCACTAACCTCTTTTTCTCTTTCTCAGTCTCATTTACCTTGACAATAAATTACTCATGATCATTATTCAATGATTATATCTTGGAATTCAATTGAATGCTCTCATCTTCTTTATCTTTCTGATTTCTTTTGTTCTTATTCAAGCTTACTGATTTAGCTTTTTTGGGAATATTGGAGACTTATTCCTAATTTAAGCTAAGGGTTTAGAAAAATAAATTTTTAAATAATATTGAAATAGTTAAAGTAATTATTTATACAATTTATTATGTCTTTTAATCCTTTTTACAAATATATATAAATAAGGAAAAATACAACTTAGCTTGAAATTAGACTAAGATGGTTGAGATAGAGGCCAAAACTGGCTATGTAGGACTAGGTTAGTGTCACAAATTAGAATATATATTTTATTTTGTGAAAGGACAGGAGTAAAAAAAACATGATACTTTAGGGTCTTGTGTTATAGTCCACTCCTACCACTATTTTCCAAACTAGTCACATAGATTTGAGTTTTTTGGGTTTTATTCATTGTCCCTGTATGTGTTTGCCTATGAAATATTAAGTGTTTAATGTTGATATATCTCCTTGTAGAGATTATATAATCTTCAAACCCTTGAGATTTATTATGCTTAAATAAAACATGAGAAATATGGGGGGGGGGGGGGTTAGTGTGTGTACGATGCACTGAACATGTGATCCACACCCCTTATGTGGGCATGTTTCCTACATACCAATACTTTGAAGAGGGATCAATCCTTATGTAGTTCTCCCATGTAAATTTGATTTGTAAAATAGTGTTATGTAGCTCAATAAATACCAAATTTAGAGTGCTTGAGGTGACTAAGGATTGGTATGAGAGTTTGAATGTGCTTGTAGCTATGTTGGGCGACTGTATATAGAGAATAGGGGAATTTGCCTTAGTAGTTTGCTTGTATTCATAATTGATTTTATAAGATTTATCACCTCCCTTTGTAAATTACCTTTATATGGGATTTTATAGGGAACTATTGGTCATGGTTTATATGTATTCATGCTAGGCTGACATGATGAAGGATAAGAATCAGATAAATATAGTCATTTAGGCTCAAATTGTGATTGGATAAGACCATTAAAAATGGAACTCCCTAAGGTTTGATGCTATATTATAGGTATATCACTCCTATTCTATATGATCAAGACCTAGGGTATAGAATTGGCCTAGGAAATAGAGCTTGGCTGAGTTGGAATGATCATTGGGAAAGCTATGGATGATTGGGAATAAGCAAAAAAGTAATTAGTAGGTTCATAAGAGCATGCAAAGAGGAGTTATGGCTAAGATGTCATAAACCACACTCAAACTACCAATTTGAACATTTTATACGACTATATCTCCCCCTCCCCCTTTTATTTTAGTGATGTATTGAAGTGAAATAATATGATGAAGGAAAAAGCAGAAATTGTACTTGAACTTACCTAAAAAGGTGAAGCCCATGGAGATGTGTGATGTTGGGTATGTGATGGGTGTGTGCTAGGTATATGCTAAGTATGTGTTGTACCAAGAGTAATATCATTAATAGTGATTAGTTCTCAATTCCCCAAGAGTTGATCAAGAATGCAATGGTTGTCCCTTTGGGTCCATCATCTCCCACTAAGTGAAGATATGTGAATATGAATGTGTTAATCAATGTTTAGAATGTGTGTCCAATCCCTTTAAGGAGGTGGCTCAAGAATACAAATTCTAGCTAGACATTTGGCTCCTTTATTTCCCACTAAGTGAAGTTATAAACTAATACTGGTATGAATGTGTGTCATATGAGATGGCTCTTAAAGCCCATGAATGCTCTATAATCTAATAATATGGTTTGGATAGTGGAATGTGTATTAGAAACTAGACTAATATTGGACATTTTAAAAGGTAGAGATTAGGCTTGTATCAAAGTCACTCAAAAATTGGGAACTAGGATTATATGGAAGCCACTTGAGAATGATACCATCAACTTATAGATGGAATAAGGCATGAAAATACTAAGAATACATGGGTAATATACTAAACTCAAAAATAAAAGAAGTCAAATATGTTGCATAAATTACCCCCAATCACTGGTATCTATAGCATGGATTTAATTTAGAAGTTATACCAACTACCCTATCTAAAACTAGAAGTGAGAGTCATCATGCCACACATTATGCCCCCTATATCCAGATTCTCTAAGGAAAAATATACTAAAACTATTGAATTTGAACTGATCTATATCTAACAAAACTATAACTAAACTTACCTTTTTGTTTATTTCTAGAAAATTTTGCTTTTTGGTTATTTGGATAAAAGGGATAAAAATAGGACACCTTAGTGTCTAATGGTATAGTCCAAGTATGATGCTCTTGTCCTTTGATGATTCTAATCACTATTATGTAATCATCACTATTTTTTTAATCTATTCAACCTAGTTTGAACTCTGATTATTGTTTTGAGTGTTCTAAAAAATGATTTGTGAGTGGTAGAGGGATTTGATCTCTATGACAAAACCATTGTTTCTTACCCCATCTTTTAAGGGTAGGAATGAAGACCCTATAATGACTATCTTTAGAATAAAGATCCTTGTAAGTGTGTTATGCTAAAAAATACATGATAGAGCAATGATAATAAAAAAGAAGTCTAAAAATATAACATAATTTATTTTCATGGTTGTTATATCAATAGGGACATGCCTAGATAGATGTAACATTGTAATAGAATGCGCAATGTATTTAACTAAAACTAGAAAGTATGGTTAGTTTTTTAGTCATCAATGAGGGATGGAGCATGATGTCCATCATGCCATCTAATAAAGTGAGATAATACATGATATGGATCATGGAATTACATATAATTGAGAAGAAAAAAATCAAATAAGTAAACAAACATGCATGACAAGATTCAAGAAGCATACAAGAGTGTCCATGGGGCCAAGCAAGCAAGGGACATGGGTACATGTCCCTCAAACTAGGAAATAAATAATACAATGCATGTTCAAATTCCACATACACATACAATTGAAAATAAGCAAGGTTGTCATGAGGGCCAAAAGCACATAGAAGAGTATAAGCAAAGGACATTGGAAAATGTCCTAAGGCATGCATAAGAATAGAAGCGAAGGACATTGGCAAATGTCATAAGCCACACACAAGAGACAAAATAGGAACTAAGAAATGCAATCACATATAGTTACTCAAAGAAAGAAAAGAAGACATATAAATGTTGGAAATACAATCACATATAACTAATCAAATAAGGAAGTGAAAGTATGTAAAACATGGAGTACAATACTAGGTAGATGATAATAAATACACAAGCGCTATATACTAGTGAGTGTTAATAGAATAATCTATGTAATATAGTAAGTTCTATACATCAACATGATAACTAGAGTGTGTGTTTTAGGAATGACTTAACCTAGATGGTATAATCATGTAGAAGATGCCCCTTGTGGGTAGATATGTTGATGTATGTATTGAATGTAGACATAGGATACCCCCTTAATGGGTAAAGTAAAGCAATAAAGGATATAGGTGTTATTGTATAGACTCAAAGAAGATCAAGTGAAGCATGGTAATGTAGATAAATCAATAAACAATAGCATAGAATATCAAAATGTGAGTCTAGCATGGTAGTCAAAATGTAAAGCATGGATAAATCATACAATTGAAATGGTTTTGGTATTTTGAGTTAATTAAATGTTTTTGTGTTTTAAAATTTTGTATTATTTTTGGTATTTTTGAAATAAGCTATGTACAATCAAGGATAAAGAAAATATGTACAAGAAATTGAAAAGAAGTTATATACAAGCAAGCTAAGAATAAATGATACTAACTGATGAGTCTCATAAGAGACTACCTATCATGGTGTCTTATATTGAGGAGAGGCATCATGCATGATCATGAAACATGACATAAATGCTGAGAGTATGGCCCAAAAAGCTATGTATGTTGTAATTGCTCTAAAATATCTATAGTGAAAATTGACTGTGGGGTTCCCTTATAACTCTAAGAAGTGGATGAAACTATGGGGTTCATAGGGACAAATTTGGTAGTATAAAAAACTCTCTAAACATGTGCTTTATGTGTAGAGGTATAAGATCTCAATGATACTACCCTAGGTATGAATATTGTAGCTAGAAACTACCTAGAGTCCTGAAACTATCATTGATGTAATTATGAGTAGAAGGGGATGTAAGATATCAATCTATGCATATAATACCCATTGATGCTATATCAATATCTAAACCCTAATGGCTAACTGAATAAGTGGCCATACTATTCATGTTATGTAGGAACATGCCCTATATTTGATGTTATCTATGGTGTACTAACTATATATGTATATGGAGACTCTGCAAGATACAACCTCAATAGATGAAAAATTGAAACTATTTGATGTGAAGGAAGCTCATATATTCACAATTATAGTGGATTACTATGTGAAATAACACCATGTGGCCTATGCTCTTATGTGTATGACTAAGAAATAGATTGATATGGAACTATAACCCATGATGGGGGCCCATCTAATCTCAGTCGTAGTGGGTTGTTATGTGAAATAAGACCCTAAAAAGGCATCTATATTGAATATGTATTTGGAGTAGTACTCTATGATGTGGGTTTATCTAATCTTAACCATATTAGGTTATTACATGAGATAGGACCCTAAAAACTTAGCTATAGTGAATACCTATCTAGAGTAGTACTCTATGATGTGGTTTCATCTAATCTTAATTGTAGTGGGTTTTTACAAGAGATAAGACCCTTAAAATGTTACTATAGTGCATGTAACTATGTTGGATATGTATATGGATTTGCACTATGTACTCCATGGACCATAATGTTATATGCATGTTTCTCTCATTATACTAGTCTCTAAACCCTCTGAGTGGGTGGGATAGGATATTTCTTATGATTTTCTATCCTAAAAACTACATTACTCTCATGATGAGTAACCGATGATTCCTATGAAGGAATGTCTTTGAATGACTCAGTCATGAAGGAATGAGGTCTAGAAATCAATGATAGAGGATATATTGATGCCCCTTATGTGAATTCTATGATGTCATTATCAACATATCTATTAATTCAATCTTTGAGTCCATAAAAATCATTATCTTTGTGTTCATGGATATGATGATAGTTACAAAAGGGCCGATGTGGTTGTCTATGTAAAAGATGTGGATCTTGTAGATGAGTAAAATTCAATGTGATTAACCTACTATCTATTAGTACTAGTATTATGACATATGGTTTATCCTATTTTTAATCAAAATATATTGGTACTTTATTGTTGTTTTCTGTAGTGCATATTGTAGGTGGTGTTATGGAAACTAGCTCTCTTTCTGAACTAGTTTCCTTTTTGGTTGTACTCTCCTCTCTTGTTTAGGACATGGTGGATGCTATGTGAAAGGACTTATAGATGGAGGTAATGTTGTGAAATCTAGAGTAAGCCAATCAAATCAATCTTACTCAATCAATCCTAATTTCTTATCCCAAGCTAAAATTATATAAATAAGTGTCAAAAAGATGACTCTATCTGATATAATAGATGTTCTAGGAGAGGTTGTTGAAACCATTTTATAAATATATGCTAAAACTCTAGATCTATTGGTTTATAGATCAAGTGTAATATGGAGGTCTTAAATTCTAAGATATAATCACTATCTCTGAAGGATTTTGATGCAATATGTTAAGTTTCACATATGTAACATGAAGGCCCATGTTTTCAATGTAATATCTGAGAAATGCCTCCTATAAGTCATCATATCTATGAAAGGAACCAATAAATAGTAGATTAAAGAAAAAATTCTATGCATCACCCACTAATGTCTATTGGAGCAACTTCAATAGAATCAAAGGACTCACATGAGATGGTATAGCCTTCCAAAAACATTTAAGGTGCACAAATGGATTTCTAGTTCTATCAAATTTAGGTAATGATGGTATATAAAAATTTTTAGGTAATGAAGATTTGATAATATTTTGTGTAAGAGGGTTACCATGTAAGTCATTGGCATCCATCCAAGACTTACAAACCTTATTTTCCAAAGTAAAGAGATGTACTTGGTGTTGTAATTCACCAAGTGCATGCATCAAATAAATAATCTCTTTGGATGCTATATTTGTATCTTTAAGTGGTTCATTTAAATGTTGAATTTTATCATTTATTTTAGCCATGGTAATGATATATATAGTAATTATATCATATAAATGAGTTATGCTCACTTGAACCTTTGCAGGAATGGCAACTTAAACCTTAGTAGAGGTATGTGGGCTACCATTCTCTTTGGGTGAAGAGTTAGAAATGGGTGCTACTATAATAGGGAGTGGCTTGGGAGATTCATTGGTATATTTGTATTTATTTAATAACATTCTAATTGAATAGAAGATGTGATGTTATCATTGGCATGTGGATCATTTAATATAGAATCATGCATAGAAGTAGAAGCAACATTTTGTAATGCATTATGTTTGAGAGGAGTGAGAGAAAATTTAGAAGCATGAGATGTATTTTATTCTTCTCTATGAGAATAATAATCATCATTATTCTATGCATTATCACAATCAAAATTTTGATCATATTCACTCTCATTTTCATGTTCACTATCATACTCATTATCACATCCATTATCACTAGGGAGAGAGGTAAGAGAAGATGTTAATTATTTTATAATATGTAATAAATTGTCTTTTGAAATTGATATACTTTATGCATTTATGTTATATTTGGATGGAGTGTATACAATATTTAAATTTTAAATACTATAAGAGTAAGTAATTTATCATTTAGACATTATTTTATCATTATTTGGGATGAAAAAATAGAGTGAAGAACATGATATGGATCATCTAAACTATGCATTGGAATTTTAATTCTATTGCATCTATATTGTTTTAATTTTAACATAGAAGTAAAAAAATAAAGAGAGATATTAGGTTAAAATGGAAGAAAATTATCACCAATGAGAGGTTCACTTGGAATTGCATGACTGATTTATACATTTGATGTATTGTGCATAATAGAATGATGTGAAAAATAACTTTCCCATTTATCAAAAATATTTTATTTAGAAGAGGGAACAAAAGAGATAAGTTTAAGAGAATAAGGTGCATCAAATTTTTATGTGCATCATCATATTCCTTAATAAAATAATAGTAATTGTCTTCATTGTAAATGAAATCATTTTCCACATTATTGGCTAATGTGAAATTTTTCAAATTTATCCATTCATTATCATAATTATGAGAAAAAATTAGAAATTTTTATATGGCATAAGAGGGAAGAAGTGCCTTAGTGTCCATTTTATACAAGGTCACATGTTTGATTCATGTTGGGTTCACTAAATGATTTAAATTTATTTGGAATAATGGAGTCATATTCCTAATTTAAGCTAAGGGTGTGGAATAATAAATCAGTAAATAATATTACAATAATTATAGTAATAGTTAGTACATTTTATTGTGTCTTTCAAACCCTTTTAAAATTATTAATAAATAAGGATAAATACAACTTAGCTTGAAACTAGACTGAGATGGTTGAGATAGAGGTTAAAAATGGTTGTGTAAGATTGGGATAATGTCACAAATTAGATTATGGATTTTCTTTAGTGAAACAACATGAACACTAAAAACAAGACACTTTAAGTTCTAATGTTATATTCCACTCCTACCAATGTTATCCAAACTAGTAATAAAGATCTAAGTTTTTTGAGTTTTGTTC
This sequence comes from Torreya grandis, assembly GCA_037957365.1. NCBI lineage: Eukaryota > Viridiplantae > Streptophyta > Pinopsida > Cupressales > Taxaceae > Torreya > Torreya grandis. The sequence continues at coordinate 1,211,727 of JARHVA010001696.1, read as the reverse complement.
ATTGTCCCTGTATGAGTCTACCTATGAAATATTAAGTGTTGAATGTTGATAGATATTCTTGTAGAGCTAATTTAATTTTTAAAGCCTAGACCTTCATTGTTCTTGAATAAAACTTGAGAAAGAATGGGGGTTAGTGTGTGTAAGATGTATTGAATGTGTGATTTACACCCCTTGTATTGCTATGTTACTTACATATGAATACTATGAAGAGGGCAAGCCATATGTAGTTCTCCCATGTAAATGTGCTTAGTGAAATAGTGTTATGCATATTCAAAAATGCCAAATTGAGAGTGATTTAGGTGGATAAGGACTGGTATGAGAGTTTGAATGCATTTGTAGCTACGTTGGGTGATTGTATGTAGAAAATAGGGAAATTTACCTTAGTAGTTTGTTTGTATTCTTGCTTTTTGTTATAAGATTTGTCACCTCCCTTTATAAATGACCTATGGATTAGATTTTATATGGAACTATTGGATATGGTTTAGATGTATTCATGCTAGGCCAACATGATGAGGATACGAATCAAATAAAAATGGTTATTTGGGCTCAAATTATGATTAGACAAGAGCACCACAAATGGGACACCCTAGGGTCTAACATTATAGTCTAGGTATGGAACTCCTATCCTCTAGGATTGAGACTTGGGGGATAGAATTGAATTGAGAAATAGAGAATGGCTGAGCTAGAATGATTATTTGGAAGGATATGGATGACTAAGAATAAGAAAAAAGGTACCTAAGAGGGTCATAAGAGCATGAAAATAGAAACAATGGCTAGGATGTCATAAATCAATCTCAAACTACCAATTTGAACATTTTATATGACTAAATTTGCCTATCTTGATTATGAAATTTTCATGTTCATCCTTCAAAGAAACAAGACTAGTCTTCAATTGAGAACATTCATTTTTTTTATCTCTCATGCTTGAACTTGTAACCTCTAACTAGATTATGAGATCTTAGATAGTCTCCTTATCCCTATTATCTTATTTATCCATGTCATCATTCAATCTACATGCTTTCTCTTCAATAATCTTTACAGAATCAAGATTATACTTCAATCATCATGCTCACCTTAATTTGAACTCAACTTATCATTTGTCTCTTCTAACTAAGTTTTGAGATGCCTACATTCTTCCTCTTTTGAACTTAGATTAGTATTTTTAACCCTTAATTGATCATCAAGATAATCTATGGTCATCCTATCTTCTTTGACTATTTAACTAAATATCTCAAACTTGGTTTGAAGATGGCTTGTCTTTTCACTATGTTTAATGAGTTTTTCATTAAGCTACTTAGACCTTATCTCATGTTTATCATCCTTGGAATCAAAATTACTCTTCCTAGTCTCAATATGACTAATCTATCTTTCAATACTTTTGACCATTGATCTTAACTGAAGATTTTCTTTCATAAACTACATAGCCATCTTTGTAACTTTAATCACCTTCAAGTGGTTAAACTTACAAAGAAAGTCCTAAAATAATACCAATTATTATAGGTACAATCAAATATATAATGGGGTGAAATAGTAAGTATATATAATCTAATTAAATTCCCAACTCTTAAAAATTTATCATACATCAATCTTGATCAAGCAATATAAACATGAAAACATATACATCACATGAACACATTATATATGTGGGAAATAGTATTAGTGGATAAAAACCCACCAAAACTTGAACGATTGAATACAATACTATAAATACAAGATTCAACATGTATACTAACACCAACTGATCAAGGAACACTCACCCCTAAATTTAGTCAAGCACCCACTTGACCTTTACCTAGCTCTAACTAACAAGGATGATATAATCCCCTAGGTAAACAATCACCAACTCAAATACATATGATCTAATATCCACCTCTAATATTATGTTAAACACACATGATGATGGAATCCTCTTGCTTACACTCTTCACCCCATAAACTCTCTCAAGATGCCTCTAGGGATAACTTTCTCAAACTACCTCTTCTAGGCTAATTAGGTCCATGAACTATGCATCCTCATACATCAAATTGATTATACAAGCATGATTAATTATTCTCACACTCTGATGGTCCTCAATGATTGGTACCTTATCTTTCAAAGGTTCTCTTCTTTACTTGAATCCACACTCACACAATTCTTTTATTTTTGGATTAGAAACCATTGCCTGTCTCCACTATTTATAGAGTCTTTATGAATATCAACTTCTAATTCTATAAAAATACTTTCCTTAACCCATAATAAATCTAACCTAGCTTAATACCATCCTCATAGGTTTTCCATAGTATCTATAGGTCACAATTAAGTAGTTGTACCTTTCAATTATGCCATAATAGCCCTTATAGGTCTCATGGAGACCTATTCACCCATTTATCACTTCATCTAAAAAATTATGAACATAATATAGATTTAAAAGACATGGGTCCACTTCATATAATCCTTATGACATATTCAGGTGATTACTCCCACCAAAATACTCTTCTACTAAAGCATAATTTTCTTAAACATTATTCTATACATAGTAGAAACATTAATGAAATAAATAGTCAACTTTGAATCTCCATAAAAATTTTGTACAAATATTTAGACCTTATAAATATTTTATTTAGATGCACCTTGAATTTACCTACAAATTTTATTTTTACACCACCATGAAATTTTGAATATATCAAAATTTCTATCACAAAAATTGAGCATTGGTTTACCCTTGTAAATTCAAATATTTAAATTCCTATGGTCACTGAACATATGTTAAACCTTAGACATGTTGACCTCATCTCATGATCACTAAGAAATTTTACTAAGTACACACTATTTTTCTCTACATATTAACAAGGTATTTATCTTATAGCTCTCACCATTGATTTATGTTTTAAGCTCCCATGATTGTGCCACTTGGTAGCTTTGCATGTATTTTACACACTTGACTCTTTGACTTTGACTCACACCATCAATATTCTCATAGTGTAAAATCCCAAGAACTTTTGAAGATCTATGAACGTGACACATGTCACTAGTGTATTTATTCTTTGACATGTTAAATTTTATGTGCACCATTAGATCAAGATCTATGATTTAACATGCACCATTAGATTTATTGACTAGTTGATCTTAGACTTCAATGTAGTTAAACTTGGAAGTCTCTATCCCATCATAGTATACTAGATCAGCTTTTAAGATTTATATATTGATCTATAAAACACTTTAGGACTCCAAATCTTCAAGGTAGATTTTTAAAACTATAGACAACATCCCCATGAAATTTTTTAACATTAGTTCATTTTTTGATTACCCAAAATAAATGCACAACCTTTCTGGTTCATTCATGTATGCATGATGATCTATGATGGTCTAGCTTCTCTCAATCTATAAAATTCCTCTTTCTCATTCTAAATGATCAAGTGATAGACTAGAGCTTCACCAAGTCATCTAGAGATGCCTTACAACTTCTTCTTTATCATTATAGACTTGCAAATGTGTTATATCTCTCCAATATATCAAACACAACCTCTTTGTCATTCATGTACTATAATTACATGCTCTCTTTGACATCAATGACAACCTAACATCAATGACCATGATCAATAATGACAATTATAGAGACTGAAATATCCATTATATATTCTTAAGGGATCAAAATAGGCCCACCTAGAGTATGCATAACTACATATCAAGGAAATTGGTAAGGATGTGTAGATGTGGCATAAATTTTAGGTATTTGTGTGATATATCATATCCTTGAAGCTCCTTATTTGGCTTTAATTTTATCAAATAATTCATATGTGGATTTAAACTATTTTTTAATAATGTCAAAAATGATAAAAAAAAGGCTTGATTATTTATATGGTTTCACCATAAATATTTCATTCTCTACTTTTGGGATCTTAAACTTAGATCCTATGCTTCTATATTTATCACTATATCCTTAAAAAAATTATTATCTATAAGACTTCATCATTATTTTTTATACACTATTCCTAAAACCTCTTCTTTAAATATATGTATAGTTCTTTAATGAGTGTCTCAAAATTTGGACTATTGACCAACTCAACTATGGAGGTAATCACATGAAATAACCTCATGTATTTCAATATTTCTAAGTCCTAATTCTCATGGTTCACAAAATTTCCTAATATATCCTTCATTTGATTATGCCAAATAAGGGTAGCGTCCCTCTATTCAATCACAAAATTTGAGTCTCATATTGCATCCTAGTTGAACATTAAGTTCAAATTATTGAGAGCATTAATCCTAAAAAAATTGAATCAATATATTGATCCTTTTCTCATATTATTTCAACTGGTTCCATATTTTAAGCACATTTATCTATTTTGGTTGTCTCTCTCATCTAAAAACCTCAATGTTACTTAGTATGTTGTACAATTGGGTGGTCGCACTCTGAACACTATCAATGATTTAATGATGGTCATGTAAGATTTACCTATGAACTAACCACTACCATGCCTCATAGTTGTTTTTATACACCTCCATTTATTCTCTATGTGTAATCCACAAAAGAATATAATTATTATGTATACTCAATTGGATCATTAAAATTCCTTTTAGATTTCTTCGCTAAGGGAAATATAGTTTCTCTTTGTTGAAATCAATTTATTGCCTTGTGTATACATTCACTACCTTCCTCTTACTCAAACTCTAAATGGTACCAATATGTGTATTAAAACTAGTGGAAACTTTATAATTTAGTGACAACCAAATTATATCTCTCATCCCCTTTTTCTTACATCTAGTTAACCCATTGAGGAATAATAAATTTCCCTTCTTCTTGTAATGGATTTATTTAGAGGTAGAGGGTGGTCGAGGTGTCATTAAAGGAGAATTTATTATTATAGAAGTAAATTTGGAAGTTGCTAATGAATTACTTATTTGAATTAGAAATAGAAATGGTAGATAAAAAATATCTTACCATAGTGAGGGTTCCCTCTGTGGGTCAACTTCAACTAAAAATTTAGTCAAGTCAAGAGTATTTTTAACTATCAAGTTGGTCAACTATATAGTTGAGGATTGTTTCAAAGTATTTCTAATTGAGTTAAATGCTTCCTAGGGACTGGTGGCTTTCTAGGATTGAAAATTGAAACTAAGACTAGATTCTCAAAATGGACTCCTTTTCTTAGGAGTCTTTATTTGTGTGGATGCTAAAATAATGGAATAATCAATTAAACAAGAAATTGTTGGCCCTATAATGTCCAAATAAAAATAAATAGTTAAAGTATTTATAATGGAAAAAAAATAAACAAGAGAATAAACTACCTCACTCTTCTTTTGGCCTTACTCTACTATAAAGACTTGCTAATTGAGAGAACCAAATGGTTTTTCTCCTTATTTTAAGCTTCTCAAGATAAGATATATAGCCTTTTACAACTCAGCCTCTTCATCTTCCTCACCTTGGGATTAATATTCACTTACCCTTTATTCTACTTCCCTCATCATTTCTACATTTTTCCCCTCTTCATTAGTGGCATTGTCCACCAAGGATATTACATGTCCATGTTACTCTTTCTCTAATTTCTCCTTGATAGGGGATTATTATATAGTAGTTAGACTAAATGATGGTATTTCCTCTAGTTTATGATCTTTGGAGGATGATATAAGGAATATATATCCCCTTTAAAATGTGTTTATGGATTAAATAGGAGGTGAAAGGGAAGATGAAGCAAATGAAGGAGCCACACTAGTAGGGACTACTATTATACAAGGTAGGGATGGAATGGAAAGTGGAACAAGGGTAGTAGATTGAGATGTTATTGGTTAAGGGGATAGAAGTGTGGATGGACATAAGATTGAAAAATATCTATAATACCTACCTATGTAACTCATGTAAGTGGAGGTAGAGGTTCCATAGATAATGCGCTTTTTTGCTTTTCCTGAGGAGATGGAGTCCTCTCTACTAAATTGGTTATGCCAAAAATTATGGTAGTGTTTGTTGGATGAGTGTAATATATTTGGGTACTAGGGATACCTATAATAAGTTATTTTTGTATCTATAGGGTTTCTTCCCTTTGGATGCTGGAATCCCTCTCTTGTAGATATGTTTCTTTTGTTATAATATAGGTGGTTGGATTGGGCCTATTAAGTACTAAGGATGAGTTGGGTGCCACTGATGAATCCATTCTCTCTATGACTATTAAACCATCTCATTCATCTAATCATTTGTAAATTCAAGATTATGTTGGATGGCTTAGGTGATCATCATGGATATTTATTTGTCTTTGATTCTAGTCCATACCTCTATGTCATTTGATGCACTCATGAAAATTTAATCATGGCCATACTCTTGGTGACTATATATAATTTTCACCTTATTATTATCATTTAGGATTCAAAGATATTTCATTATTTTATTTTTAGGATCCTATTTCCTAAACTAGGCATAATCCAAATTATAATGGGATCTCATCTTCCACACTAGGTAGAAATGGGCCCTTGACACATATTAGAGCTAGCCAATACTCATAAGAGTTTTGAATTAATAGGCCAAATGATTTTAGACTATCTCATCATCTATGTTGTTATAAATCTTTTGACCCACCTATTTTTCTACAATTTTATTATAGACATGGTGTGGTAAGAACATAAGAGGTACCCTTGTTCCTGTAATCTTGATAATTATCACATCAAGGTAATAACATTAATCCCATGATTTGCCTATGTTTATTTTCAAATTCTCAAGTAGATGAGGCATATAATTTCCATGAATATCTTGGTATGCATGAGGATAGACTTCCTCAAAAAATCCTTTTGATCTTATTTCTAAATCTATAGATGAGCATGAAGGAATAATCCTCATAGATTTTGTTATCAACATAATTTGTTGATGGTTTCCATAATTCTCCATTTTTTCTATGAGCTATTCCAAGTAATTCCTCTAATAAATATTACATCATATCAAATTTTCCATTTTAAAGCCTTTTTTCAAATTTATACATTTGGGTATTTAGCCTAACACAAATAACCTCTCCCAAGGAAATAATCTTGTTTGAAGTCAATATAATCTCCAATAAAGGGCCCTTGTACTTGTACATAAATAATGATAGGAAATACATATAGAATATTTAAAATATCCATAATTATCCTAATCCTTGGCCTCAATTTGATGATGTCATTAAAAGAGATGGTACCCTTGGGATTAAACCTTTGACCGTTTAGTATCAATTATTTTATTTTACCTTCTATGGTGTTTTGCTCAAGACATACAATTATTAAGACTTGGTTATAGGCAATCTCAGGCTATGGCATCCTGAGATACCTCTTAAATTCCATCCCATAATGTAACAAATTTATTTTTTCCTTGCCTAAGGTTTAAATAATATCTACAATAAGTACCATTAAAAAATAAATCTCTTCAAATGTTGATATAAGGCATTACCTCTAGTTTTTCCACATTTTAATGAATTCCCCTAATTTTTATGAGTAGAATGTCATCAATGTGTTGCTTCTCATCTTGGGACAATTGGTTGGGTGTAGAGTATGGGACCATATAATCTACTGCATTACAAAGTGTTGAGTAAAATGGGTACGTGAAGTTGAGGGTGATTTTGTCAAAAATCATATGCATATATTTTTTAGTTCCTATACAAGAGTATGTATAAGGGGTTGTACACATGATAGTTTTGAGGATGAATCAATTTTGATAGTTTCAAATTATATAATCACTTCACTAAACGTGTGAATTATCTCTATAGGTTCACTAAAAAACTAGGGATTTTGGTTGTAGGAAAGCACAAAATCATAATTTTCATTGGAATATTAATGGCAAAGTTACCTACATTTTGCTTAGGTTTTGCATATATCACCTAAATTTTACACCTTGAATTCTCAATTCATGAAACTTAAATGTGAATTATTTATGACTTTTAATTTCATTAATGTTTCAATTTAAATACACCAATCAACTTTCATAGATTTTTATGTTTTTTATATGGTGACTTTACATTAAATTATGTGTGTCTAATCATCTAAATTAAGATATTTATCACTTTATCACTTTTTATCTTCTTTACTCTAGTGTCAAATTTATTTAGGTACACTTTGAGAATGTGTCTCCTAGATTGTGACACTTTTCTACTTCTTACTTACTCAGGCCTTTATATTTGTAATATTTTATTTATATGTTTTAGGGCCATGAGTTAATGTAATTGTGCCACATGGAGAAATATCAAGCCTATAGGGACTCACATGAAAAAAGGTATATGTGTTTAAACTCTTTGAAATATGTACATTTTTGAAAACACATTGGGTAATGAGATGTTAACACATGGACTGAACTTGGGGCCTTAGAGGCATGTATATTTTAAGTTATGGGACCATTAATGCATTAATTGAGTATATATTATTTGAAGCTTTAGACCAATATAATTATGTAAATTTTCATTTTATTAGACCTTGGAAGCTTAGAGTTATTAAACATCATGGCCATTAGAATTCCTTAATCCATCTATGGTTCTAGGTTAACAAATTTCTACCACTTGTCAACCACTTAGAACTATGGGACCTCATAACCATTGGATGATTGAATTTGGTTTTAAAGATTTTATGGTTTTGGGTTCATAAAAATGCACTACATGGTGTGTTATAAGAGGTAAAAGACTTAGACACATAATTTTATTTAAAACTTGAGTAAATCTATGTAACATAGTAAAGCTACCTATCTAACTCTCAGAACTTAGAAACTTTTTAAGCTCAGAAACTTTCATGATGACTGAGGGTTTTAAGTAATGTAAAAATTCCACCTATCTAAATATTTTATGAATAAAGGTAAGTATAAATGTGAATCACATAACAAGTCTTTGACAATAATATGAAAACATAGGAAACTAGGATGAAAGACATTAGTTTTATTAGTCTAAATAAATCACAAAAACATGAAAAACTAAAGTTTAAGATGAATTAAAATTATCATTCAATCTTTGATTTTCATAATTAAAAATTATTTAAATGTATACTTTGATGATAATCTTACAATTTTTTAAATTAAAACTAGAGTCACGAATTTCTAAGGCATAGTGGACCTTGAATAAAGACATTCCAACCATAGTGGGTTCCCATTGAAATTTTAGAGAATGGTGTGTGTGTGTGTGTGTGTGTGTGTGTGTGTTAGGGAACAAAAATTAAAATATTTTTTTCATATAGAATACAATAATATAAATTTAATATAAAATATACACATCTCATCCTCATGAATATATGGTTTAGGTCTAATTATCTATGGGATGTTGCTAGGTACCATTGTTACCAAATCTCTCACCCTAGAAGAGTGGTGTTCAAGCCTCTTCTATATTTGGGAAACATGGGAACATATATAGGTATGTGGGTGTACCTATATTATAAATGATCATCTATATTTAAGGACTATATCCCTTAATGTATTGTGCACTGCTTATCACATAAACTACTACTTAATCTGAATGAATTCTTTAATGACATATACAAAACCTTTTCATGATCTTGGTTTACATTTATAACCATGAAGCCCTACCACTTACATATATGACCCTAAAATTATTATTTTAGAACAATATTTGAGACTACTGTGATAATTAGGACATCTAATTTCAACGTTTCATATTGAGCCTTACATTGACATAAATTCTAATATACATTATGCCGTTTGTGAATAAAAGGATTCTATTATAGATGATAGCACTTCCTCCAAGCTTGAGGGTATTGCAAATTTGTTTCTTGATGAATAAGATACTAAAAATTATGAGCATGATACTTATGCTCTTATGGAGGAAACTGATCTAGGAGTATATTGTATACATAAAGAAGGAGTACCAACATCTCTACTTTCCAAGGAAGAGGGTGAAGATGATGATTTGTGGAAGATGTTTTTTGATGGTTCAAGAACTAAAATTCATGTAGGGGATAGTGTTATGTTGGTCTCTACATATAAAAAATATTATTATGCTTCATATATATTTCATTTTATTTGTACTTATAATTTGGCTGAGTATGAAGGTTTTATTCATGGCCTTCAATGGGGAAGGAGAAAAGGAATCAAGAACTTGCAAGTGTACAAAGATATTGAATTGGTTGTGTATCAGGTGAGGAATATAGCTTTTGATAAGAACCCTAAGCTTAAGTAATATAGACATATGGTATGGGATTTTGAAGACTTAAATGCATTCAATATACAATTAGTCCCAAGGGAGTAGAATAGTCATGTTGATATACTAGCTATTATAAGAGCTCAATTTGATACTCCCCATGCCATAACAAAGGAGGGAAAATAGTCTCATATAAAGTTAATTATCAAACCTTTTGTACCTGATAACTAATGTTCTTGGCAATTGTTTGATGTTGACAAATACATTTCATGCTTCTTACAAAATGAGGCTGAGTTTTCTTAAAAAAATCAAAGGAGGATTGAAGAATAATTGGGCAACCAAATTGTACAACTAAGAACCAATAAGATACCTAAGGGTTTGGTGAAATTAAAAATTATCTTCAATGAGAATGATCAAAATAAGGAGAAAGTGAGTATGTCTAAAAAAGAGTATAATTATGAAAGAATCTTAATCTTCAAGGACAAACTCCCAAAACTAGGCAAAGTATGTTCTACATTAGAGAAGCAAGCATTCATTGAGCTATGTAGAGAGTTTCATGATATATTTTATTGGGAATATAAGGACCTCAAATGATTTGATCCTATCCTAGCATACCATACCATTGAGTTAGAACCTAGAGTTAAACCGAATAGACAAATGTAAATACCCATCAACCATAAGGTTGAATAACTAATGAGGTTAGAACTTACTAAACTCCTTTAGTTTGAGATAATATTTACCATCAAGCATTAAACATGGGTATATAACCTTTTTCTTATTATAAATTATAATGGGGAGATAAGACTTTGTGTGGATTGTATAAAGCTTAATAGAGTGTCACTCAAAGATTATATCCTCTACTCTCAATGGAATAGATTTTGAAAATAGTTTTAGGTTCTCAACATTTTTCTCTTCTATGTGGCTATTTAGGCTATAATCAAATTTTAGTCAATGATGATGATTATTTTAAGATAAAATTCACTACTAAATGGGGTATTTTTTCTTATAGGAAGATTCCCTTTGGTTTGTCCAATATCGATGCCACATTTTAAAAAGAATTGGATATGGCCTTCAAAGGTTTGATCAATGAGATGATATTGGTTTATCTAGATGATATAATAGTGTGTTATAAAGATGATAATGAACACATGAAACAATTTAGGTAAGTGTTTGAAAGATGTTGGTAGCATTGAGTATCTCTTAATCCAAAGAAGTGCATCTTCGTTATTCATGAAGGTAAGATCTTAGGACATATTATTTACAAGGATGGTTTGAATATTGATCCTAAGAGGATAGAAGCTATTCTTGGATTATCATTCCCCTTGAATAATAAATTTATTCAATGTTTCTTACAAAAGATAAATTTTTTAAGGAGGGTCATACCATTTTTGCATCTTTGGTGAAATCTATCATAGCTAAGCTCAAGAAAAACTAATTGTTTTCTTTGACTAGAAAGGGTAAGAGTAGCTTTGAAGCCTTACAAAAAGCAAATACAAAAGTTCATAATATTTTTAACCTTGATTTTATTAAATAATTCTTGTTGTATTCATTTTTAAATCTTGATATTATCTCAGCCATGTTGATGTAAAATAATGATGAGGGTGTGTAACAACTAATTGCACTATTTATATAGGCTTTATAAGATTATGAATTCAAGTACACCTTTATGGAGAAAAAAGTATTTTATGTTCTAAGAGGAATAAATAAGATCAAATATATGGTTTAAAATAATAAGATTCATGTTATGGTCTCTCATCCTAACACCATAGAGTTTATTTTAAGAAAAGATCTTAGTGAAAAGAGGGTAGGGTGGATCACTAAGGTAATGGAGTATGATGTTGTTATCAAAGTAAAAAATTTGGTAAGTATTAAAATCCTTTTTGTACATATAGATTTAGATATTCATGATTCAAAGGAAGAGGCTCTAGTCAATCATGATTGTTCTCAATCAATTGGTTCATCACCTCCACAAAGTTAGACACATGATATGATCAGAGTTCTCCAAAATGGTTAATATCCTAGTAATATGAGTAGATGACAAAGGAGATATTTTAGATTGAAATATATTACATTTTTTCTCATATATAGTGTGATTCTTAGGATGGACATCAATGGTATGCTATTTATATGCATTGATAATGACTAGTTTGGAGGTCATTTCTCTCCAAAAACCATAGATACCAATATCTTGAGGTTAGGCTATTATTGGCCTAGCCTCTTCATGGATTTCCATGATTGGAGATAAGGTGTGGACAATCTGATTTCTTTGTATGAAAATAAAAGTTTATAACTCTTCCTTTGAAGCCTATCCATGTAGACCAACCTTTCATGCAATGGGGTCTTGATTTCATTGTCATGATAAATCCCCCGTCAAGTGCTGATCATAAATGGATACTTACACCAACTAACTATTTTAAAATATGGATTGAGATAGTATAATTGAAGGAAGCTAATGATAATGCTATCTTCGAGTTTTATGAGAGCATCATAATAAGGTGTGTTTCCCCTTCTACTATTATTTTAGATACTATTCTTATTTTTATGGGTACTAAGACAACTGATTGAGAAAATAATAGTGGAATATTCTTGAGCACTTCATCTAACTATTACCCTCAAGGTAATGGGTTGGCTAAATCTACTAACAAGAACCTAATCAAAATCATCAAGAGAACTTTGGAGTATAACCAAAGAGCTTAACACACCAAATTGAAGACATCCTTATGAGTTGATAGGATAAATCCCAAAAGGTCAATATGGAATTCTCATTTTGTGATTGTCTATGGAAGGGAAGCTAGGTTGTCTATCTCTCAAGAGTTTTCTACCTTAGAGTTAACACATCAACTAGAGTTTCTTGAAAACACTCCAATGGAGGTGAGATTGATATAATTAATAGAGTTTTAAGAGACTAGAGATAAATCTCATCAATCTATGAAGAATAAGTAAGTACTAATGAAGAGGTCCTTTAACAAGAGGGTAACTCCAAGATAATTTCAATAAGGTGACATAGTCTTGAAATGGGCTGAAGATAGAGCAAAACCAAGGAGACATAACAAATTTGATACCTTATGGAGTGGACCATATGTCATCGTCAAATGCAAATAAAGTAACTCTTTTCAGTTACCAAGGATGAATTCAAAAGATTTTCCTATCACTATGAATGAGATATATTTGAAACCCTACTATTGATAATTGAAGGTAAGTTTTTTAAATATTAGATTAGGTGTGTGTTTCCTTTCTTGTTGTGTTGTGTTTCAATAAGTGATCTTAATGCACAACAATGTCTTTCCTTATGTTTTGTGTGTTGTTTAAGGAAATTTGTATGTCAAACCTAATGTACATGTGACTCCATATCCCAATGGATAAGATTAGGTAACTAGTCATTGCATAACAAGCATGCCACCTTTGGGAAATAACCAAAAGATGTTGACCATTTTTACCTCAAGTCAAAATGGGTCAACCCCTAATAGTCATAATTTTGTATAGGGGATTTTTTATAACATCATGGTATATGTTGTATCTCTTTTAATGCCATTTCCTATGTCATTCTAGTCTTTGTCATGGTTTAATCCAATCCTTGTGTCATTTGATATCTTAGGTGTCTTTCTAGGGTCATATATGCATGTGAAAGGTTTTCATGGTGATCAATGTAAACTAGGATCATGGAAAGGTTCCACAAATGTCCTTAAGGAGTTCATTTGGATAAATTAGTAGTCTAAGTGGTAAGCATTTCATGATATATTTAGGGAGCTAGCCCATAAATATAGAGGCTCATTTCCAATATAGGTACACCCAAATACCTAAAAGTGTCATCATGTTTCCCAAATCTAAAAGAGGATTGAACACCACTCTTTTAGGATGCAAGATTTGGTGACAATAGTTTTGGCACACTTGGTGGGACCCATTATCTTCAACACAACTTATCAAGGTGAATGTTGGTCTTGACAACATTAGCTACAAATTGGTGTGCTACTTAGGATTTGGAGACTCCTTCATGGTTAATCTAGTTTAAGGCCATTTATTTTATTATAAATGTTTCCTAATAGTTCATGGTTCTCACTTGGTCATCCTTTGATAGAACATCCAATCATATAAATGCACCCATTCAGCCTAAAATTCCTCTCACAATTCAGTATCCATATCCTAATCTACCCTTTAAATAAAGAGTGGATTTTGATAGGGAAGAAGAGGTTGAAGAGGCTAAAGAAGTTGAAGATATTAAAGAACACATGGATACATCTCATGATTTTCTTTCCTTCAATACTGATAATCCAATTCAATTTCATGCATATGATGCCATTCCTCCTAATGCCATGAAAGGTGTGCCCACATTTAATCATGAGAGTCACGTCACACCTAGTGAGCACATTAGAGATATTTTTAACTTTTTTAGTTTCCACAATATTGTTTGAGAAACTATTGTCATTAGACTCCTTGCCATGTCCCTTAAAGGGATGTCTCTTGATTGGTATAGGACTATAGATAGTGGATGTATTATAAATTTAGATGATTTTGAGTGTTGTTATCTTCTATATTTGGAAATGAAAGTGACCATGCCTCTCTCATATATTATCTCAATGTGATAAAAATGGGACCCAAATAAATAATGAATGACTTCAATAAAGGTTTTAGAAGACTTGGCATAGATTTTCTCCTCCTATGAGACCACCTACTAGTTTTGTGTTCCCTACCTACTTAAAAGCTATTGGGACTAAAATTTATATCATGCTTCAATCTATAGGATATTCCACTCTTCCCAAAGCATATGATCTTTCTATAAAAGATAATAATAGTCTCATCCAAGTTGGAAGGTTTCCTCCTAAGGTATCTATGCTTCATTTGTTTCATACTTATACTAATACTCTAGATATAGCCCAAGTTATTAATTCCAATACCAAAACTAAGGTTGTTCCTATGCAATTAGAAAATAATGTTGATTGAAAAGAAAATTTCTTAACCCTAGAGGCTCAAAATAGATAAGCTAATATGTAACAAAGTGCATATTAGAATCCTTACCCCTATCAAGAATAGTATGATCTATAATAGGGAAGAGGAATATACCAATGATAGACTAATCCCAATAGGCTTGCTAATGCATATAATCATAAATATACCACTAATGTAAGGGAGACTATACCAATTCATAGAAATTTGATGCAAGGAGAAGATTGGAAGCAAGACCAATTAATGGATGTCAATGAGAATGGAGACTAAGATCTGGTGGCTCAAGGATTAGTTACACCCCTCCTATCAAATTAGGATGAGGTGTTGATATAATTTAATGAGTATTGGTAACCTCAAGGAGAGATCTTCACCAATTTTCTAGTTGAAGACACTTTTGTGCTAAATCAAGTAGCCTCTATCATAAAAAATACAAGGGCCAAGAGGAAGGATCTAAGAGATGGTATTACCATTCCCATAAGCTCATCTAATCCTCTTATAAGTCAATAAGACATAACTACAAGTGTGAGAGTTCCAAGAACTTCTACATCTCTAACAAGTCAAAATATGTTAGGGTCTACTCCTACTCCTCAAGTTTCAATTAATTATTTGGCTAGAAGATCCCAAGAAAAATTATGTGTGTCTTATTTAAAAAAATTATATTCTTTTAAGAATACTAAAACATCCATTTTTATTTGTGATGTTATTCATGTTCCTGGTTAAAAAGAACTACACAAGTAGTTAGTTATTATCTTTGCTAGTTTCTCACCCTCAAATCAAAGTCATGAACATTTGATCTTGAGAAATATCCTAGTAACATTGTTGAACCATCCACTAGGGCTGATAAACATCCACAATTTTACCTTACCCTCATTATAGGTGACAAGTTATTACACAATTACATAGTCAATAGTGGAACTTTGACTTTTATCACGCTCAAAGTTATAGTTGAAAAGATGGGCATAAAATATGAGCCTTATAGTAAGGGGTCCTTAAATTAGATGATATACCTACCAAGATATTACTAATAATAAAGGGCTTGAACATTTTCTTGCATAGTTATCCTAGTTTTCCTATCTTGCAAGACATAGTTATGGTTGATCTCCCAACCCACTTTGCAATCTGCCTATCAATGGACTTCACAACCAAGATAGGTGGCTATCTCTCATTTGAATAGTGTTTCTTAGATTTTATAAAAATATATGGGGATAATTTTACAATTATGACACAACTTCTTTCAAGGTTTCATATTGAACCTTACATTGAGATAAGTTCTAATTTAAATTGTGTTGTTCATGAAGAAATGGATTCTATTCTAGATGATGGCACTTCCTCCAAGTTTAATTACATTGCATATTTGTTTTTTGATTAATATGGCAGTAAAACTTATGATCATGATCTTTATTCTATCATGAAGTAAACTGTTCTAGGAGTATATTATATACATGGAGTACCAACACCTATACTTCTTGGAAATATGATTGTTATTGATGTCAAAATAGACATTATGAGCATGTAATTAATACTCAAGGTTGAATATGATGATCATGGTGATCCTATCAGAGGTCAAAGATGATTGGAATTCTTGTGTACATGAATATAATTCATCTAGTTCTTCATAATGATCATCTTAACATTTTGGGTCCAGACAGAAAAGATGAGAAGGCACCTTTTTGACATCACCCCTACCACATGTGAATAATTATGGGGGAGTTGGTCACATGGTTATAATCACATTAGTCCTTAGTAGTTATACAGCATATTTGAAGACATGAAAGGTAGTTTAATTAAAAATATAGGCATTCCATATTGGTGACTTAGACAAAATCCACTAAGTTTCTATACTTAGCCAAATTTGAAAAAAAGGGATAAATAGAGACAAGTAATCATATTGATGAGGTTAGAATTTGCATATATAGAGGTGTTAAGACAAAATGATCACATGGGTTTATTCATTTTTGTGCTTAGTTTCTATTCACTAAATATTAGGTAACATGACATAGCATGATAAAATATATGCTTGAGCAAAGTAGGGATTTAAGGCATTTTGACAATGTTTTTTAACACTTTGGTCAAATTTGAAGTTTACAAGAAAAACCTCAAAGGCATTTTTATGAAGACAAATCTTGCACTTATGAAGGCTTCAGGAGAAAATGAAAAAATGGATGGAATCCCATATGTAATAAGGTCATATGTGCTAATTTTTAGGTCATTTGACTAA
This sequence comes from Torreya grandis, assembly GCA_037957365.1. Taxonomy (NCBI): domain Eukaryota; kingdom Viridiplantae; phylum Streptophyta; class Pinopsida; order Cupressales; family Taxaceae; genus Torreya; species Torreya grandis. The sequence continues at coordinate 1,194,507 of JARHVA010001696.1, read as the reverse complement.
GTGAGACAAGAGTTATGTAGATGCAAAGTTATGCTTCAAGGCAGAATGCAATGGTCTCCATACTTAGACAAAATATGCAAAAGGTCATGAAAAGTTGTCATGATTTTACAAAGATCATCTATGGACATTTTAAAAAGAAATAAATAGTATATTTATTATAGGTTTTTCATGAGCATCTTGAATATATGGACTATCGGTTCAATTGAGATTGAATGAGCTCAAAATTGATTTATCTTTGCTCTCAGACTAGATAGGGTTTCTCAATAAAAACCTAAGGGTTTAAGTCATAGAGTCAGTAAGTAATTTATATTTTGATGGTGAATAGCTATATCTAAGACCTGATAGCTTAAGTTATAACTTAAGCTTTTGTTGTCATTAAAAAATTGGCCCTTCGACCTAGTAATTATCATCTCTGAGCAATGATCAAAGGAATTTATATTTTTCCAAGTCTAAGACTTAATATATGTCTTATCTTAATTAATGTCTTACACTTCATCTTACAGAGATGATCCAATGGAGTGAATCAAAGTCAAATTATTAAAGTCTCCTATGAGTAAGTGTGTAAGTAACAAGTGTCACATTCATGGAGCCTATCAGATAGAGACCTAATGAACATAAGCTTGTCATAATTAATATTCAAGCTAGTTAGAAGATTAAATGGATCACACTTAATCAGACATTAGAGATCCAATGGATCAAGATGAAGTCAAAGTGTCAAAGGTCCCTTTGAGTGAACACACTAATTATAAGTATCACAATCACATGAGTCTGTTAAATAGAGGACCAATGAGAGTGAGCTTGTCAAAGATAAATATTGATCTTGTTAGAAGATTTGATGGTGAGTTGGTAATCATGTAAAGGATATCCAATATAGTGAATGGACTCAAATTCTATAAATATCTTGACATTTAAAAAATAGATATAAGTAAAGATCATGCATCTTTGAAGATCCAATGGCACATGAAATCTTAGATGAGAAAGATCTAACAGAGAGAATGGAATCAATACTATAAAGTGATTGATGTTTATCGACACAATGATAAGTTATAGACCAAGTAAGTATGAGAAGATCAATGGAGAAAAAGTGATCCAAAGATGTAAGGAGTGGGATGAGGTCAAAATGTCAAAGTTTAATAACCAAGTCAAGGTAAAGGTTATACATCTTTAGAGATCAAATGACATGCAGGAGCTAGGATCTAGAGATAAATGGATATATTTTAAAGAGTGGAACATCAATGTTCAACAAATTTGAAAGAGATCAAATGGAGTGAGAGAGATTGGATATGGCATGAAATAAGAGATCAACAGCCAATATTTAAAGTGTTTAAATACAAATGGTCAAGTAAATAAACATTAAAGAATATGTAGGAGCTTGTGTATAAGATATATATCTTGACACAGACAATGAGATTGATCAATCCAATTGATCAAATCTACATTAAAGAGAATGTGCATCAAAACTTGAGTCTGAAAACTACTATATACAGTAAAGAGACTTGAAAATATGGAATGATACATGGAATTAAGATGTGGGAAACTAACAGTTCATGTCATAATAAACTAAAGTCTAGAATTGATGTGATGTGTTACAATCCAAGTCACAATGAACTATAGTCTAGAATTGCCATGATGTGTTGAAATATGAGTGTGAACACATAGAATATATATAACCCTATATCATTTATTTATATATATGATATCTATGATAAATAAAATGTTGATAGAGAAATTGCATTTTCTATTGAGCTAAGTCAAATATAGAGAGAGGCAAAAATAAAAAGCCAATGAAGTGTGTCAAAAAAAAATCATATAAACACAAAACTAGAGGGGGTAGAGAATATTAGAGTGGTTGGTGAAGCTAATGAAGTGTGTTGTGTAGATATATATCTAAACACATGACCAGTGGAATGGAGAGGAAGAAGGGCACAAAGAGAATGTGTAGATTAGACCTACAATAGGTACAAAGAGATGTTATAGATTAGACCAATGGAATAAAGAGGAGTAGAGAGGAAGAAAGGCACAAAGAGAAATTATAGATTAGACCTATAAAAAGAACAAAGATTTGGATTCATGTATGAATCTAATTTTTAAATTAGAGTTATACCTCCATAGAATATTTAGATAAGTTGGTGCCATTAGATAAGATGAGGGGGTGATCAAATTAGGGAGTGGGTGCTTCCTTAGAGTTGGTTCTCTTAAATCAAGGGATTGGTGTCCTTAAACATTATGACTGGTGAGGTTTGTCAGTGAGGCTTTGACTATGAGGGTGGAATAGAATAATAGTTTCTATCATTTATTCTCACCATGGTTTTTCCCTCTGGGTTTTACACATATAAATATGCTTTTTGTGTATTTGATTTTATGTGATATTTGAATATTTGATTTGATATACATATATATTTTAATCTACATAAAAATTACTTAAAGGAATAGTTTTAGTTAATATACTAATTCACCCCCCTCTTAATATCTAGTTGTGTTCCAACATTACTGACCAAGGAAGAGGGTGAATATGATGAGTTGTGAAAGATGTTTTTTGATGGTTCAAAAAGTAAATTTGGTGTAGTGATTGTTTTTATTTTGGTATATGAATCCAAACAATAGTATTATGATTCATACAAATTTAATTTCATTTTTACTTGTAATGTGGATGAGTATTAAGGTTTGATTCATGGATTTCAATGGGAAAAGAGAAAAGGAATCAAGAACTTGCAAGTGTACAGAGATAGTGAATTGGTTGTGGATCAGGTGAGAAATTTGTTTATTTACAATAACCCTTTGATTAAGTAATATAGTCATAGGTATGGGATATTATTGAAGACTTCAACACATTTGATATACAATTAGTCCCAAGGGAACATAATAGTGATGATGATAGACTAGCTACCATAGGAGCTCAATTTGATACTCCAACTGCCATAAAGGAGGAGGGAAAATAATCTCATATTAAGGTCATTATCATACTTTTGGTACTTGATAATGAAGTGTCTTGGAAATTTTTTGACAGTGACAAACACGTTGCATGCTTATTATAAAATGAGTTTGAGTTTTCTTTAAGGAATTAAAGGATGCTCCAAGAACAATTGGGTGATTTGATTTTACAGCTAAGAACCAATAAGATACCTAAGGGTTTGGTGACCTCAAAAATTATCTTCAATGATAATGATCAAAATAATAAGGAAAAAGTGAGTATGTCTACAAAAGAGGACAATTATGAAAGGGTCTTGATCTTCAAGGACAAACTCCTCAAACTAGGCAAGGTATGTTCTACATTATTGAAAAAAGCATTCATTGAGATGTGTAGAGAGTTTCATGATATATTTTCTTGGAAATATATGGAACTCAAAGGATTTAATCCTAGCCTAGCACACCATACCATTGATTTGGAACCTAGAGTTAAACCTATTAGATAGAAGAAAAGACCCATCAACCCTAAGGTTGAGCAACTCATGAGGTTAGAACTTACCAAAGTCCTTAAATCTCAGATAATATTTCCCACCAAGCATTCAACATGGGTATCTAACCTTGTTCTTATTATAAATAAGAATGGGGAGATAAGACTTTATGCAGACTTTAGATATCTTAATAGAGTGTCACTCAAAGATCACTATCCTCTACCCTCAATTAAGTAGATTTTTTATATGGCTCACATTCTTAATGTTTTTCTCTTATAGATGGATATTCAAGATATAATCATATTTTATTCAATGAGGATGATTAGTTTAAGATAGTGTTTAATAATAAGTGGGGGAATTTTGCTTATAAGAAGATGCCCTTTGGTCTTTCTAATGATGGTGCCAAATTTCAAAGAGAAATGGGCATGGCCTTCAAAGGTTTGATTAATGAGATGACATTGATTTATCTAGATGATATAATAGTGTTTTATAAAGATGCCAATTAAGTCATGCAACACTTGAGGTAAATGTTTTAAAGATGTAGGAAATATGGAGTATCTTTTAATCTAAAGAAGTACATCTTTGTTATTCATGAAGGTAAGATCTTAGGACATATTGTTTCCAAGGATGGTTTGACTATTGATCCTAAGAATATATAAGATATTCTAGGATTATAATATCCTTTACATTAGAAGGTAATCAAAGTTTATTAGTCAAGATAAATTTTTTAAGGAGGTTCATACATAATTTTGCATCTTTGATTAAACCTATCAAAGTTATGCTCAAGAAGAACCATGTCTTTTCTTAGACTAAAGAGGGTAATATCAATTTTCAATCCATAAAGAGAGAAATTGTAGAAGCACCTGCTCTTGTGAATCCAAATTTTAAAAAAGACTTCACATTGTATTCATCTATTAACATTGATACTATCTAAATCATGCTGATGTAAAAGAATGATGATGGTGTGGAACATCTAATTGAATTCTTTTGTTAGGGTTTAGAAGATTATGAAGTTAATTAGACCTTTATAAAGAAATAAGTCTTTGATATTGTAAGAGGATTAAATAAGTTTAGACATATGGTTTCAAATAATAATATTCACATTATGGTCTCTCATTCCAACACCAAAGAGTTTATCTTGAGCAAAGATCTTAGTGAAAAGAGGGAAACGTGGATCACTAAGGTAATGGAATATGATGTTGATATCAAAATGAAAAAAATGGTAAGGGGTAAAGGCTTTATGAACATCTAGATTTAGATCTTCATGATTCAAAGGATGAGTTTCTAGTCAATCATAATTATTCCCAATCAGTTGGTTCATCACTTCTATAATGTTGGACATAGGATGTGATCAAATTTCTACAAAATAGTGAGTATACTAATAATATGAGCAGATCACAAAGGAGATATTTTAGATTACAATATATTCCATTTTATCTTGTGGATGGTGTGATTTTTATGAGGGACATCAATGGTGTGTTACTAAAATACATTGATAATGATTAGTTTGGAGTGTTTATTGAGAAGTTTCATGATGGGACAATAGGAGGTCATTTATCTACAATAACCATAGCTACCAAGATCATGAGGGTAGGCTATTATTAGTCTAGTCTCTTTGAGGATTGCCATGCTTGGGTGATAAGGCGTGGACAATGTGCTTTATTTGTATGAAAATAGAATCTTGTATCTCTTCCTCTAAAGCCTATGAAAGTAGAGAAACCTTTCATACAATGGGGTCTTTATTTCATTTCCATGATAAATCCCCCATCAAGTTTTGGTCATAAATGGATACTCACAATAATTGATTATTTTACAAGATCGGTTAAGATAGTGGAATTGAAAGAAGCTAATGAAAATTCTATCTTGGAGTTCTATGAGAGCATCATAATAATGATGTGTGCCCCTTCTACTATTATTTTAGATAATTCTATTAATTTTATGGGTGCTAAGATAGCTAATTGGGAAAATAATAATGGCATATTCCTGAGCACTTCATCTAACTATTACCCCCAAGGTAATGGGTTGGTTGAATCTAATAACAATAACCTAATCATGATCATCAAGATAATATTGGAACATAACCAAATATATTGGCACACCAAATTGAAGACAACCATTTGGGCTTATATTATAACTCCCAAAAGGTCAACATGGAATTCTCCTATTGTGTTTATCTATGGAAGGGAAACTAGGTTGTCTATCTCTTGAGAGTTACTTGCCTTGGAGCTATCACATCAACTAGAGTTTCTTGATAACACTCCAATAGAGGTGAGATTGATATGATTAATGGAGTTAAAAGAGACTAGAGATAAATCTCATCAAGATATGGAGCATCACCAAGTACTAATAAATAGGTCTTTTGAAAAGAGGGAAACTCCAAGATCATTTACAAAAGGTGACATAGTCTTTAAATGGAATGAAGATAGATCAAAACTAGGGAGACATACCAAATTTGATACGTTATGGAGTGGACCATATGTCATCATCAATATCAAGCAAAGTAACTCTTTTTTAGTTAGAAAGGATGAATTAAATAGAGATACCTATCCTTGTGAATGGGATATGTTGGTTCCTATATTTACACCTCATTGGTCCTAGCCTTATGTGGGTTTTGGAATGGAAATCAGAGGATCAGAATACCCCAAGGCAATGTCATTATATCTAGGGAAGGGAATTTTATTATCAAATCACTAAGATTGGATAGTGTTTAGAAGGCAACTTAATGTATATGTGGTTGGCTTCTAGTGTCTTTTGGCACTACCTAGGCCAAGGTGACAGTACCTATGGCATAGCTTGAAAAGGGGGAAATTGTTTTTAGTGAAGTTTTTCCCTCACAACCAAGAACACATGTGAAATTTTGAATAAGACATAACCACCCTTGCTTAGCCCACCTAGAGATGTTGTCACATAGACTAAATAAATGTCATGAAGCAAACACAAGCTAATAAAACTAAAGTTATATGGTTGAAGGTGGTTATAGCTTCCATGATATTAGAGGATGACCAAAGTAGATGCATGTAGATGGAAAAGGCAATGCTAATTCTTTGAAATAATAGACTCAACACACTTTAGATATGCAAAGGTAGGGTTCATTTGAGTGTGTGGAACATGTAAAATATGGAATCAGATAACATCACTTACATGTATACCCACTTCAAAATAATCACATGAGGGTGAATATATGGGGTAAGATAGGGTAGGACAATATTTTTCAATTAATAGAAAAGAATGTGAAGGGTTAATGAATGACAACAAAGAAATTTAGTAAACTGCTACATCATCTTCACCAACAAATGCATTGTAGACTAGATATAAATGAAATGAAATCATGTAAACATGATCCTCAAAGTCTAAAAATCAATACTCAAAATAATCCTTCAATAATTCCTTCTAGCTTAATCCATGAGCCTAAGACTACCCTTAAAAAGGCTATCAACACCCTATTCCCAAATCTTAGAGCAAAAAGGATTTTATAAACTAAATATAAACTCTAAATGACTACCATAACGATGAATACACAAAATAACCAGTCTATTAAGCATGTAAAATAGATTTGTGTACTTAAACAAGTAGGAAGAGAATGAAAACCATGAACATGTTTCATTAATCAATTGAATGGAAACTAAATGTAATGTGTTCTTAATAACACACAACCTAACACTATGCAAGACAATTTTATAACAAGGAAGACATATTTAATGATATCAAAGCTTGCCAATAATTTTATAGTAGAAACTAATTTGGCACCAAAAAGAGTACATAGATATAACTCTTCAAGGCTATATCTCTTGACTCAAAATTTAACTTACCATTATAAATGGACAAACCCCCTTTACTTATACAATTGAACTAAGCTTAGCATATTCCTAAAGATGCTCCAACTAGAAAATTATTCATGGGCTTGGAGTTTATTAAACCTCATAACAAACATGATTCCTTAGATATGTTCATGTTCCTATGATGATTTATGGATTGATCCTCCACCTTGGTAAAATATTTCTAGTTATCTATGTGGAGGAATATCTTGTAAGTGATAAAATAGAACCTTTGTCCACTTGCATAACAAAAAAATACATACCTTTATTATCTACATGATTATAAAAATAATAATTGAAAGGGATGTTACTTTAATGGGCCAAGTACAATGGTTTCCTTATGGGAAACAAGAAGAAATATGAAGGGAGGGAAGAGAAGAAAAAAGTGGTACCAGCTCAATAAAACCAAAATATCTAGTTATACTCTATAATTGATCTAGATGATGGAATACTTTTTATACTTGTTCCTATAATTTCTATATCCTTCTAACATAGGGTCAATATTCCCTTGGTCTAGGTCTACTTAATATTTTAATTATACTTAGTATTCTTCAAAACACATAGAAAACCTTTGAATCATGGTTTGTATTCATCTGATGAGATACTTAAGCTAGTCACAAGACTTCTCAAATCACACCAACTGATTTATTTTGTCATCATCAAAGGACTCTTGTACTGCATCAATGTGGCTTTTCAAACAAATATGTATTATCTCTTCCTTCAAATCACTTGAACCATCAAGGATTACCATCTTATTAAGTGTAACATTTATCTCTCTTATTACAATTTTAAGGGACTGCTCTTCTCCTTTAAAGTTGAAGATGCCATATTTGAGCATCACCAATTGATGCTTAATGACCAATTGAAATTCTCTGGGCTTCTTGTGATCATTGGGAGCAATGATCCTTTCTAATATCAAAGTATTTTTGCCCATTTTAAAAATCTCATCCATTTTCTATCAGAATCCTTCCCAATTACTAATTTCAATCTTATAAATAGACATTTGGGCACCATACTCCCTCTTATTATCCACTATATTGTTCAAGCATTTCAATATTGAGTAGACTACTTCAGCCCTAGTGTGTAAATTATCTTGCCACTTTTTTGTTGCCCTTCCACTAGTTTTTAAGTCATCAATTTAGCAAGAATCAAATGATTCTAATGAGAAAAGAGGAAAATCTAGAGCAATACTAGCATTTAGAGCGACTACCTTAGGCTCACTTAGTAACTTTTACAAGTACTAGATCATAGCCTAATTTTGTGACTTTAATTCCTCCATGGTGGGTTTGTTCTTGTCTATTTGATGAGCCAACATATTTGACAGAACCTATGAGTTATGATTTAGCTCAATACTTGATTTATTCCCTAGTTTGTACCTATAAATAGTTTAACTCTTAATGGGATCATCTTTCTTTAAAGAATCTTGTGGGGGGATGGCTATCTCCACACTTCTTTCTCCCATAATAGTGAATGTGGTTCTAGAGTGTGTCTTGGCCTTCTAGGGGGGTTTGGCCTTATACACTTGAGTGATCTTTACTATATCATTTTCCCCAATTTTACTCATGATGTCTTTTTATTTGACCTTGTATTCAAAATAGAGAATGGGTCTATTTTGAACTCCCATTAATGTAGTACACATTGATGTGGGCCTTGAGATAGTGAAAGGTGGTGTCATCAGAGTACCTAGTATAGGAAGTGCCATAGGAATGAGATGTGGACTCAACACAAACTATTTAATTTCTTCATCACTTTCTTACTCCTTGCAACCTTATTTATTTTCTCTAGGTCCTCCTTCTAGGTTTATCTCTACTTGTTCCAATACTTCAAAATCCAACTTGAATTGGTGAGACTCCTTAAGAAATTTCTCAATGGAGCTCCCTTGTACTATAGACTAACTAGAAGGTTTTATAATGGCTTCACCTTATTTATTCAACTGAGCCTTAGGTAGAGATGAGGCTATGGTGGCTTATTTATTTCATTTAGGAAACTTTCCACCAATCATGGCCTCTAGACCTTTATAATGGATTGGATCATGAAATTTGATGTGAGGAAGGATACTTCAAGGTACTTCAATTGAGGCAAAATTACCAAGAGTAACCTCGTCAACACCTTTATTAGATAGGTCCAATTCTTTAGATAGGTCCAATTACTTATTTATCTTTGTATGGCTAGGGGTACACATTTACAAGTTTACTCCCCCACATTCTTCTCTACTTTCCTTCTCCTTTGGTGCTGAACTTGATGCCTTTAGAGGGGAAGGGACAATAGGTGATACTTCTGGAGTTATTAGTGGGCCTTTTTGTTCAACCACCACTTCAAGACCAGTGGTGGATTGAATATTCTAATTTGGGTCCACCTTAACTTTTTCATCAAATTTATTCATTTCTTCAACTTTAGCTTAATTATCCTATCCTAGTGATTCAGTGATGATATTTTAAACAAATTTTTCTATGTTTGATGAGGCTATTTCTTTTTTTTAGGGGCTTAAACTTGAGTGACCACCTTAACCACAACTTACACAACATATTCAAAGGAAATAAGATCATTTGAGGCAAATATTTCTTCATCATTACCCTTGAATTTTACTCTTTAAGGACCCTCTTATGCAAATAAACTAACCATTGGTAACTTTACTGGGGTCTAGGGTCTTTCCCTCAGAGTTCTCTACCAAATTTTCACTTGTGGAGGAGTGAATTCTCATTATTTCTTCACAACCTTAGCAATTAGACCATTTTTACCTAAGTCTTCTTCTTCTTCACTCATATCTCTTAACCTTTGAGCATATGAGGATTGATCTTCTTTTCTTTTCAAGGGAATTTTCTTAGAAGGTAGGTATTTGAACATAAATTCCTTCCTTTTCCTAAGACTCCCAACTAAAGGTGATAGATCCCTCTTGAATCTTTTCTTCTTGGGTTGATCTACCTCTTAATCACCTCCTCTCTTCCTTGAGGAAGTTATTTGATTAAGGATAACTATTATCTATTATGTTGGTGGAGCTATGGGTAAAGAAAGTAGAAGAGTAGTTAGACTGACTATTGGGATGGTTGTCAGGATGGTTGGTACTATTGGGGCTCCCTCTAATGTAATGGATATTAGGGTGGTATTGGTTAATATAACCTCCCTAATGTTGATCTTATCCCAATTCTTCTCCAAACTTTTTAGCTTTGAGAAAGATAGTCCCTCCTTGGATTGTGATGTAGATATGGACTCCACATCAGTTGGTTTGGTAATGTTAATATAACCAACCTTGATTTTTTCCTTTACACTTCACCACTAGTGGTGAAGCCAAGGTAACACCAATGTAAACTAGGAGGAAACCCTTCAATTCCTAAACTTTTCTAAGTTCTTGGAGGGTAAGGGTGTCATAGGCACTAAGATCAACCCCATGTTCTTTTAACCATATGAAGGTTCTTGTCATGATCACTATGGCCCTAAATGGTATGGAATAATTTTGCCCAATAGTGAAGTCCACATATGAGATGGCCTAGGTTTCAATATTGTATTTATTATAAATTGTAGATAGTGCCTTCTTATAATCATCCATGTCCTTTGGGATGGGAGAAATATTATAAGTGATCACTTTTTATATTGTTAGCCTTATAAAGTCTATATTTTTCATGGCTTCTTTGGTAGTGAAATAAAAATATATGTCCTCATAATGTGATTCATGTATAATCACACCCATTTTTGTATTCACCCACCATTTTATATCATAATTTATCATGTGTGGCATCTTATTAATCCCATATTGGTCCATCTCTTTGTCCAATATCTTGGCCTTAGTAATAGAAGGGATTGAATAATGTCCAATTTCAACTATAAATTTGAAAGGATTGTTAACCTTATTTCCTCTATCATTTAATGAAAGGGAACCATTTACCATTGCAACTCCATCATTATTAGTTAATCATCTAGGTATCTCAACATTTTATATGGGGACCCTGACTAGCCACTTATTTTGATATAATTGAATGTTTTAAATTGAATATATGAGGTGCCATACTTATTAATTATTTATGCAGACACCTTAGACATCCTATTGAGGCTTCTTATAGGATAGAAGACACTCATCATAGTATTGAATAAATAATTATAAACTTTATAGAAGTTTTTTCTAAAGCCATCTAGAGTGATTTTTAGATAAGTCTCATATATCCCCATTCCACTGGGATCTCTTATGAGCCCATGGAACATGTTATTATGTAATAAGATGTAAATTATGTAGGAAGACATGTGGAACATACCTATGACATCCTCCTTTGAGTGGATTGTAACCTAAAGCTGCATCATCTACCTGTGTAGGTGTCACTTAAGATGGTGGCCCAATCCAACTTCTTTTATTACTTCAACACATAGATTAAAATTATGAACATCCAAGGCTCAAACTTATCTATAGTGAGAATACCATAGATTTTAGATTCCATATAAATCATGTACTATGGTAATTATTTTAATTTTATCAATTTTAGATTCTTAATCATTCTTGACACCTTTTGCCTTTGCTTGACTAGCTAGTAAGAGTTGACAATGTCCCATATTATTTTGTCATTCTTGTATGCATATTACTAGCATTCCTCAAGGGAAATTGTGATAGTTTAGGATAATAAGGAATCTCAAGCTTAGTACTGAGGAATAATGGAGTGAAAGAGCAAACAACTGATTGAATTTTATTGACAATAGTCTTGGTATCTTGTTGATACACTCTATCACATGCACTTAACAATTTTGGGTATGGGGAAACTAAAGGAAATGTTGTCACAATGGTGATATAACTGATGCTAAGATTTTATATTATTTGTGGAGGTTTTGGTTACTATAAGGCATTTTAAAAAACTACAAATTATAACCCCTAAACATTTGTATCCTTCATTCCATCTAAAATAGAAACAATGCTACTATTCATATATGTTAAAGAAGATGCCATTGTTTCTAGACCTTTTATCACAATACCTCAAACTTGAAAAAATTATCCAATCTAATCACCCTCAAAATACCTTTTAACCCCTTCAAATGACATAGTATAAGGAGCTATAATAACACTTATTGATAATTTAGAGGGTTGTATGTAATTCAAGCCAAAACTCTTTGAATAAATTACCATAATCACTCATTAGATAGAGAACTACCACACTGCACATAGCTAGGGTATGTATATATATATATACATATATATATATACATACATATATATATATATATATATAGATATAGATATACATATATATATATATATATCAACACTTACTGATAAGTTAGAGGGTTGTATGTAATTCAAGCCAAAATTCTTTGAATAAATTACCATAATCACTCGTTAGATAGAGAACTATCGCACTGCATAGAGCTAGGGTACATATATATCTCAAATATGCAAAAATAAGCTCTGAATGTAAAAGGTAAACATGAATGATGGAAAATTCATTAGTTATAATCCTTTTCATTTCAAATTAGGGTTGCTATTAATGCTTGACTATTTACCAACTACCATGTTTAGCTCTTTGAGCTTCTTTCGAAAGATGATGGAGAAGGTGATAATGTTTCCTTCATGCCATTCAATCCTCCTTAAAACATGTGGATCCATATAAGAAAACTTCACATTCTAATGCTTTTCACACCTTTGGGGTCTTTAGCACTAATTCACTTGTTATTTCCTTTGTTATAATAGTGTAGTATGTTCTAAGCTACACATGGGACCTGGGAACACCATTTGTAATTATCTTACTTTACAAATCTAAGCATTTGGGCCTTAGAGACATTTTGAATCCTACCCATGAAAAGTAAGTTAGGCAATATTCAAAAAGAGGCCAAAGCTTGAAAAACCCTGATGACCTACCATGTGTCTAACTTAGATGCTAACTCAGACTCTTTACTAAATTTTTACCTTTGCACCATCCTTCTTAACATAGACAAGGGTGAAAGATCCTTCTAATATGTGAAATTGCACTTATTACTTATAAAAGGAAATGATCAAGTCATTATGTTATAAATTTTATGAATTTGACCTAGGCATTTTCATAGGATAAAGTATTAAGAGCCCCCTAAGATAACCATGTGTCTTTGATTCATCTCATGAGTTAATTCTTCACCCCAATCACCAAAACTCATTGAAGATGTAACATGGAAATTTCATTGAGGGCCCAACACTTTTCTCCTTCAAGCACAAGCCAATAACTAAATGTATGCAAAGAGACTTGGATACATTTATATCTTTTCATAGTGAATTTTCCCACCATGAAACCTATTATTTCAATTCATATAATGAACATTAAAGCATTAGTGGAAGATAGGTTCACAGGGCTCTCATGAAACTTGGAAAATCAATAAAATACCCTAGATAAAAATATGAAAACATAATAGGTTTACAACATTCCTTATATTTTGATGATAAACAAGGCACAAATTACTTGCTATATATTTGGGATCCAACATCAGATCTTTCTTAGGGATGTGTACCCCCAATGGGTACACAAATAACATGAGACCAAATGCCTATCCATTGGGTCATGAAGTCAAAGAGTTCACAACAAAAGCAAAGAAAACACACCATGGGTGAAAAAAGTTATAATAAGGCATTAGAAGGTAATTGAGAAGGAAAAGGAAAAAACACAAGCTATATAAACATAACCCTAAATAGGGGGAAAAACATAAAGGGACTATATAACATGTACATATCTACTTAGTCTAACATGGGCTTAATCCCAAAAGTGTTTGAGGTGTCTACCATTAAATAACAGTTCTAAGATTTCTCCATCAAGATCTCTGAGATAAAATGTATGGTTCCATATTTGATATCCAATAATGTAGGGACCCATCCATAGGGAATCAAATTTACCATATTTTCCCTTATCTTCATGTCTACTATCCTAGAGTATGACCAGATCACCAATTTAAAAAGCTCTTGGGGTGACCTTCTCATCAAAAATATTCCTGAGCATCTCCTTAAAATTTAAGTGATTTTCTTGAACTTGTCTATGGGATTTATCAAGCTATATAATCTAGTTGATTCCTTCCTTATAGTGGTTTACTTCTCCTTCATCCTCAGTTATCTACTACATAAATTACTAAGTAGTTATAGATTAATGGGTAAAATATATTGAACTCCATAAACAAGTTCAAAGGGGCTTCTTCTAGTAGACCTTTTAGGATTCAAATTATTAGCCTAGATAACAAACTTTAATTGCTCACCCTATTTCCTTTTTTGGCATCTAGAGTCCTAATAATCTTCAATAAATTCTCATTACTAGACTTGACCTAATCATTTCCTTGTGGAATATGATTTTATCCATATGATAGATCAATCCCATAATCTTCAAACAATACAACTATTTTTTTTTCTCTAAATAATGTGGTATTATCATAGATAATTTTGACTGGCACTCTAAACTAACAAATCACGTTATTTAAAAGGAGATCAATGACTACTTGGGTTGATTTTTTGGTAGGGATTGCTTCAACCTATTTTGTGAAGTAATCAGTGGCCACTAAGATGCATTTAAGACCATAAACTTGAAATATCTAATATTTTACCCATAAAGTCCATTCCCCATTACCTAAAAGGTTTCTCAATAGAACTAGTTATAGGGGAACAGATCTAGATGCTTTCACTTTCCTAGAGAATCATTAACACTATTCACATCTCCTTACCATAGTAGAAAAATATTTGAATAGATTGTACCACCAATAATCAACCCTCATAATCTTGCATGTAGTGAATTTAGAAGTAAAGTGACCACAACACACACCACTATGGAATTCTATAACTAATTCAGAAATATCATATTCCACTAAGCACATTAAGAGGACACCATCTAGGTTATTCCAATTTAGATCATCCTATAATAGAATATACTTATGAGATATTAACTTCAAGGTCCTCCTTTGATTTTTATCTAAGTGGGGAGGACACTTCAAAGTATTTAAAATAATAGACTATATCTTTATACCATGGAGATTAGTTACACTTTGATATAACGCTATCAACAACCCCTTCCATATTATTCACCTCTATAGCCTGTAAGTTGGATTTAATCATCTTGGTGAGACCCATGCCTTTGATTGACTTATTAGTTTGTATCTCTAGGTCATATTATTTAATTTTATTGACCCATCAACATCTTTTTCTAGTGGTTTCATTCTGAATTAATATGTCCTTCATTATGTGAGGAACATAGGCCATAATCTTTAAACTCAAAATGTAGGATATGAACTATTTGATAGCCTTTAATAAAGAAAATACTTGTGTTTCCATTATGGTATAGTTTATCTTAGATCCCTATAATGCCTTGATAAAAAAGGCAATTGGTTGCTCATGACCTTCATCATTCTTTCATATTAGTATTGGAAGAATAGAATTTTTGGATACAAATAGAAAGATCTAGAAATCATTTCTATAGTCAATACTGGTAAGCACTAGGGTAGTAGTAAAATCTACCTTGATGTCCTATAATGATTGAGTAACCTTTTCCTCCCACCTTATACTTTGATTATTTTTCATCATTGATGTAATGGGCAGATTAATCTCTAAAATTTTTGAAACAAACCTTCCAACAAATTTAATCTAGCTAAAGAAATATTGAATACCTTTCTTGGTCTGTGGGATGGGTACTTTATCAATGGCCTCTATCCTTTTAGGATCTATCATCACACCTTGTTTAGACATAATTTACCCAAGTAGTTATGCCTTATATACTATAAAGTGGCACTTCCTAAGATTGAACAAGATTTTAAACTCATTACATCTGATGAGCACCTACTCCAAGTGCCCTAACTGGTCATCATTTTTCTTGGAGTAGACAATAACATCATCTTAATATATTACAATGAACAAGTTGATTAACCTGATGAAGGTTGTGTCCATTGTCCTTTGGAAAGCGGCACCTATATTCATCAAGCCAAAAGGCATTCAAATATACACATAGGTGCCCCATGGGGTAGTGAAAGCAATCTTAGAAATTTTAGACTCCTTCACTACTACTTTGTTGTAGCTAAAAAAGCCATCCAGAGTTGATAATAGTGTAGAACCAGAAACATCTTGAAGCATGTTCCCCATATTAAGAAATGGATAATTATACTTTAGTGAAGCCTTGTTTAAATTTTAGAAATCAACATAGAGCTAGATGTCTCCACTTTCTTTCTTATAGGGACTAGATTGGCCACCCATGATGAATACTTGATGGGTTGAATGATCCCACCATCCCTTAATTTTTTTAGTTCCTCTTGCATCTTGGTGGCCAAGATGGGACTAATAGGCCATTTTTTTGGTAGAATGGTTTCATACCAGGCTCAAAGGGGATATAATGATAGAACAAGTCCTCCCTATAGGCCTTCACCTCTAAATATTCACATACTAAATAGTCCTAGTAATTAATTAAAAGATTGACAAATACTTCTTTCTCTTTCTTGCTTAGGTGAGTGTCAAGCTAGATTTTCTTTGGATTGTCCTTAGTCTTGATTTTAATCTCAATTACATCCTTTGATATATAAATATCTCTAAATTTAATTTTTGTAGCTTCATCAAAGGATGCTTCATGGATAATTAATCCTCTAGGGATAGTATTAGTCTTCAACTAGATAACTTTTTTTCCATGAAAGGTTTTTTCCTATCACATACCAATACCATTGAGTCTAGCTCTATAATGGTTCCTTCAAACTCATTTGTTTAACATAGAAAACTTTGTATTTAATCATCATCATCATAAAATACTTATCAATGACCAATATTTTTTGGGATAAAAGGCCTTACTAGCACCTATACCTCATATTCATAAGAGGGATTTCTATTTTTAACTTTAAACTCTACAACCCTCTTTGCAAGTATATCTACCATCTAATTAAAATATCAGGCATGATATTCAATGTTGAAAGCATCAAACCATTCTAAGAAGTCCCATACAACATTTTTTTTACTAATTTAGTCTCTTTTGTTTCATGGAATAAATAGCTTAGATCTACTTCACCACTAATTCTTAATCACCCTTGACTAGTAACTTTTGAAGTCCATATTTGTGGGTGATCTCGAGGACAATCAGGAGTGCTTCATACTCTTCAATATTATTCATGCACTAAAAGGATAATTGGAAGGAGTATTTATAATCTTATCCATTAGGGGCATACAAGACAACCTCTACTCCATTTTCAATGTTCAAACATGTTCCATCAAAATGCATAGTCTAGATGGAGTCTTCATCCATAATACAAAATTTAGGAGGTAATTCCTCATACTGAACACTCCCCACAAAATTCCCTATGTTTGTGTCTACATATAACACTTTATTCAACTAATATTCAAGATATTATAGGACATTAAGCATTTATGGCTCCTAATTTAGGTGAACCATCTTCCCATCCAAAGGTATAGTGGCATAGGATAGGTCCATTTGAACACTACCCCCAATAATAACAACCCATTTTGTAGACAATAACATACCCCATTTTGGTAGATAATATACAAAAAAAAGTCCATACTTAAGAATTTACTGAGGTATTATGTGAGCTATACCACTAGTGCTTTAACCATGCCAACAATATATACTTCTCTAGAATCTATGGTGAGACATCATCCATATGATGTAGTTATTATTATACATAGTTCATTTAGAAAAACTAGTGGCATAATATTACAAAATGCACTGGATTAAAATATGTAGTTATGTATAATTAAACCATTAATTAGTATAATGGTATTGAATGGGTTTAAATATATCTAATTATCTACTAATATTGTTCCTAAATACACCTCCAAGTGATGTTCAGGGGATTTTGAGGTGTTACCACTTCTCATAAGGGAAGTGAGAGAAGGATCAACTTCAATACTCTCATTGGTAGTAATTTTCTTAATGAATCCCAAATATTCAAAGGCTATTATCCTATGCTCTATAATGGTTGATGCAATGGATTTACACCTGGGGCAAGAGGTCAAGCTCCTACCTTTCCACACGCAATAATGAAAACTCCCCTCTCGCCTGTGGGACCAATGAAGCTAGAGGGGAGGGTCGCTAAATGAGGGAAAGCTCCCTCTGATGTATCTTTTAGGCCCTAGTTTATCCTATTGCTAACAAATAAAAAGAAAAAAGTGGGGGATGGAAAGGGAGAGAGAGATATTGAAAAACAAAAACTAAGCCTAAAAATGAAAAGGTGATACACCAAAAAAGTGTGATCTACTCCACCCAAACATACACTTTCCACTGAGAACCAGCTCCCATACACTTCATTTGACATGAGAAAACCTTATACATTAGTGGGTCATGGGTCCATGGAGATACATGGAGGAAATAACTACTAGAGGCATTCTGAGACACACTACAGCAGCCTATCCACTTCACCTATACTCCTCTAGGGACACTTTTGACAGACCTATAAAAGGAAACTCAAAAATGTACTTGACATGCTAAAATCATTCTAAAAAAGCATTAATAAAATGACTTAACATAGAATCAAGGCATAGACACATACTAAAGATGAAAAACTTAGAATGGAGGTAAAAATGCTACGTTTTAATTCAAGGTAAAATTTTGGCAGAGCTCTGGCTTACAAGCCTGAGAGGTTTTTGGGTAGAGTTTTGCCTTAAGGATGAGAGTGGATCCATATCTCAAAAGAGAAGTTTACAATATATAGAAAGAGGAAGAGAACTTGGAACTTCTTGGGAAAGATTTTGGTTCCCTTTTCTGCCAGTGGCCCATGTGCATCATGAATGTTGGGAAGAGGAATCCACTGTTACTGATGTCATTCTTCTAGAAAAGGCCTACTAGAACCATGTTGTATAATCACCAAAATTGACTTTGGAATTCAAGCATTAATGTAAGAATATGGCTGTGCCTCTTTTCTACAAATAGACTACAGTTTGTCCCCTCATCAATGCCAACTAAAGAAAATAGGCTGCGTCGCTCGTCTGGCAATAACTTGCCTTCCCTTTGCCACTTAGATGCTTTGTCTTTTCTACTCATCTTCTTCCTACTCTTTTAGCCCTCAAGGGTGATCTTCTGGTGGATCACTACATTCCTTGGGCTCTTTCCATGGTTGGTGCTTAGATAGTTTAAAACAAATGGCTACTTCACTATGTTAAATTTGATGTCCATGCAGTCGTCACCCAATGGCTAGTCCATTTCCTTAAAATTGATGGCTTTTGAGATGTCACCATCCTTGGAAAATTCTTTTAGGTCCTTTATTGTAGGTTTTTTGGCTTCGACCTCTTTCTATAGACTTCCTTTATTGATCCTTCCTAAAGGGGAAGTGACCCTTCAGCTTCTTGAGAATAGTCCTTTTCCTTGGTGAGAGCCCTCTACAAGGGCACATACCCTTTAGGTGGGCTGAAAAACTTTAGGATTTTCCTATTAGGTGGCGGCCTTCCTCTAAATTCCTTTAGACTTTTTGTCTGAAGGAATTCCTTCAGACAAAATTTTTGAAAGAATTTGGCCTTAAGTCTTCTGTGCACTTTTGATATTCCTTTAGTTTCCCTTTGAAACATTCCCTACCCTCTGCAAGGGCATTTGAACCTAGCACTACCCTTCAGCTTTAGTATGCACCCTTAAACCAAGCTATTAAACCAAAAATGGTTCAATGGTTCAACACTATGCATCGAGCCAGTTGAACCAAGACAAATGAACCAATCCATTGAACTAAAGGCATTGAACAAAGTGATTAAACCAACCCATTAAACTAGTTCAATGATTCAATGCTACACACCAAGCCCCTTTTGGCTATTCACTGAATCTCCTCATTGAACTGAAGTGATTGAACCAAAGTGTTGAACTAATGCCGAAGCATTGAACCAACTGAAATGAACCAAGGCTGATGAACCTAAAGCCACTTGAACGTGCCAATGAACTAAGTGCTAAACTTTTTGCTGATTAAACTAGCAAAGCATTGAACTTAATGGTTGAACCAAGTTGACGTGTTGAACTAGTTCATGAACTAAGGTTGATGAACTTATGCAACTTGAAAATGACTGGCTCTGAATAGCAAGGGAAGATGGGGACTGATTTTTGGCCTATTGGGGAAAAAAATGGTCAACAAATTGGTGACTCCTAGGGGAAGCATGCCTATTATGCTTAGAGACTAGTTGCCTTGTAGTCCATTAGGCACAGAGTCAGAATGCAACTTTGAAGAAAGGTTAGAAATAGCTCCAAAGATCCAAGAATCAAACATGAAGCTTTTTACCCTACACACAAAGGGAAACACAGACAAGGCTAAAAACACTACTTGTGCAAATTGCACTTAGGGGAAGTAGGAAAGGAAAGTGAAAACAAACTACTATGTAAAACTAACTAGGAATATTTGCCTCCCTCCTAGATCAAAAGATAAACTTCTTAAGTCCCCTTCATGGCAAGAGGACTTATGGTGCTAGACAATTGGTTGAATGAAAAGGAGAGTTGGTGACCTGCTCCTCTTGCCTATCACCTGGATTGGCTTGCATCCGAGTGGATTAGATTCAAACATGCTCCAAACATATGTGTACTCTACTTGTTCTTGGAAGCTTGTTGAATGTTGGTCCTTCATGCTGGTGCATTTCACCAAGAAATTAATGGCTGTTGGCTCATCACCATAAGCCCTTTGTTGTGTATGATCCCTCTACAATGCATCATGGTCTAACTTGTTTCCTTTTGCCTGATTGAAGATCTTGTTAGACTCGTCCTCTACTCCCTCTTGGCCTTCTTGAAGAAGGGTGACTATGGTGATGTCTGAAATGGACTCATAAAATGATTACTCATCCCACAAAACGTTGCCTCTTTGTTTAAAGCTTTCTTCTTCAAGGCCTTCCTGAAGGAAGACTAGCCTATCCTTCTCCTCCTCAAAGATCAAGATCTTTAGATTTTCAAAGATATTATCCTAATCTTCCTCCAAACTAGGCTCCTTAGCGTAATCATCCTCCTTATTGAAGTAACAAGGAAGTTCATCAAACAAAGGGGGAGAGAGGTCACAATGCTTATGTTCCTCCTCATGTTGTTGTAACATCTGCATGTATGTGTGACTTGAGTCTTCTCCATTGCTAATGATGTCCTCACAAGGAGCATTAATGATGATTTATTCTTCATTATCACTCATGACAGCCTCTTGGGAAATTGTAGATTGGATCTTCTACTCCTCACTCACCTCTTGCAAAATAGGTTCCTCCTTGAGAAGGGATGAAGTGAAAAAACCATGTGGAAGAGGAGGCAATCCTTGAGCTAGAATCAAATGATTCTGCTCCTTCCACTTAGCTATCACTTTATCAATATTAGGTGTGGCCTGATAGCTCTCTTGGGAATGTGTAGATGGGATGTGTGTAGACATAAAATGTGCCATTGGGTCTAAACCATCCATCACACATTGGCTGAGGAATCTCTCTTTAGATTCTAACTCTATAATTCTTCTGAACATATCCTCTTGGAAGGGCCTTTCTTAGAGGTCACCAGCATCATCATGAGTAGGAGCAACCTTAGCTTCTTTAAGATTTTGAGAAAAACATTTCTTCTTCTCCTTCCTGCCACATGATTCTATTATTTCTCCCCAGTTTAAGACCTCAAAATTGGAATTTCACTCTTGTAAATAGGCAGCAACTTTATTTTCTCCAAGGTCATAGGGCTCGTCCATGAGGTCTAGAAGCTCTCTCTCTTTAATGAAGCAGCCTCATCTTAACCTCTAAATCTTCAATTTACTTAGATAGATTATCCTGAAAGAGCCTTTCTTAGAGGTCACCAGCATCATCCTCTTTAAGGCTCTGGGCTGGTTCTTGGCATTCCTTCCTCCAACTTAGAAGCTACACATCATGTTAAAGGACTTGGGGAGGTTGAGGAATGCTAGAAAGAGATTGTTGATGTATTAGAAGAGTCTCAAGAAGGGGGATGTGCTAGCTCATGGTATTTCCCCCAATAGAAGATTCATAATATAAGGAATTTAGAAAGTTCATCTCCATGGGGGGTTGCATTGATGCCCTTTGATGTTGGAAAGCTAGGCACACGAGATTGAGAGCAGATGCATCAGGTGAACTGGAGTGAGCAAGCACCATCTGATATAAAGGATTTGGCATAGAAGAGGGGGATTTCTTTAGGATAGGAGGGGGCATGTAAGGCTGACTGCCTTGAATGAATGGATTCCTCCATTTTGCTACCTCCTCCTCCATGGATTACAAGGCTTGAGTTTGCCTAAAGAAACACACTTATTTATACATCAGCTCATGATGATATCTGAACTGCTCCTCCAGTCTGTCAATCTCCATCATTTGCTTCACAAATTCTAGGGCCATTTCCCTTATCATTGAAGGGTAACTAGGAGGGCTGCTTGAGGTAATTCTCTAAAGTTTTTGAGTCTGATCAAAGTCATATGAAGGAATACAAGACCCATGATTTTGTACAAAGTAATTATACATACAAAAAGTGACTTTTGATGGCACCAAGCTGCTTAACTAGCTGATTTAACTCAGAGTCACCATTGGTGTTGACGCAAAAGCCTCCAAAGGCTGGTTGGTTAAATAACACACCAAAAATTCTTTAACTCTTTGGACACAACTTGTCCTAGTTGGTCCCATCAATTGTGCCAAAAATTATTGACACAGTGGATTTGCACCTAGGGCAAGAGGCCGAGCTCCTGCCTTTCCACACGTATTAATGGAAACTCCCCTCTCACCTGTGGGACTAGTGAAGCTAGAGGGGAGAGTCTCTAGATGAGGGATAGCTCCCTCTAATGTATCTTTTAGGCCCTGGTTTCTCCTACTACTAACAAATAAAAAGAAAAAAGAGGGGGATGAAAAGGGAGAGAGAGATACTAAAAATAGAAACTAAGCCTAAAAATGAAAAGGTGATACACTAGAAAAGAGTGATCTACTCCACCTGAACATACACTTTCCACCGAGAACCAACTCCCATACACTTCATCTGACATGAGAAAACCGACTACATTAGTGGGACAGGGGTCCATGGAGATACAGGGAGGAAATAACTACTAGAGGCATTCTGAGACACACTATAGCAGCCTATCCACTTCACCTATACTCCTTTAGGGACACTTTTGACAAACCTATAAAAGGAAACTTAAAAATGCACCAGACATGCTGAAATCATTCTAAAAAAGCATTAAGAAAATGACTTAACACTGAATCAAGGCATAAACACATACTAAAGATGCAAAACTCATAATGGATGTAAAAATGCTATGTTTTGATTCAAAGTAAAATTTTGGCAGAGCTTTGCCTTACAAGCTCAAGAGGTTTTTAGGTAGAGTTTTGCCTTAAGGCTAAGAGTGGATCCCTTCTCAAATGAGAAGTTTACAATATATAGAAAGTGGAAGAGAACTTGGTGCTTCTTGGGAAAGATTTTGGTGCCCTTTTCTGCCAGTGGCCCATGTGCATTCTGAACCTTGGGAAGAGGAAGCCACTATTACTGATGTCATTCTTCTAAAAGAGGCTTGCTAGAAGCATGTTGTATAATCACCAAAATTAACTTTGGAATTCAAGCATTAATGTAAGAACATGATTGCATCTCTTTTCTATAAACAGACTGCAGTTTGTCCCCTCATTAATGCCAACTAAATAAAATAAGCTACACCACTCGTCTGGCAATAACTCACCTTCCCTTTGCCACTTAGACACTTTGTCTTTTCTTTTCCTTGTCTTCTTCCTACTCTTTCAGCCCTCAGGGGTGATATTCTGGCAGGTTGCTACATTCTTTGGGATCTTTCCATGGTTGGCGCTTAGACAGTTCAAAATAAATGGCTACTTCACTATGTTAAATTTGACATCTATGCAGCTGTCACCCAATGGCTAGTCCATCTCCTTAAAATTGATGGCTTTTGGGACATCACCGTCCTTGAAAAATTATGTTAGGTCCTTTTCTGTGGATTTTTTGGCTTCGGCCTCTTTCTACAGACTTCCTTTATCGATCCTTCCTGAAGGGGAAGTGACCCTTCAGCTTCTTGAGAATAGTCCTTTTCCTTGATGAGAGCCCTCCACAAGGGAACATATCCTTCAGGTGGTCTAAAAAGGTTTGAGCTTTTCTTATTAAGTAGCAGCCTTCCTTTGAATTCCTTCAGACTCTTTGTCTAAAGGAATTCCTTCAGACAAAAAGTCTAAAAGAATTCATCCTTAAGTCTTTTACATGCTTTTGAAATTCCTTTGGTTACCCTTTGAAACACCCCTACCCTCCGCAAGGGCATTTTAACCCAACACTGCCCTTCAACTTTTATACGTACCCTTGAACCAACCCATTGAACCAACCCATTGAACCAAAAATGGTTCAACGATTCAATCAGTTCAACAGTTCAACACTACATGTCGAGCCGATTGAACCAAGGCAAACGAACCAATCTATTGAACTAAAGGCATTGACCAAGCGATTGAACTAACGTATTAAACTAGTTCAATGGTTTAATGCTACACACAGAGCCCCTTTGGGTTATTCACTAAATTTCCTCATTGAATCGAAGCAATTAAACCAAAGCATTGAACCAACACTGAAGCATTGAACCAACTGAAATGAACCAAGGCCACTGAACCTGAAGCCGCTTGAACTTGCTGATGAACTAAGCACTAAACGTTTTGCCAATTGAACTAGTGAAACATTGAACTTAGTGGTTGAACCAAGCTAAAGCATTGAACTAGTTCATGAACCAAGGCTGATCAACTTATGCAACCTAAAAATGACTGGCTCTAAATAGCAAGGGAAGAAGGGGACCGATTTTTGGCCTATTGGGAAAAAAAAATGGTCAAAAATAATTTTGAGCAATTCCACAAAAGGCACTATGACCTTCAATTGACTCAATACATGGGCCATGTCACAAAAACTATATTTAAGAAAAAGAGTGTTAGCAGGTAGGCTATTGACACTTTCACTTGGGATATACCCCTCAAGAGTTAGGGGAAAAAAAGTAGGAAAACCAACATTTTTAACTTCACTCTTCAAGGGTGGCTTTTTGAGTTCATCCTTCTTTGGAATTTTAGACAATAGGGGATTTTTATTCTTGGTTTGGGTACCTTTTGGCTTAGCATTATATAATGTATAACTAGGCCTGGTAGAATTTAGGACCTCTTTACCAAGTCTTTATCTTTTAAAGGAACATTTTGATCTTTACTTCTCAAATTTTACTCCTTCTCTTGTTAAATTTCTATGTGGATCATCAATTGCTACTCCTCAAATGATGGAGGTGAATTTTCATATTTCTCTTTCATCATTGATCTTAAAAACTCAAAATCATGAACATGCAATTCATATTCATGTATCATATTTATCTCATAAATGAAGTATTGTATTTGGACCCTTGCCTTTTCAAATACTCTCTAGAAGGTTTGAGAAATAGTATCACTCATTGTCTCTATATATGGAGAGGAAACCATCACATTTATCTCATTAATTTATAAAGTAAAACATTCATAAGCTAGAGTGTCTTCATAATCAGGAACAATTGAAGCACTCATAGCTTCCTCTTGGAAGGTGTAACTTTCCATCTCTTAGAATTAAACAATATAAATGTCAGCTTAATTAGATGAAAACTCAAAGCCTTCTACACCTTGACCATCACTATCACCTATATTACATGGAGTATGAGGAAGGAATCACTTGTCACACCATTCAATATCAAATTTGACTACATTGACCTTTACATCTATAGTATCTGGTACCCTTCCACTTCCCTAGTTATAGTTTCTCTCATGTTTGTCATCCCTTTCAATCCCCTTTCCTTTGTCATTATTCCTTCCTTTGAAATTTTTCCAACCTTGACCCTGGTCCCTATGATGATTTCTTTCCTCTCTCTTATGATCCCTCCTATCATCATGGTTACAAGAACTCTGAGATAACCCCTTTTTTGATCTAGCTAACTTCTAAGAAATTTCTTTCATAATGGTAGCTACAATTTTCATATTTTATTCTAGATATACATTTTTATGGGAGGTTGGAGGCTTTTTAAGATTCAATAGTTTGACATTAACCCTCTTGTTCAAAGGCTCACCCATAAATTTGATATTATGCTCTATTTGGATAGCCAAATTAAAGGCTATCCTCATATTTGTGAGAGATTTGTCTCTAATGTAATAGGATACCTTATTATATAACGCATCAAAATATTTGATCAAATAAGTAGAACCACTAGGTCTTATGTCTTTTGGCAGCCTTCTTAATAACTTATTGAATGTTGAATTAAAATCTTTAACACACTCATTAGGATTTTTATTGAGGTTTTCAAATTTGGTAATCAAGAATCTAGGATCAATGCTATCACCAAATTTCATATTAAATGCATTAATCATGGCTTTCCATGTGTCTATGGATCCATGAGCAAGGGATTTAAACCACTCTCAGGCCTATTCTTTTAGTCTATTCACAAAGATATTTATACACACATCTTCTAGATCAATTTCATAGTCTTCAATAACATTTAAGAAAGCTTTTAAATGTTATTACATAGACATGACATTATTCCCTTTGAATTTAAGCAATATATTTGTAACTTTAAAGGGAACATCATTAGGAGAACTAGGCATATTAGTAGTGTTGATAGGTCTAAACCTTGCAATCATAAATGGTCTACATCTATTACCCAAACCTTGATCTTATTCTCCACCATTATCATTGCCTACATCAAACCTCCTTCTTCTCTGATCACAGTATCCCATCTTTGAATTTGAATATGAATATGAACTTGGGGATAGATTTTAATGAATACTATAATGAGAATTTGAAAGAGGAGAAATAGAATAATGCCTTAATGGCCTTGCAAGAGGAGAAAGACTTCTTCATGGAAAAGGAGCTTGACTTACAAGGGGATCAAATTTATTTGAAGTGTTTTGATATCCTTAAAATAGAGGGATATTTGATAAAAGGGGGTAAATAAAATTTGGGACAAATTATTAGGATCTTACTTGATTACCTAATTTTTTGCCTACAATAGGCTTCCACACTTGTCTCCTTCTGGATGGATCTTTTAACTCAAGGATAAGCTTTTTATATGGATATTTTTTAAAGGAAAACCTAATAACCTTAAAAATTTTACATATAAATAAAACTCTTCAAGATAGATAATATTACATATAATAAGTATTGATATTAAAATTTTTAATGTAATGGAGTCACCACTAAAAGAAAAAACTTCTTAGATCATAATAAATATAACTAATAATATCAACTGATACAATGAAAAATTTCAAATACTAAATATAATACCAAGAACATTTTAAAACTTCTTATAACATAGGGGTGAACATCATCAGAAATAGAACCAAAAAGGCTATTGATTCTTAGCTTTATACATCATTAATCCTATCTCTACATGGGTTTTGGAGTGGCAAGTAGAGGATGAGAATAGCCCAAGGGAGTTTCATTATATCCAAGGAAAGTGGTGTTATCATCAACTCACTAGGATTGGATGGTGGTTGAAAGGTAGCTTATTGCAGATGTTGTTGGATTTTGGCATGTTTTGGCTCTATAGGGGTGAACATCATTAGAACTAGAACCAAAAAGGCTATTGATTCTTAGCTTTATACCTCATTAATCCTATCCCTACATGGGTTTTGGAGTGGAAAGTAGAGGATGAGAATAGCCCAAGGGAGTGTCATTGTATCCAAGGAAGGTGGTGTTATCATCAACTAACTAAGATTGGATGGTGGTTAAAAGGTAGCTTATTATATATGTTGTTGGATTTTGGCATGTTTTGGCTCTATAGGGGTGAACATCATCAAAAATAGAACCAAAAAGGCTATTTATTCTTAGCTTTATACCTCATTAATCCTATCCCTACATGGGTTTTGGAGTGGCAAGTAGAGGATGAGAATAGCCCAAGGGAGTGTCATTGTATCCAAGGAAGGTGGTGTTATCATCAACTCACTAGGATTGGATGGTGGTTGAAAGGTAGCTTATTGTAGATGTTGTTGGATTTTGGCATGTTTTGGCTCTACCTAAGCCAAGGTGAGAGTACCTAAGGCATAACATGGAAAGGTGGAAAAGGTTTTCAATGAAGGGTTTCTTTCAAGATTGAGAGAACATGTGAAATTTTGAACAAGACATAATCACCCTTACATAGCCCACTTAGAGAGGTTGTCACATAGACTGAACAAATGTCATGAAGTAGACATAAGGTACTAAAATTAAAGGTATATGGTGGAAATTGGTTGAAGCTTCCATGTTATTATAGGATGATCAAAGTAGATGTAGGTAGATGGAAAAGTCAATGCTAATTATTTACAATAATAGGCTCAAACACACTTTAGATATGCAAAGGAAGGGTGCATCTAAGTGTGAGAAACATGTAAAAATGCAATGAGATAACATCACTTGCATGTATATCCACTTCAAAATAATCATAGGAGGGTGATTATACAAGGTAAGATAGGGTAAGACAAGGCATTTCAATTAATAGAAAAGAATGTGGAGGGTTAATGAATGAGCAAAAATAAATTTAGTAAATTGATATATCATCTTCACCAAAAAATGCATTATATATAAGAAACAAATCAAATGAAATCATGCACAAATGATCCTTGAAGACTAAAAAGCAATATTGTGAATAATCCTTCAAAAATTCATTCCAACTGAATCTATGAGCTTAGAAATACCCTTAAAATGTCTATCAACACCCTATTCCCAAATATTAGTGCAAAAAGGATTGTAAAACCTATATATAAACTCTAAATTACTACCATAAAGATGAATACACTAGAGAACTAATCTACTAAGCATGTAAAATAGAGCTATATACATCAAAAATAGGAAGAGAATGAAAACCATTGATAGATTTCATTAATCAATAAAATGGAATGTGTTCTGAATAACATATAGAATAACACTTTGCAATACAATTCTATAACAAGGGAGACATATATAATTCTCTCAAATCTTTCCAATTATTTTATAGTAGAAACCAATTTGGCACCATAAAGATTACATAGAGAGAAATTTTTGAGGTTATAACTCTTGGCTCAAAATTTAACTAATCACTGTAAAGGGAAAGACACCCTTTACTTATATAATTGATATAAAAATAGCATATTCCTAAAGATGCTCCAAATTGAAAATCATTTCATGGTCCTAGATTATGTTAAACCTCATAACAAATATGATTCCTCAAATATACTCATGCTCATGTGATGATTGTAAGATTGATCCTCCACTTCACAAGAATATTTCTGGTTATCTATATGGAGGAATATCTCACAAGGGACAAAATAGAATGTTTGTCCACTTGCATAATATACAAAACTTTCCCTTTCTTATCCACATGATTATACAAAAACTAACTAAAAGGTATGTGCCACTAATAGGTTGAGTACAATAGTTTCCCAATGGGAAATGAGAAGAGAGAAGAAGGGATGGAAGAGAAGAAAGAAGTGGCACTATCTTAGAAAAATTGAAGTATCTAGTTATACTCCAAAGTAGATCTAGATGAAAGAATATTTTTCTAATTTGTTCTTATACTTTCTATATCCTTATATCATAGGGTCAAGATTCCCTTGGTCTGCGCCTACTTGATATTTGAATTTTACTTGGTATTCTTCAAGAGAGGTATAAATCTTTTGAAGAATGGTTTATTTTCATCTAATTAGTTACTTAAGTTAGTCATAAGACTTCTCAGGTTACACCATCTACTTTATTTTTTCAACATCAAAGGACTCTTGTGGTGCATCAATGAGGATTTTCAAAGCAGTGTATATTGTCTCTTCCTTAAAATTACTTGTACCATCAAGGCTTAACATCTTCCTAAGTATAACATCTATCTCTCTTATTGTATTATTGAGGGAGTTATCTTCTCATTTCAAGTTGAAGATGCCATATTTAAGTATCATCAATCAATGCTTGATGGCTAGTTGACATTATTTGGGATTCTTTTGATCATTAATAGCAGTGATCCTTTCTATTATCAAATTATATGTTCCTATTTTGTAAATCTCATCCATTTTCTACTAGACTCATTCCCAATTATTAATGTCCATCTCATAAATAAACATTTGGGCATCACACTCCATCTTACTATACACTATATTGTTTAAGAATATCAATGCTGAGTGGACTAATTCATCCCTAGTTTTTAAATCCTCTTGCCATTTTTCATTTTCCCTTCCTTTAGATTTTAAGTCATCAATTTATCTAGAATCAAAAGAGTCTAATGAGAAAAGAGTATAATATAGAGTGATACTGGTAGTTAGAGTTACTACCTTAGGCTCACTTGGAAAATTTTGAAAGTACTAGATCATAGAATAATTTTTTTCCTTTAATTCCTCCATGGTGGCTTTGACCTATCCATTCCTTTAGTCACCATGTTTTCCAAAACCTATGAGTTGTGCCTCAGCTTAGTCATTGATGGCTCCCCTAGTTTGTAGCTATAAATAGTGTAACTCTTAAGGGGATCATCTTTACTTAAAGCATATTGTGGGGTGATGGATATCTATGCACTTCTTTCTCCCATAAAATTGAATATGGTTTTGGAGTGTGTTTTGGCCTTCTTGGGTGGTTTGGCCTTATATGCCTAAGTGATCTTTACTACATTAATCTCCCCAATTTTTCTCATGATGTCATTATTTTGTTTGACATAAACCTTTAAACAAATAAGGGGTATGGTCTAAAATATAATTGATGTATCAGACATTTATGCAAGCCTTAAAATAGTGAAAGGTGGTGTTTCTATCTAATTTTCACTTTTTCTTAAGTGTGAAAAGAAGAAACTAGTTAAGATGGGTGTGGAAGAATACCTATTGAATGTGAATGCATAGAATATAAGTGATTTTAGAGAGATACTCTTTGGTTCAAGAAGATTAATTTTAAATAATAAAACACTAAAATAAACTTTTTTTTTAGACAAGAAGAAGGGTGGATTTCCTAGCATGAGCTAAATCCTATAAACGAAAGTTTTCTAAGAGGCTGCCAATCCACCTTATTTAAAACACTTAAGTGGAAATGATAAAATAAATATATTTTCATAAAATTATTTTAAAACTTAAATAAAATACATCAAATTATATAAAATTAATCTATAAAAGTACATGCTTTGCTAAGTTAACCAAAAGGAAGCAACTAGTTTTATTATACTAATGCTGAAAAATGTTTAAGGCAAGGTTGTGGTTTTGGGTTTGGTAATTTGATAAGGGTGAAAAGAATGGTCTATTTGGGGTTTATTAAGATAATAAAATTATAGGGATGTATGGTTTAAAAATATAAAATATCAAGTAACTAAGGTAGCAAAAGGATGAGGGGAAAAGAGGGTAAAATTGGCAAAGGTGCAAGGAGGGAAAAGCAGGTAAATAAAATTACAATGGAAAAGGTGGTAAATGAGGTAAATGGATTAATATGGAAAGTAGATTAAGAGATAGAGGTAAAGGTATTAAAATTAAGGACTTCATTAAATTAATTAAATGAAAAAACAATAATGTTACCTTGAGGCTAGTTGATGTGGTTGATGTTGATGATGTGATGAAGGAATCCCATGGAAATTTTAGCAAAGCTTTGTTGCTTTCAATTATTTTCTTCCAAGATGTGGATGAATTAAAAAATTATTAACTCCTTAAAATACATATAAAATATGTTAATAACCAAATAATAACTTCCAACTTAACCTTGGGTGAAGGAAAGTGGGGGTATTTAGAGCATTTGTTGTCAATAACCATGATAAAAGAGGGAATAGTAGAAGTATGGCACCATTTCCCATGTGGTGCATGAATGAGTAAAAATATCAGGTTGGTGGAATTTCAACCTTTATCATGGGTCTCCCATTTGGGTTATTATTTCTCCCAACTTACACATGAGTCCAATTTTGAATGGGAATCATGCACATGGGCATAAATGAGGCTAAAAGACTTTTCACCACCCTTTATTGTCTTCATAAAAGTACTTAAAAGAGATTCCCCATAAATTTTCATACCATTTTCCATGTGGGTGTATGAATTATTCAAAATATTAGGGTTGTGGGATTCCCACCTTGATCATGGGTCTCCCATTTGGGTTGGTGTGTCTCCCACCTTGCACATGATTATAAATTTTAATGGGAATCATGCACATGGGCATAAATAATGCTTCACCACAATTTATAACCTTTATCTAAGGACCTAAAGAGATTCCCAAAAAATGTGGCACCATTTTACATGTGGATTCATGAATGATTCAAATGATGAGGGTGGTGGGATTCCCACCTTGCTCATGGGTCTTCCATTTGGGTTAAAACATCAAAAATGGGTGGATATATTTCCCTTTATTTTATCCAAAGCACTAAAGATGTGGACGTCCCATTTTTAAGGCCACTTTCATGTGTGAATACAAAATACATGTTGAATGATGGCCTCTTAAGAGGAAATTTGCCATATTTCAAGGGGGGACTCTTGTGATGCTTAGATGAGGTCATTAACCACATTAGGAAAGGGTCTTATGTGGGGTATGATGTCACACATAAATCCACCTCACTTATAAGCCATGTCACTTGCCATATCACCTCTCAAATCATCTTCCATATCACTTTCTATGCCACATGCCATGTCATCATGAATAGTGATAGTGGGTCCCATAATGAATAGTGATATTAAATAGTATTTTTGAATAGTACTATGTGAATAGTGATTTGGTTAGGTAAAGTGGGGTTGGTTAAGGGTTAATAAGGTTTAGGGAGTCTTTAGGGGGTCTTGAGGCATTTAGTCATCAAAAACTATAAGTGTGTAGTTTTCTAGTGTCTAAATTTTACCCCTTTTTTATTATGTAGCTTTAAATTAACAAGATATAAAATAAAAATGAATCACTTAGTCAAAGGTTTGCATGCTCCAAGTATGAGAGGAGGTGTTCCCCCTCAAACTAAAACTCAATGAGGAAAGGCCAAATTAGGTGCAGGTTTGATAAGTAGTTAGTGGGGAGGCATGAGGTGGTGCCATAAGGTAGTTGGGCATGTGAAATTACAATGGGTTCACAAAAGGTGACTAAGCATAATAGTCAAGATTATGAAAAGATTAAAGTATCTAATGCTGATAAAAGGAAGGTCAAGTTATAGATAGACATATAACAAGGTAATCAGTCAATAATGTTAGTTATAGTTAATCACATTAAGCCTATCAAGTCATCTAGATAAGGTTAGTGTTGTTCATAGGTATCTAGGGTAGGAAGTACTCCTATCAAATAATATAAATGGTTGAGTGGCAGATAAGGTAGGGCATAAAACGTGTAACATGACAAGTGTAGTCAGTGTAGTCAAAAGGACCAATGCAAGGTCATCACAAAACATCCAAAGAGGGTAGGTAAAAAATGGCCAATGTCAAGGTGGATGTGGGAAAGCAGGTTAGTAGGTTAGAATGGGGTGGTTGAGCAGACTCCATATACACTAGGTAAGTAGATGATATTTACATAGCTCCATGGACATAATGTCCAAAATGAACTTCAAGCCTAATGTAGTTATTCTAAGGTGGGGAGTGTTGGTTAACTTGGTTTCCCAAATTTGATGTATCATGTAGTTAGGTCTAGTTAAAGGATGTTGGAAAAGGTAAAGCTCCAAAGGGTGGAAAAGATGGATATCAAATAGTTTTTTTTTTGGTATAAATGGTGGATGAGATTACCTAGGAGGTAATTAGATTATTGCTTCAACTATGAAAAAATAATAAATAGACATGGATAAGTAGGTTTAATCATGAAATTTCTACCACCATTTTTAAAAAGAGGGAGATATATGCTTTACCAAGCTTTAGAAAATATGGAACTACTCAGATTACCATGGTGACCTAATGGGTTCTTTCATCATCATCTAAATAAGCTAACATTGTGAACACTCCACAAAAATGTCATTAATAGGTTATGAAAGGGTATTATTCAATGATTTTGGGAAGCATATTAGCTAAGTGGGTAAATGAAAAGTGTTGAAGATTTTAACTCTTGACCCTAAAGCTAGTGGGGTCCCAAAATAAGTAAGCATTGAGTTTTGAGGGAATTCAAAGAAAGACTCTGAGGGGTTTTAGAATATGGATTGAGGTGAATAATTATAATATTAATTAAATTAGGGATCATGTTAAAATAAGAAGGAAAATAAATGGTATAAATGGAAAATTGAGAGGGAAAATAGAATAATAATGTACGAAGATAGATAGATTGGGGAGTTGAAAAGGAAGGTGGTAGAAATAGTTCTGAAGGAGACCGAGGAGGAAAATAGTTTGATGAAAGAGGGGATTCCTATAATATCTTACTGGGTGGAATGTGATTAAAGAGTAGGGATATTACAGTTCATAAGAAAATGTAGGTTAGGCAGGGAAAATCAAGGGAAATTATTGGTTGGAAGGTAAGTTGTATGATATGGTATAGCTAGTAGCCACATGCAGGTACCCCAAATATTCCATTTGAAGGTGGTTTTAGTTTTGATTCTAACATCTCTAAAAAAGAGGTTCAAAATAGGTAAGACCATAGGATATGGGGAAGGAATCTATATCCTAATAGCTAGTGGTGTTCATGCTCACTTGTGGGTCATATGAGCTTGTAGGTGTGGTTGATTATGTTATAGAGTCATAATATTGGTATATATCTCACAGCAAACTAAAATTCAATGGAAGACATTCACATCCATAACATATATATGTTGTGATCATATAATCTCAAAATGGGTAAAGGGTTTAAAAGGGAAGAACGTCTAGGGTGAAGGGAGTAGCTAGAGAGGGATGAAAAAGAGGATCCAGACTCAACATGCCAAGGCATTAAATGAAGAAAGGGATGCAATTGAAGTAATGAACCTAACTAGATTTTATGCATTAAATAAAGGGCATGGATGACATGATAAAGTAGACAAGGAGATGTACATAGAATCAATACAACTAATGACTACACTCTAAAGAGTTCAAGGCTAAATGGGAGAAAATAAAGGGGATCCAATAAGGGATGAGGTGAAGTCAGACCAAGAGATGGATGAAGAGATAGGTGAAGAAAACACTGAGGTCACATATAAAGATGAAAGTGGAGAAGGATGGAAGAAGCTAGTCATGGACATATAGGAGGAAAGAAAAGAAGGTCAAGAAGAATAAGGAGTGTTCTCAAGATGATAAAAATGAAATGAAATGGAGAAAATGGAGAGGAAGGTGGAAAAAAATGAAAGGGAATGAGATGAAGATAAAAGATGAAGATTAGGGATGATAAGAAGAAAAAGGAAGAGTTGAAAAAGGAATATAAAGCATGGATACTCACACAGATGAAAAAGACAAGTGAGTATCGAGATGGAATAGGAAAAGGGGAATGAAAAATCCAAAAGGAAAGAACTAATAAGAAGAAAAAGGGAAATTATAGAAGTTTTCTCAAAGGATAAATACCCAAGTAGAAACTAGTTGTGGAGGAAAAAAATAAGACAAAAGGGATAAAAGGATGAAAATAAATCAAATAGGAAGAATGGAAAATGGGAAAGATGGAAAGAATGGTAAAATGATAGAGAATGGTGGTACACATAAATAAAAAGTGTAGCAACAAAAGAAATAGAAATATTGCAAGATGCATAGTATGATGTGGAATTGGTGAATAAATGAGAGTGATGAAGAGGGTGTGAAAAATTGCCAAGGAAATGAGAAATGATGAGGATGGTAAAAGAAGACAAAGGAGATGGGGGGCAAGGTTGGTAAAAACTAGAGAGAGGAAAAAAAATCAAAAATTGGGTGGGGAAGTGAGCCATGAAGCATGAATAAGGAAAGATGTTAGGGAGGCCAATGAAGCAAAGTAGATGGTGGCTTTATGGGAGATAAGAGGGGCCAATGACAAAAGTTGTTAATCCTTATGTTAAAATAGATTGACAAGCTAGAAAAGTGGTTAAAAGAGATTAACAAGTTGAAAGGAGGGAGGTGGTGATGAGATAGGTATATGGGTGGAGTAAAATATATTAGGTGAGAAGGGAAAATAAATTAAAGGATGTGGTTGAGTTGATCTTAGTAAATGAGTGCTACCTACATAGTCCAAAAATACCTCAGGCCAATGTAGTTTTCCCAATAATGGGGGAAAAATGGAAAGGAATTATTAGATGATGTTCAAATACAAGGATGCTAGGAAGAATCAAAATCTTCCTTGACATAGGATGCCCTAGGCAAGAGGGCATTGTTACAAATAAAAGCTAACGAGAAGGAAAAGGGGAGGGTAATTAGTTGTTAGTGGTTAAAGTGCCCTTAGAATTCAAACAATATCTACTTCATCAATGGACATTAGGCCAATGTAGTTAAAATGGTTTTAGAAAATGGCATTCAAACTAGCTATCCCAATTTGATGGACCAAATGGGTTGGTTTGGGCTGATGGAGAAGGTTTTTTAAAATAAAGGTTTTAGGTTTTGGTGAAGGTTATGGTGACAGTGAAGGTGCATGGTTTATATTGGTGAATACTAACCATAATGATCCCACATTTAATAGGATGAGAGACACAAATGGGAAAGGTAGGATAAATTAGAAGGGAACATAATGCTAAACACCAAAAATGGAATTAAATGGAGTTAATCTAATAAAGAGGTGCCTTTATAAGGAGGTTGTACCTTCTAAAATGGTGTGAGGGTATAAGTATTGTGTCAGCATTTATCACTATGAATCAAGTTTTATGAGGTGGGTGTCTATCATGATCTGCATAATCATGTTGGTGAAAGGTCATCATCTCTACAAGCTAAGTTTTAAGTTTAGTAGTGAAGTGACAACCTAGAAATAATTTCTTTGATGGCTAAGTAAATTTTATGAGTTAAAAAATTGGTAGCATGGTGAGTGATAAAGGATGGACCATGCCTGACCTAAGAGCTTCATGGGTAGGCTAAATGAAAGGCAGTCATGTCTGCATCCTCTATCCTAATTCCTTGGAACTGATGACTTGGGGTTCTACTTAGAATAGGCCCTAGTAGTAGGGAGATATGTGGTATAAGATATTGGTTATATATTTGGATCACATGAGGGAAATTATATAATGGGAAGCATTTGAGAGTTACCACCACAAGCAATAGTGGCAATTTCAAAGCCATGATTATTATAGTGGCCCATGGTTAGAAGCCAATTTATGTCAACTAGGATAAATATGAAAATAATTTAAATAAACACTAGGCCCATAAGGACCACAAGATGACAAAGCAAGGAAAGACATCAGATGCAGATAAGATGATAAGGGCAACAAAAAGATATCATGATAGTGAATAATGGCTTTATCAAGACAACCAATTAGATTGAGGGTGACATGTCCTTATGAAAATGTAAGTAGACATGACCATTTCAAGTGGGAAGAATGTTCAAGGGAATCAGTGACATCATATGACCTCCCCCATTGATTGAATGGAGAATCATGTCAGTAAAGAAGAATGGTCAGGTATTCTATTTAAAGAATCATTAAGGATGAATGTCTATCAATGAGTTATTTAGTTTTATAGGTTATAAGGAGTCTAGATAACTACAAAAGGTTGAAGATGGTAAATAATGGGAACAATGGGAATAATGGTGGCTATAATTAACAACCCCCATGACCTAAAATATTCAATATGGTGAATGTGTAGATCTACCAGATACTATAACATGTAATGGTGATAAAGAAATTAATGTTAGATCAAAAATAAGAGGAAAGGTACCCATAGCCCAAGATTGAGAATAAACTCTTAGCTATATAGTAGTGAAGAAGGCAAGAATTTCATTGTGTAAGATGCAAGGATAGAGAGCATGACCATTAGCTTGTCTATGGAGGGAACCCTCACTATCCAATGGGATGTGCACTAAGGCAACAACTATTGGTACTTATGCAAGAAGAGTAACTAGAGTAGAGGGATGCAATGGATTTGACAAGAGAGCAGGGTGAAAGACATATAGTAGAATATGATTCTTTTCCTTTAGAGATGAATGTAGAAGAGGATAATAGAGTAC
This sequence comes from Torreya grandis, assembly GCA_037957365.1. Classification (NCBI taxonomy): domain Eukaryota; kingdom Viridiplantae; phylum Streptophyta; class Pinopsida; order Cupressales; family Taxaceae; genus Torreya; species Torreya grandis. Next base: position 1,156,545 of record JARHVA010001696.1, on the reverse strand, counting down.
GGCCTTTAGCAATCACTGAGATAAGGAATGTTACAGATGTTAGTTTACAGAGAAATCAAGTAGAAGAATGGCTAAACATAAATCCAAAGTCACCAGACAACCAACCTAGTTCTTAGGTAGGAAAATAATGTATGTAGGGGCCTTAGGTGAAGTGTGGATAGTGTAATAACTTTTTATGTATCTTTTGACTCCTCACACCCTATGTAAAATATTGTAGATTTTGTTGCAAAAATGTAAAAAATGTGTTGGATGTCACTAGTAAAATGTTATCATGCTTAAGTTTGTGTGGATACTTATGAATGTTATGGTTATGGTTATGATTGGTATGGCTATGGTTGTTGTAATCTCACTTAATGTAAAACTAATTAGTATTTTTGTTGTAACACTAGATGGTAAAAGTTGTGATGAAAACATCAACCTAGCACATTAAGATAAGAATAGGGCATGATGTTTTGTTTTTGACAAGGACTAAAAATAGACCTGAAGTGGTATTTGCTTAATGAATATAATCCCTTCAAATTCTATTCATGAGTGGTCGTGAGTTGATAAAAAAAAAATCTTGATCACAAGGTGTCAAGTAAGCTCTAAATCCCCTAATTTACATATAGTCTAAAGGGAATATGGGTGATAGGTGGTGTGAAGGGTAATGGGAGATATGTATGATAACCTTATGTGAATTCATTTTCCCCTTTTATAGGTGGCCTAAGAATGGAAATAGACAAGTCCATGTCATATGATAGATGTAGATTGATCAATGTGAGAAGTCTACATGTGAAAGCCGATTGTATATTCTAACTTATTATGTTACTTGAGAGTCAATTGCAACTTTATATTTTGTTGTGATAGTGGGTCTTTTTCTTTATCATTGTATATGAGAAGCTAATCGATGTGAGAAGCTTCTAATATATTTCTCTACTTTTAAAAAAAAAAAACTTAACCATCCTTAAAGGGAGTGGTCTAAGCTTATTAGATTTATTTAATTCTCTTGATAGCTATCCTTCAAGGGAGTAGTATACCTTATATTTAGTAAATTTTATTTTATTTTTGGGTAGTCATCCTTCAAGGGAATAGTATACAATGCTTAAGATATTGACCCAAGTAGTATTTTGGTATCCAAATTTTTTTGGATGCAATTTTTTTAGATATGGAAAAGTCTAATTAGGTTCAGAGGTTTACCCTTATGAAGGAAAAATTTTAACACAAGAAGTTTAATGATATGAAAATGTGTGGTTCTTAAGAGACAATGACCATAAAATTCCATCTTTTTAGAGATGAAAATTATCTATGAGAACCATGTTATTGGTGGAGTTATAGTACCCACATTTAGGATTATGCTATGACTATGATGGTTAATCACATGGTTCTATGTTGTAATCAATTATCCTCAAAAGGAGAGTAGAAAGATGGGTGAAGATTAAAATATCATAATTAAGGGATGAGCTTAAGTTATAAAAAAGGAGTGAGCTTGATCCTTCTTTAATAGAAAAATGGATGCATATGTGAAGCATTGAGAGGATAAAGTTCTAGTTTTCCTTCAAGTGAGGATAAATGATAACCTCCTGATCCATACCTATGGGTAATGATTTAGGGTCCAAGCCAATTGAAATAAAACTTGCCTCATTTACTCTTCTCCATGTTGGTCATGTGTTGGTTTTATTTTAGGATGAGGGCACTAATATTGAAGTTTCATTATTTGAGATGATTATTATAAGTGTATTTGATACACTCTTGATAGGTATGGAGGTGGGTAATGGATGTTAAATGGTGTTCATCAAGTAGTTCAAGTTGAGATGAATGGTGTGATGATAATCTTCTTTAGAAATAAGATATTTTAAAGATATGTGAAGAGAGGGAATTTAGACTTCAAGAGGCAAGACTGTCTTTCCTCTGAAGACTAGAGAAAAGGGATTAACACTTGTAGAGGTTCAAATGCTAGTATGATAGGCTCTAAGGTGAATGGGATATGCAAATGCCAATCTCAATATGAAGCATTGATAACTTTGGTTAGTATTTTGTTAAGGATGTTATTAGAGGATTCTTTCTATCTATTTATTTGTGGTTGATAAGGTGAGGAAAATCTTAAATCAATGCCAAATGCATCACACAAACCTTAGACTTGATTATTTTTGAATTATTTACCATTATCAGTGATGATCTTATGAGGAATGCTAAACCAAAAAATGATATGATGGTTGATAATGTTGTCAATCTTCTCCAGTTTGGTCAAGATAAGAAGAATAGCTTCCACCCACTTGGTGAAGTATTTTATGTTTGTGATGATGGAGCTCTGCCACCTCAAATAATGGGGGTTGATTTCTCTAATGAGATTGATCCCCCATTATGAGAAAGGTCAAAATTACTTAGATACTTGGAGGCCATTAGCTAGTGAATGATGTAAATTAGCATGCTATTGGCATTTAACACACTTTTTTCCATAATCATAATAGGATTGGTTGAAGGTGGGCCAATAGTAATAAATGTGAAGGATATGTTTAGCAATTTCTAAACTGCTAAAGTGTCCCCCATAGATCCTATCATGTGTTTCCTTAATGCTATGGGAAGCTTCATGGTTGTGTAGGCAAGAAAGAAAGAGACCATCAAAACAACATTTGTTAAGTATTCACCCTAGCATGGTGTAATGATATGTACTATGAAAAAAGTATCTATTGGTGTTCCCTAGAGAGGTTGGGAGGAATGATGCCTAGGTTCATGTAGTTGAAAGTTTGGTCATACCAAATGTTGGATAGGGATTCCTCAACATTACAAATGATAGGGAGGTTGGATTGGCTATAATATCATGTGGTAAAATGGTGAATGGTGAAAAGTATTTAGTAATTAGAAGGTTGAGAAGGGATCTAGGAAGTAAGGTAGGTCATTATATCCATGAATTTATTGGTAGATCAGGGAATGAATTAGACTAGGTAATGTTTGAATGATGTTAAGAGTTTGTCAATTAAAAGTTTATATTTTTTTAAGACATCATTCTTACATTGATAGGATTTATTGACCTAGTTGACCAAAATTTGGGAATCACCAAAGACATGGATTATCTTAATTCCAAAGGTTGGAGTAGTTTAAAGACCTATCACTAGGGATTTGTACTCAACCATATTATTAGTACATTCAAATTCAAATTTGAAGGAAAGAGGAAGGGGTTTTCCATCAAGAGGAATGAGAATAAATCTACAACCCCCTCCTTGTTGGCATATTGAGCCATCTAAGAACATGGTCATTTGGTAGGTTATGTCATCTTATTGAAAAAGAGTCATGATAGACTTGTTCAAAAAGGCAAGAGGAGGTGGTTGGTGGTTTGCAAAAGGAGCTTCTACCAATTAGTTGGTAATGACCTACCCTTTAATCAACTTATACTAGAGGAATTCAAGGTAAATTTTATCTAGGATCATGATCCACTTATCCATACACTGATTTTGGTATGGTTTAGAGTGCATGTACTTTAGTGGGTTGGTATTAGTTATGACATAGGTTTTATGGTTAAGAAGGTAGTGGTAGATTTTGGTGGCCATGAAGGTCAATGCTAAGTATAGTCTCTTAGTATGTGTATACTAATTTTTGTATTCTAAAAGAGTGTGACTAATGTAGTATATGTATTTCTCTTTGTGTTGTTCATCTTAGTGAGCCAACATTACCACTAGAGAATGGTCGATGGTAGAGATATATAGGTAAAAGGGGTGGTCATCCTTAGGAGAGGTGAGGATAGGTGGTGACAAAAGGTTATATAGGCATGGGTTTGGTGATAGGTTTCTTAGGTAAGGTGGTGTGATTTAATGGTTTTGGTTTAGGCAAGATGGTTGATGAGATGGAGGTAGAGGATGGAAATATAGGTAACTTAAGAATCATCTATGTAGTGAGGAGAGGGGTCTTAAAAAGTAAGTATGAAGGTGTAACCAACAAACGTGGTGGATTTTTGGTAAGAATAATGAGCTTCATGCTCAAGGTAGAGGGAAGAGGACCCAAAATGGAGGGAAAGTTTGAGGGAGGTAAAATTTTAGGTTTTGGGCCTTTTGGTGGTATTATCTCTTTGGTTGTTTTGGTATCCAATTTTGAAGTGGGGTTGGTTACTTGGGTCTTACTTTTTATGGTTAAGCCCTTAGGTGGAGGAGAAAGAACAGTTCCTTTACCTTTGTCTTATTTTTTGATAGAAGGTTATAAAATTAGAGGTTGTGTGGATCAAGTTATCTTCTCTTGTGATCTAGATTCCAAAGAGGGAGTGGATGGTTCTATGATAGGGGAGGTAGGTGTGGTATCCTCTAATGAAGGTGTGGTATAGTGTCTTCCTTTGTTTGGGTGTCTAAAGGAATAAAAGGTAGTTTCTCCCCTTCTATTAGGGAGATGGATAAGCAGGTGGTTGAGATAATATTTTCTTCAATAATGGGTTCATTAGTAACCAAATTAATAATGTGTACCTCATAGGATAGATCTAGTTTATTGTCATGATAAGGGGTAGGAAGAGCATGATTAGCAAAAGGTTTGTATAATATGTCAAGGGTCTAGTTTGGTGGTGCATTGGGATTGTCCAACTTAAGCTCCCCCTTGTCAATGAGAAATTAGACAAGGTATTTGAAGGTATTTTACCTATTGATGTCATGTAATATGACTTGGTGAAAGGCACAATGGTCATTCTCATTATACCAACATGGTATGGGGTGAGAAACATCAAACTATTGGGGTGGTTTAATTGGTAGAAGTTGGATGATATTGAATTTTAGTAACTTTTCCAAAATAGATGGATAGGGATCCCCAAGTGGACTTAAATGCTTATGATTATTACAAGTTTTATTATTTTAATATTAGTTTGAATAATTAGAGGAGTCAGAGGTTTGGTTCCTTTGGTTCTTTTGGTTGGTAGATGGTGGTGTTATAAATTTGAGGATAATGGTGTTTGTGGTTGCTTTATTTTTAGTGTTTTGATTGGTTTGGTTGTTGGATTTGGAAGAAAAGGGCTCATTAGGTCTATAAGTTGAGTTATTTATCTTCAACTTTAACCTTCCTTCATCAATGGCTATATTCTCTAGTTTGTGAGCCATGGTAAAAAATTCATTAAAGGTTTGAAAGCTTTGGACATGCAATGTGGATAAAATATGTTTTGTACATGCCCAAGAGAAGAGATATATAATCTCAAGTTGAGGAAATGAAAAGGAAAGTTGGTTAATTAGGATTCTCTAATGAGCCACAAAATCAGTAATAGATTCATCTTCAAATTGTCAAATGGAATAGAGTTCAGTAATAGAAAATTTCTTGGATATATTGATCAAAAAGTGATCCAAGAAGTTTTCGGCTAATTAGATGAAAGAGAGGATGGAATGTTTGGGTATGGAACTATACCAATCTAGTGTTAGTATAGATAATGACATAGGAAAGGTATGGAGGAGAAGATCATCATCATGGGAAATCAAGTAGCATGAATGTGTAAATACTCTTATATGTTATTGAGAGTCTTCTTTAATATTAAACTTGGTAAATTTTATAAGTTCCCACTAGGTTAGATAAGGTTTGATGGGGGTTGAAGGGTGAATAGGTTTAGTAAAAATTTGATCATAGGATAAGAGATTATGGGATTCAGAGATGGATGACTCAAGGGTAGTCATCTTATCCATGATCTAGTTCATGAAGTTTGATTGAGGTTGTTGGGATGCATAGTCATATGGTATGCTTTTTAGAGGTTGGGCAATATATGAATATCTAGTAGATGGTTGAGATGACTTCACATATTGGTTTGTGGTTTTTGGAGGTTGGGTGGAATATATATATATTGGTATGTGGATGTTAATGGTTGGGTAGAGGTAGGTGTTTGGATAGTGGGCATATGCCCTTGAGGGTTATGAAGATAGATAAAGGTTATGTTTTGTTTCAGAGTGATTTTTGGGTTAGTGGTTGATGGATCTTTTGTTAATTTGTGGTAACATGGAGGGTATGGACACCACAAGGCTTAGAATGGAGTAGTGTTTGATATATTGGAGGTAACTAGAGGAATATGGATAGTGTTATCGGGAGGCACTCCTATTGTAGGAGAGTGATTAGTAAGAGGTATAAGGGCAATGGTATTCTAGGTTGGTGGGTTAGTTTCAAGGGATTTGTTGGTTGATTATAAAATTTTGGAAACTAAATATTGAGTAGTTCTCATGGTAGTAGAGGTATTACCCATGAGGTTGAGAGGCATGTTATAAGGTAGATCTATGAGTGGGGTCAAAACTAGGATTTGGTAAGACATGGTTCTAGGTAGTGTTGTAAGGCTACATGATTATTATTTAGGAAAGTGGAAAAATCTACATCTCTTATGACTACCTAAGTAGGACTTCTCAGAGAGTGAGGGGAGTCTATGGGTTCAGAAATGTGTTCAATGGATGAAGAGGAAGAAGTCAGTGATGGTTGATTTGGTTGTGGGTTTTGTTCCTCTAGGTATTTTTGCTATTGGAGAGTGAGAACCATATGAGAAGATAAGAAAAGGATGATATATTATCACACATAAAATAAATAAAAATAAAAATAAACAAGGAAAACAATATATTCACTAAGAGTGCATTAAATCCTAGGATTCTTTTTAATCTCTCTTTTGGTTTATGCCTTAGAAAAGTGTGAAGATGAAATTGGTTTGAATAGGTCCTAAAGAAGGTAGTCTATGTTTGGTTTTAGGTTATTTTTAGAAACTTAATATAAGTCTATATTGATCTGAGTATGTGGATTAGTACTTTGGGCTTTCTCCCCTCATGTCAGAATCTTGCATCTAGTGTTGGTGTTTAGCCAATATGTACCGATTTCTAAAGTTTATACTTAGCCAGAGAACTAAGTTGGTTATCCCCTCAATGATTAGATCTAAGTAAGATAATTGAGAAAGGATAAGTTGATTCTCTAGGTGATTAAATCCTAGTCAGGCCTTGTCTTAAGTGTTTTTGATGTTTTTGTATGCAAGTGGTTTGGTTTATGTAACATTTGTGAACTACGATTAATTCATGATGCTTTTAATTAAACTGTGTGAGTTAAAATCAAGCAAGCAGTCAATGGATGCAATCAATTTTAACTAAAACATTTTTTTTAATTTATTTGAATGAAGACAATAAAAGCTAAAATGAACATAAATTCAACATGAAAATGCAATCCTAATCCTAGGATGAATGCTCTTTTCTTTCTTTTTAGAAATGCAATAATTTTTTTTTTTTTGAAAAATTCAATTAAAACCTTTTTTTGTAAAGAAAAAAGCTTAATTTTATAAGAATTAAACTAAATTAACTTCACTAATTCAATTTTAAATTTTATAAAACATATAAGAAATCAAGAAAACTCAAGGGTACCACTAGGTGTGCCGAAATGTTTATGTCTAATTTTCTCTTTTTCTTGAGTGTGAAAAGAAGAAACTAGTTAAGAAGGGTGTGGAAGAATACATATTGAATGTGCATGCATTGAATCTAAGTTATTTTGGATATCTCCCCTTTATCTTGAGAGTATGACCTGAAAATAAGAAAACACAAAAATAGACTTGTTTGTTAGACAAGTAGATGGGTGGATTGTTTAGCATGAGCTAGATCTTAGAAGCAAAAGATTTATAGGAGGCTTTCAATCCACCTTATTTAAAACACTTTAGTACAAATGATAAAAGAAATATATTTTCCTTAAATGACCATAAAACTAAAATAAAATACATAAAATTAATTTAAAAAATTAGATGCTTTTCTAAGTTAACCGAAATGAAGCAACTATTTTGATTATACTAATGCTGAGGATTGGTTAAGGCACTGTTGTGGTTTTGGGTTCGGTAATTTGATAAGGGTAAAAAGAATGGTTTGGTTTGGGTTGATTGAGATAATAAAATTATAGGGATGGATGGTTAAAAAAAATATAAAACAAAAAGTAACTAGGGTATAAAAAGGATGAAGGGGAAAAGAGGGTGAAGGTGGCAAAGGTGCAAAGAAGGAAAAGGAAGTAAATGGAATTAAAATGGAAAAGGTGGTAAAAGAAGTCAATGGATTAATATGGAAAGTGGATTAATCAGTATATTTCAAGGTAATAAAAGGAAGTACTTAATTAAATGACTTAAATTTAAAAAAAAAAAAAAATAAGGTTACCTTGAGGCTTGTTGATGTGGTTGATGTTGTTGATGATGTGATGAAAGAATCTTGTGGCAATTTTGACAGAGCTTCATTGATTTGAATTATTTTCCTACAATATTTTTATGACATAAAAAATGATTACCTCATTCAAATACTTACAACAAGATGTTAATAACCAAAAACTATCTTCCAACTTAACCTTGGGTGAAGGAGAGCGGGGAGGGGAGGGGGTGGTATTTATAGCATTTTTGTCAAGAACCATGCCAAAAGAGGGAATAACAAAAGTATGGTGTCATTTCTCATGTGGTGCATGAATGAGTAAAAATATGAGGTTGATGGGGTTCCCACCTTGATCATGGATCTCTCATTTGGGTTGGTGTGTCTCCCACCTTTCACATTAGTCCAATTTTGAATGGGAATCATGCATATGGGCATAAATGAGGCTAAAAGGCTTTTCACTACCCTTTCTTTTCTTCATCCAAGCATTTAAAGAGATGACCCACAAAATGGGGCACCATATTCTATGTGGATGTATGAATGATAAAAAATAAGAGGGTGGTGAGATTCCCACCTTGATCATGGGTCTCCCACTTGGGTTGGCGTGTCTCTCACCTTGCACATGAGTCCAATTTTGAATGGGAATCATTCACATGGGCATAAATAAGGCTAAAATATTTTTCACCACACTTTCCTGTCTTCATATAAGAACTTAAAGATATTCCCCAAAAAAATTGGTTGAATTTTACATGTTGGTACATGAATGATTCAAAATATGAGGGTGGTGGGATTCCTACCTTGCTCAGGGGTCTCCCATTTGGGTTAAAAAGTCAAAAATGGGTGGATATAGTGCCCTTTGTTTTTTCAAAAACACTAAAGAGGTGGGAATACCATTTTTAAGGAAAATTTCATGTGTGAAGATAAAATACATGTTTAATGATGGAATATTAAGTGTAAAATCACAATATTTCAAGGGGGGATCCTTGTGATGCTTAAATGAGGTCATTAAGCACCTTGGGAAAGGGTCCCAAGTGGGGTATGATGTCTCACATCAATCCACCTCACTTATAAGCTATGTCAATCACCATATAACCTCCCAAATCACATTTAATGTCACTTTCCATGTAACATTCCTTTTCACTTGCCATGTCACTTGACATGTCATCATCACATATTGGCCCATCTCTTGCTCTAATCCCTTGGCCTTGGTAACATAAGGGCATGAATAATGTCTAATTTAAACTAAAAATTTAAAGGGATTTTTCACCTTATTTTTATTTATCATTTCATGTGGGGGAACCATTTTTTAACTCAACTCCACCACTGTTAATTAATCATCTAGGTATATCAGCTATTTATATGAAGACCTCGAGTAGCCACTTATTCTGATATAAGTGAATGTTCTAAATTAAATATATGAGGTGTCATACTTATCAATTATTTATATGTCCACCTTATACATCCTATTTAGGATTCTCAAATGATATAATACACTCGTCATAATATTGAATAAATAATTATAAACTTTGCAAAAGTTTTTTTTTTGAGCTTTCTAGAGTGATTTCTAGATACATATCATATATCCTCATTCCATTGGGATTCCTTGTGAGCCCATGGAATGCCCTATTATGTACCAAGATGTAAATTAGGTAGGAATACATGTATAATTTACCTATGAACTCCTCTTTTAATTGGATTTAAACCTAAAGCTACATCATCTACCTATGCAAGTTGTCACTTAAGATGGTGGCACAATCTAACTTCTTTTGTTGTTCTAACAAATAGATTAAAATTATGAACATCCAAGGCTCAAACTTATCTATGGTGGGTATCACATAAATTATGGTTACCATGGAAACCACACATTTGATTAATTACTTTAATTCTAATAGTTTCATATTATTAGTCATTATTAACACCTTTTGTCTTTGCTTGACTAGTAAGTAGGAGTTGATAAAGTCCCATATCATTATGTCATTCTTGTCTTCATTTTCTTGGCATTACTCTAAGGAAAGTGTCATTATTTAAAGATAGGGAGGAATCCCAAGAATGGTGTTGAGGGCCAAAGGAGTGAAAGAGAAGATAACTAATTAAATTTTGTTGACAATAGTCCTAGTATTTGGTTGATACACTCTAACACATGTAATTACTAGTTTTGGATATGGAGCAGCCAATGGAAATGTTGTCATAGGCATGATTTAACTCATTCTAATATTTGAGATTACAAGTGGAGGGTTTGGTTAGTACAAGGAATTCAATAAAGCTAAAAAGTCCAACCATTAAACATTTGTATCCTTGATTCCATCTAAAATAGAAATGATTTTTCTTTTCATAGATGTTGAAGAAGACACCATTGTTTCCCAACCTTTTAGTGTAATACTTTAAACATGAACAAATTATTCACTCTAATCACCCTTGAAATACCTTTTAACCCCCTCAAAGGACACAATATAAGGAGTTAGAAGAACACTTATTGATAATTGGAGGGTTGTAAATAATTGAAGCCAAAAATCTTTGAAGAATATGCCATAATCACTTGCTAGATAGATAAATTTCACACTACATGTATTTAGGGCACAAAAATAGCTTAAAGATGCAAATGAAATCTTTTAATACAAAAGGTAAATGTGAATGAAGGTAAATTCCTTAGTTATAATCCTTTGCATTTCAAATTAGGATTACCATTGATGATTTGAAATATGATAATTATTTAGCAACTACCCCTTTTAGTCATTTGAGATTCTTTCAATAAAGGAAGGAGAAGGTGTAAATGTTTCCTTCATGTTTGGAAATCCTCCTTATAACATGTGGATCCATACAAGAAAACTTAATGTTCAAGTGATTTTTGGGCCTTTGAAGACTTTGTAAGTTATTCACTTTTTATTTTCTTTGGTACAAAGTGAAATACGTTCTAAGTTACCTGTGGGACCTAAGAATTCCACGTGTCTTTATTTTACTTCATAAATCTAGGAATTCATGCCTTGGAGACCTTTTGAATCTTTCCCACCATAAAGTAAGTAACACAATCTTCAAAAAGGGCACAAAGCTTGGAAACCTTAAGGACCTATAACATTTCCACCTTAGATGCTAGCTAAAATTCTTGGCCAAACTTTTACCTTTGCACCATCCTTCTTGATACGTGAAAGGGTGCAAGATCCTTCTAATCCCCATAAATGAACTTATTACTTGTAAAAATAAATGATCAAGTCATTACCTTGTAAATTTGATGAATTTGACCTAGGAATTTTCATGGGATAAAGTCTTAAGATCCCTCTGAGATAACCACATGACTTTAATTCAGGTCATCAAGCAATTCTTCAACTCAATCACCAAAACTCATTGAAGATATAATATAATAAATTCATCCAAGTCCCCTAAACTTTTCTCCTTTGAGTATAGGGTAAAAATTCAATGTATGTAAAGAGACTTGGATACATTTATATCCTTTCATAAAGAATCATCCCACCATGAAACCTATTAGTTTAAATCATAGAATGAATGTTAAAGAATTAGTGGAACACAGGTTCATAGGGCTCTCACAAAACTTTGCAAATCAACAAAATAATCTAGACATAAATATCAGAATAAAATAGATTTAGAACCTCCAAAATATTTTGATGTTAAACAAGGCATAAATTACTTGGTGTAAATTTTGGCTCCAACATGATACATTTGAAACCCTACTATTGATAACTAAAGGGTAGTTTTTTAAATATTAGATTAGGTGTGTGTTTCCTTTCTTATTGTGTTGTGTTCTAATAAGTGATCTTGAAGCACAAGTGTGTCTTTGACTAGTTTCTTGTCTTGTTTGTTACTTATTATTTATCTTTCCTTATGTTTTGTGTGTTTTTCAAGGAAATTTATATGTCAAAATTATTGTACATGTGACTCCATATCCCAGTGGATAGGATTAGGGAAATGGTCATGGCATAGAGAGCACGACTCCCTTATAAAATCACCAAAGATGTTGACCATTTTTACCTTAGGATAAAATGGTTCAACCCTCTATAGTCAGAATCTTGTATAGGGTCCTTTTTATAATGTCATGGTTTATGTTGTAGCTATTTTGATGTCATTTCATATGCCATTCTAGTCTTGGTCATGGTTCTATCTAATTATTATGCCATTTGATATCTTAAGAATCATTTTAGGGTCATATATGTATGTGGTAGGTCTTCATGGTGATCAATGTAACCAAGATCATGGAAAAGGTCTTCACATGGCCTCAATGTGTTCATTTGGATTAATTAGTCATTTAAGTGATAAGAATCTCATGATATATTCAGGGAGCTAGCCTTTAAATCTAGAGGCTCATTTCCAATATAGGTACACCCACATACCTAGAAATGTTCCCATGTTGCCAAAATATGGAAGAGGCTTGAACACCACTCTTCTAGGGTGAGATATTTTTTGACAACAAGTACAATCGATTATACCACAAATGTCATATGTAGCTTTTTGATGCCTTAATACCTTTATAATGTTTTATGCTATAGTATTATGTCCACCATTCCACTAACGAATCCCCCCAAACTTATGTTAGATATTATTGGTTAGAATTTGTATGCTCATATTATTATTTTCTTGTTTAGAATGGGCATGTGCCCATTCTACACAAGATTATAATACTATTAAATGTTAAAATTATTAATCTTGTGTAGAATGGGATTGATTGATAAAATTATTAATTTGTGTGCAAAAGTAGGCACAAGCCCATTTCGATCAAGATATAAAATATCATCTCTATTTTATTACAATTCAATGTTAAGAATAAATACAATAATAAAAATTTATTATCAAAGAAACACATATCTTATTCATGAATATATGTTTTAGGTCTAATTATCCATGGGATGTTTCTAGGTATAATCGATTATACTATGAATGAAATTTGTCATTGTCTGATGCCATAATATCATTGCAAGGTTCAGTGGTAGACTATTATTCCCAATACTCTACTGAAAAATCCCCCCAAACTTAAGTTATAGAATATTGGTTAGAATGTTGATGTTCATATTATTCTTATCTTATGAGTAATGGACACATGCCCATTTTACATAATATTAGAATACTATCAACTGCCAAAAATATTATCTTGTGTAAAATGGGATTAATTGATAAAAAAATTAATGTCTTGTGAAAAATTAGGCACAAGCCCATTCTAATTAAGATATAAAATATCATATCCATTTTATTACAATGCATTTTTAAAACCAAATATAATTACACAAATTTACTTTAAATCAACTAATCATATGTAACTATGAATTCACATAACATGAAAATATTTTAGATATATTAAGTATTTTTTATTAATATCTTCAAATGGTTTAATATGATAGATAAATACAAAAAAATGATAACTTCGATGATAGTCCATCTATATATTTTACAAGTCTAAATACAATGATATACTCCATTGGTCTATTGATTTGATATCTATAGTTATGTAGGATGCCATGAGGTTTAAGTTATTATATGGAAAATAAATGTGTTTAAAACTATGTTTTGATAGAACCATAGACTCCATGGTTTTGTATAGAGTTTCTTGAATAAACTTGCAAACCTTATTCTCAGACTTACAATTTTATCTCATCCTTGAGGCAAACCAAAATTTATGAATACCAAATAAATTGTTAAGTAATTGGGCCTTGTGATTAAAATTAATGATGTTTATTGAAAATATTGGTCTCAAAGGCTTTCTATTATTTAAGGTAACTAGTGGCTCATTGGGATTTATGTTTTAATTATATATTTTCTTGAGTCAATTCAATGATGTTATCAGTGGTGGGATGAGTTACAATAGTATTTAATGATGTCTCCATTTCATTTGTAAACTTATATAGTTTTACCATGAAATTATTTTTTAGTTATTCTAATTATTTAATATCAATGATTAGTTTTGATATTTATTGATGTTGCTCCAAAAAAATTTCACCTAGTGTAAAAATACTAACCTCTCTATGCTTGTGGGATCTTTGGAAATATTATACTAGGTTGTGGCTTGGTTTAATTATTTCTCAAGGATGTATAAGGCCTTTTTTTTCCTCTAGTGTTACCATCATCCATCAAAGATTGAAATAAAAGTATGAAATGACATCTAATATTACTTTATGCAGAGAATCAATATGTTGTTTGACTATAGTGTGGTGTTTTTGGTTCTCCTCTAAGGGCTTTGTATCTTGTTCAAGTTTTAACTCTTATATTTTAGTAGATTAGATGTTTTTTCTCTCTTCCTTGGTGACATAATTATTTTTAATAAAAAAATTCAAGGATTTATGAATCATTGAGTGATTGATAGATTTTGATCTTCTTCAAATTATGGCATTGCTTTCATAATTTCTTGGATGGAATCTTGTAGTGTTTCCTCTAATTTTGTGTATATTAGCATCCAATCATACTTTGAATTTTTAGGAAAAATATTTCCAAAATACCACTTTTTACTATAGGTCAATTCATGTAACGTGATATTAGTTCCTTTTGGCATGATGGAAGATAAATGGATGGTGTTGAATTTTTTATGTTGGGCAATTTTTATTTAAATTTGGGATATGGAATATTGGGGGTTTAGAGTGAAGGTGGATGAATTGATGGTAAATTTTTGAGTGGAAGTGGAAGGTGGAGTGGAAATTGGTTTCTTGAGAAAATATGGTGGTTTTTGGCATTTAGGAAAGTATGTTTGGATTAGCTTCTACTGTGGATTACTTTTGTGTGTCATCGATGTTTTTGCTGGAATCCTCAGCCTTATTCTTCTTCTTTTGTTCTTAAACTACTTGTTTATTTTTTATTCTTCATATTATAGGGTGGAATAATGTACAACATTTTTATTTTTATTTTCTTCATCTAGGAGAGTGGCATCCTCTGTCACATTTTTATTTTTATGTTCTTCATTTACTTTATATTATTTATATTTTTCTAGTTTCACTTATTTTTTATCTATCAATTCTATATTATTTTCCTCTTTATCCATTTTTTCTTTTTCCTATTATTATCTTTCCTATTGTTATTTTTCCTTCTATTTTTTTCCTTTGTTTTTATTTACCGCTAATTCTTTTTTCTATTATATTTAGTTACAGTGTCTTTTTTATCCTTCGTGGTTAGCTTCATCCTTTTCTTTTGATGTGGCCTGATCATTGTATTTATTTTATTTTCCCCCTTTTTATGCCTTTATCTTGGCTAAGGCTTCAATGGATTCTGTTTTATCTTTATCCAAAAATGATATCCATGACTTGGTATATATTTATTTCTTCTTCACTTTATATATACGATGATGTATAAAAGACATCAATGGGGGGTGGGGGGTGGGGTTATTCATAGATTGGATCTAAATGTTTGGGTATGTATTAATCCCTTGTGTTCTTTTATTTTTCTTTACTTTTGGGTGGTATCTCATTTATTTATGGTGGGGGATGTGTTCTTGGTTTTATTCTATGAACAAACCCACCACCCATGATTAACCATATATTTGGATGGAATAGGCTCACTTGCCTTTTTTAGGTACCTATATAGTCAATGGTACTTCTATAAATACTTAATAGACTTACATAAGTGGCACAATGAAGTCGATTGAGACTATGTAACCTATAGATAAAAGAGGAAAATCATATATAATATAATGAAAAAATGAACAACATAATACTTAACAAAAAATTAGATGAAAATGTGTAACATAAGTGTGGGGAATGTCATAATACATATATTGTCTCATTAGGGTACTGAATTAGGCACCAAACTATCTTGTACATGAAAAATACAAAACATGCCACAAAGAATATATTGTCATTAAAATGTTAGTTTTTAAATGTGAATCATAAAATCTATAAACATATGGATTAAAAACATGAAAATAAGAATTAATTAAAATAATATGTTAAAACTGGAAATATTTTAAACAAAAATGGCTACTTACAGGCCCAATATTTTCAAAAATTTACCAAAAACATATTCATTTATCCCAATTAATTTAAGAGATTTTTAATCTCTAGACTACCTATGATAAATTTGAGAAAATGAGTATTCAGAATATAGAGCATAAGATGAGGATAAAAAATATACCATCTAGAAGTGGATGTGGGAAGGGATAAATAGGTTATTATGCATTTTTCCATTTCACCCCAATTTTGAAATTATGTCTAAAACTCATTAAAAATACTATAAAAATTGGAATATTTATCTTAATCATGCTTATGAAGGGGTATACTAGGTATTTGTAAGAATTTTCATTATTTAATTATAGTTTTTAGCATTTTATGAGGGTTCTATAAGGACATGGATGACTAACAAAACCATTGCATTAGTAATAAAACCATTGGTCTTTACATACCAGTGGTTACAAAACTATCACAATGGAAGTGTAACAACTATATTATATAGATAAAGTGGTTACAAAATTACTTATCTATGGCGATTATGGAATCACGTATGTTAGTTACATAAGTACCGAGGATGGTTATGTAACCACCTATGGTAGTTGAATAACCATTTTCTAAAAACATGGGTGGTTTCATGATTTTGAAACCAAAGGGTAAAAGGTATATTTCCAAAGGGCATAAATGATCTAAGGGTTGACTTGGGATATTTTATATCTATAGGGATAGTATATATGTTGGAGTAGATCTTGAGATTAGGATTAATTCCCCTTATTCATGTCATTTTTATGGTAGATGAGTTATTTATTCTTGATCAAGTGAGAATTATATAGATTGCATAGGTGGGGATTATCCCCATTAATTAGGTTATTATGTGACTTGTTCTCCTACGAAGCTATAAATAGTAACACTTTTACATTCCTTCAAACCCAAGAGAGTGAAATATCACTCTTACAGATGTTTATAGAATCACTAGACCACTAATAATAGGTTGATTAGTTTCCCTTTAGGATGACACCTGTATGGATAAAGTAGTGGGTTGGGCAAGCCATTTTTGAAATGTAATCACACTTGATGTGGGTAAAAGGAGTAGAGTGTGGCTTTATAGGATTGAGGAATCAATGACTCCCAATCTATAGAAGGTGATCATTGGTATCCTTCCCTCTTAAATGGTGGGATATAAGGGTGTTAAAAGGTTAGTGTACAACTAATCCTAGATCATCTACCAGATAGGGGAGAGGAGAGATAAATTCTCATGAGGATAATATACCTTAAATCACACCTATAAGGACTTGTACCATGTGGCTCAACTAGGATCACTCTTGATTAATCACCCCACAGTGCTCATGAACTAGTTATTTAAGAGGATGATGTCATACTAGAAGAAAGTACATATAGAGGATTTAGTGGACATTATGAACTCTATATGGATAGACTTGGCACTTTTTCATGCCTTTCCCTATGCTATTAGGACTCTTAAAATAGAATATTTGATATTCGTTCCATACCAATGCATGGTTGGGATATGGGATGGGGAGGCTACTTATCTTTGGGTGGTTGTTGGGGACATCTAGGTTTGAGATAGAATTGTTTAGGTTGAGGTACACCTAGTGGACAAGGTTACTCAATATTTTTCTATGCCTTATGTGATAAACCTTCTAGTTTTGATAGTTGTTAATAGAGGCATGGGAGAGGAATAATTAGGGTGAATGGGGTGGTTGTCTTGGCACCCACTTGTGCATGGGGTTATTATTACCTATTTTTTTTAGATAGTATAAATGAAAGGATCACATGCTTAGTAGGTTTCTAGAGGAAGAGGATGATAAAAAAAATAAGTGGTTCCACCACCACCTCCACTTCAGTAAGAACTTTCATAACATAATCAATAATAACTAGCATGAAAAGATGATGATGATCCTAACTAAATTAAGCTTGATGATTACCTTAATGTAGATGAGGGAGAGGTTATGGATTATGAATCTGATTTGGACTAGCATGAAGATTACCTAGGAAAATTATTAATTTGTGCATTTCATCTTATTACCTATTACTTATATTTTATATTTTATTACTTAAAATATTTTAATTTAATTTTTGTATGAATAGTTCTAACATCAATTCCTCTAATTTATGACTACATATACTTATACTAGATGGAGGTCCATGATCATGGATATCTTGATCAACCTATTTCAACAAGGCATATATATGTCTAGAGATGATATTCTTACATATATTGGATTACTTATCAGGATAGGTTGGAATATTTATGTCTTTGATCCAGTCTACCATGATTATGTCATACTAAATAGGTTAATGGCAGAGAAAAACACTTGTGATGTGAGATCCAAAAGAGCATAGACTTATTTTACATGATGTTATTTTGTGGAGGTTGGGGTTCTTCTAGCTGATAGATATGAGGGATGGATTTGCAAGGAGGTGTCAGTGAGAGGATAGATATGACCCTTTAGGATGGAGAGATAGTCTCCAAGGGTTTTTC
Source organism: Torreya grandis (assembly GCA_037957365.1). Classification (NCBI taxonomy): domain Eukaryota; kingdom Viridiplantae; phylum Streptophyta; class Pinopsida; order Cupressales; family Taxaceae; genus Torreya; species Torreya grandis. The sequence continues at coordinate 1,138,117 of JARHVA010001696.1, read as the reverse complement.
TAGAAAGAGATGTCATAGGAGACATAACCCATACCACTCTTATATATATGGACCTTCTTAGAGGAGGAGGACAAGATATTCAAACTGTTATCATATCTTTTTGATAAATTTTTAACATTTGAGACACATTTTTCCTCCATGTAGGTGATTGTATTTGAGAATGATGTAAAAACATAATAATTATATAACACACACACACACACACACATACCTATATAAATATACATACATATTTGTGTGTATGTGTATATATATATATACATATATATATATATATATATATATATATATATATATATATATATACATTTGGCTTACCTTTTGGTCACTTGTCATGATGTGTTATGGCATTTAACATCCTTGATTTTATTTTGAATTTATGTACTGTAGATGACTAGGCATGTGATGATATATCATTTACCTCTATTTTTTTTAATAATGTTATGGATAATGCATAAATATAATGTGATGGATATGTGTGGGTGTGCGTGTACACACACACAAAGATATATATATATATATATATATATATATATATATATATATATATATATATATATATATATATATATATATATATATATATATATATATATATATCTTTGTGTGTGTGTGTACACGCACACCCACACATATCCATCACATTATATTTATGCATTATCCATAACATTATTAAAAAAAATAGAGGTAAATGATATATCATCACATGCTTATATATATATATATATATATATATATATATATATATATATATATATCTGTGTGTGTGTGCACTAACATATGTCTTTTAGGTGATGACCTAGTTTCTTCATTTACAAAACCTATGACTTTAATTTTGTAGCAAGGAATGAAAGGGAAATAGGACAAATGTGAGATGATTAAGACTAAAAACATAGATCAAAATTTCATAGGAAAAATGAAGATTACCTAGTACTCACAATCAAAGGATAATATGTAATTATTGATAGAATTACAAAACACTAATATTATCAGTATCATCTAGAGATAACTAGTCCTCATAAAATTGATAAATGGAAGAAAGTTACCTTTTTTAACATAGGCATATAGACAAGCTTTTTGAATACCTTCTTACTTGGAGACATTATTTTTCAATATTTCCTTTGCATTTAGATTTTATTTTTCTTTATGACCCCTATACTTAATTTCATGTGACTAGTAATACACATGGGCTCATCACCAAAGGATATATGTAGGCAAGTAATTGCATCTCTCCCTAATGCTAATCTTACACAACTAGTAAGATGTGAGGGAATAACACCAAATTTCAACAAGGGAGATAAATGTGAAATTTGATATTTTTGTATTTGAATAAGATTTTATTTTCATGGGAGTGTATACTTTTCTATTTCCAAGGCCTTTACCCCTAATAATTAACACCATACAACTAGTAAGATGCAAGGTCTTATCACCAACTACTAAGATAGGAAAGTAAGGTTTACCTTTTTTTATCATGTTAATGTTCTAGATTAGGTTGTAGGATAAAATTTGGTATGCTATGCAAGAAGGAAAAAAGAGGTAATTCAATCATAAGAACTAGGGAAAGAATAAATGTAATGCTATTTTGAGAGTATTTTCTATGGGATAATAGGATAGTGTGATAATGGAATGATATGATATGATACATTGTAAAAATTTCATGTTATGTGAATTAACAACCAAATAATCACCAAACATGACATTTTATATGCAAGAGAAAATGATAACAATGGAAAATATAATACAATGAGGGCCACATGACATGAAATAAATAGATATATAAATGTTTAAGTTTCAAAGAGTTCATAGATTAACTAAACTCCTTGACCTATAGAGTGCATAATAGATAGGTTCCATTATTTTTATATTTTGTGACTAAGGGCCTAACCAGTTAGGTCTAAATTTTTGGCCTTCTCCTTTCTTCTCTTCAATCTAGTTTTCAAGCCTAAGGAGTTCACCTACATGAATTTTATGCTCATATAAATTATTTTATTATCTTCCCATACAATCAGTGTAATAGATATGTTTACTTATGGTAGTGATCTGACATTCATCTAAAGTTCTAATTCAACTAACCATGCCTCTCTGTACTCTTCATGATGAAGGAGACCTTATATAGAAATTCAAAGGATAGGTATCTCTACCTCTAAGGGTATAATAAATTTAGATCCAAAAAAAATTGAATTTGGGGTTACCCTTATGGGAATTTTAATACTATTCCTAAAACCCAAAGTGTTAGATAGAGCTATAAGTGACAATCTCATTTAGAATCTCTATTAATTTTGACCAATATTGAATTCAAGGTTTTGTTAGTGTACTCAACCTATCCATTGTCATAAAATTAATATAAATAGGTTGAACATTATGATATAGTGAATTTATTACATAGCTCATGAACCTCAAGGTTTTTAAAAGGAGATCCATTGTTAGTAATAATGACCTGTGGAACCCTAAATTGTTAAATGATTTGGTTTAGAATATTTTTTTAATGAATGAACCAATGAAAACTCTTAACAACATATATTTTTCCCACTTAGTGAAATAATCCTAATTGACACACCTGAGTAACATATCGTAAAAGGCTTTAAGATAAACAAGAATGTCTAAAATAATATACTTGCATTCAATGATATAAAGGCACATTTTCTATTATGAATTAGCATATTTAGGATACATTTGGTTGATTGGGTAGTTTATGATATCCATGTAATAAGGAGAGTAACTAATAGTGGTTTTGTCTATTTATAAAATTAATTAATCAAGAATGTCAAAATCAACAAGATATTTGACTTCTAGGAAGAATCAAACAACCAATCAACAATGATATATCCCTTAACACTTTTTTGGTTAATTTATGTTAACATGAACTTGATTAGGAGTGTGATGAAACATCAAAATTTCATAGAGAGGGATGTATCTATCAAAAGAGTATGTAAGGTTTGATATCTTATGATAACTCTCATTTATTGATTAAACATATAATGTCATAACTACATGGCCATGAAAATTATAACTAAGCATTCCTTTTCTTATTAAGTGTATTGTATTTCATAATCAATGAGGGCGAACCTAATGATTTAAATGGAATTTTATTTACCAATGTCATTCTATTAGGATAACATGTAGGCAAGAGACACCTTGATATCCCTAATGTAAAGTATCAATAGATTATCTAGCTTGAGTGCCATAAGCATGGTGGAGACATGAGGAAGAGTTTTAATAATTTTAATGCCTCTTAGAAATCATATTTTCAATTTATTCCACTTTTATTATTAAGTAAGGTATTTATTGGATGGATTATGTATGTAAGATAAGGTATGAATCATCGAATAGTTCCAATCTTTCGTAAGAATGTTATGATTATTTATTTGTTCATAGGGGAAGATTTCTATGATCACATGAATATTGGAAGACTAACTATCAATCCCATGTTCTGATATGATATACCTTAGGATCTTTCTACATGTGAATTAGAACACACATTTTTTTGGGTTAAGAGCAACACTATATTTTATCAAGAACATAAAAATGGTGCATAACACCTCTAGGTGATCAATTCATCACCTTGCTTTCCTTATAATATCATCTACATAAGATTAAAATATCTTATGAATTAGATCATGGAATATATGGGTCATGGATCTTTAGTATTTTTCCCTATAATTTTTGAGACTAAAGGGAATCAAACATAAGAAAAGGTCCCCCATGGTATAATAAAGGAGCTATTACTTTGATCTTTATTAGAAATGTGGATTTGATTGTATACTAAGATTCCATCCATTAGTGATAACAAATAATATCATATTATTACTTCAAAAATGACATTGATGGAAGGGAAAGGGAAGTCATATTTTTGACATTATTTGTTGATACATTGAAATTATATGCATACCCTAATCTTACCATTCTTCTTGAGCATAGCGATAATATGGGACATCAACTTGGAATAGTACATTGGTTTGATGAATCCAACTTTCATAAGCTTAATAACTTACTACTTTACCATCAATGTAACTTTAGGCCTAATTGTGCTACATTTATTTTAAGTTACTTTTATTCAAACATCATACCTAGGTTTTTGGAAACTAATTCAAGGCTTATGCTAACCATATTAGTGTAAGATAAGGCCAAATATTTTGAGAGTTTAGTGAGTAGGTTATTGTGGTCTAATACTTATTATGTGGAGAGAGAAAGCATGAGCTTGATAATTTTGGGACTATTATTGGTCCTAATGTTAATGTCAATGGTTTGTTTAATGAAGAAATCATTAGCCTCCTTAAACACATCAAGGGCTAGGGAATATCAAGATATTAACATTTTACTTGAAAATATCATATGAATTATTAGATGATAATTAATACTTGACTTGGTAATAATAACTATACTATTCATCCCCAAGGGCCAACATGGGATAACGAGTGAGGGAGAAACCCCTCTTATGGTGAAAATATGGGACATCATCACAAGATTAAAAAGATCAATAATAGCTTCATCACTCCTAGTTTAATTAAGGACTAATAAACTAAAATTATTTCAAATAAGGGCAATTGTATGATCACAAAAACTATTATGTACAAATATTTTTTCTTAAATGAGATTACGAAATTAGACTTTAGTATAGTGAGATGAGGGTTTAATTATCATGATGAAGTGGCCATGGAGTCATCAAGATGGTTAATTTCCCTAGGGACTACCTCTATATAAATAAATTCAAATTCTTTGTCAATTTTACTCAGTGATTTTATAAAGTTGAATATGTTCAACTTTTGTTTGATAGACCTCAGAGACCTAGTGGAAACTAACTACAAGCCACCTTAGATACTTAAGTTATTAATTAATAAATGTATTATGATGAGGATACCAATAAAACATGTTATTTTTACACTTAAAGTAAAAAAATAAAAAAATGGCATTAGTCCTCCCTCATGATCAATTAGAATAACTCTTGCCCTTACTCGTAGTAAACATTTGGCCCCATCATAGTAGAGGACCCATTGATCATACATGAAAGAAATAATATCACTTGGAAAAAATTGTTGGTCTTATTATATCTCAACCATGTGAATATAAAACATATTTTTTAATCCCCTTTGAGGTTACTTGTCTTGAGACTTAGAAGAGTGATGAGACATTTCCTAGTATGGGGTGAATGGAAGAGGTTTTGGAAACTCAAAATACTGACTCTTATGGTATAATATAAAGGAAAGGAAACACTTTTAGGAAATTAAAATGCTTACTTATAAGATATGAATAAATGTAGGTAATGTTAACAAATTTTTGACCCTACAAGTTAAAATTAGGCACCCCTATATGAAAATTTGGCCTTTAGATATTTTAGAGGTAAATATCATGTCATAGAGTGATCTCAAGTTTATTCAACGTAATATGAATGCTGTTAAATTTGATAAATTTTTTGTCTAGGTCCTTTTAATTTCTTTAAGTCATGCTAATAGGTCTAAGCAAAGTTTAAAGAACATTTTCAAAGTGTTAGATCTTGCATGTACATTAGTTGTAAAAGAGGCTGATCATGTGGGTTTGTTCATCCTAGTTCAAATTTTCTATGTACTAAGTCTAATGCACTTCGACGAAGCACAAACAAAGTTGTTCATATTTAAAATATTACTTTAATTTTTTTTTTGTACTTATTCATTCAAGCTTAGCCATCCACTTCTGGTTTTCCTATTAGGTAAAATTCCTTCAGAGGAGGTGTTTCACACAAACCTCATAGCAAAAGTGCAAGTATTCTTTCTTTTAAAGGTTTTATTTTTGGGTTTTTTATTCAAGCGGTAGGAATTACCTCAGACATTTTTTCAAAATAATCTCCCCAAAAGATATATTTTCAAGTTTAAGGGGTCATTTACAACTTTTCTAAAGGTCACTTCAAATTTTTTGAAAGATACCTCCATCTTTCTAAAAAGATCATTTTCAACTTTTTCGAAGGGCACTTCAACTTTTTTGAAGGGGTCACTCAAATTTTATGAAGGAAAGTTTTCAAAAAATTTAAAGGTACTTTAAAAAAAATTGAAGGGTATTTTCATAGAAAGATGGACCAAATTTTTTTTTTAAAGGTGCATCCCAATCTTTCTGAAGGGTATTTTTCAAGTAGGGTGCCCTATTCAAAAGTGTGAAGGAGAAGACCCAATGTAAAGAGCCAAATGAATTCTCTTAGGAGAAAATGCTGAAACAAATGCTCAAAGGATTTTATTTGAGAAAAAATCTTGAAGTAATTTTTTTAATAAAATTTTCCACATAAATTGTCAAAAACAAAAATCTCAAAGGAATTCTTTCAAGAAAAGTGGCCAAGACAAATCTTCCTGAAGGACACCATTGAAGCCAAGTGCCCCAAATAGTTCTTTGAAGGATATATTCTAAGTAAAAGTGTACCACACATTTACTCGAGGGCATTTTACATGATTCAAAGGGCACTTTCCATAGTTAAAGAGCACTTGGAAAAAGTCTAAAAGAAACTTAAGTTTGAGGGAATGTTCTGAATGAATAATGAAGGTGACGGCCTTAAAATTTTCAATTTGAAACTACAAAAAATACTTTTTGTATTCAAAAACACTTGGAGGGAACAAAAGAACAAATATAAATGTAACAAATGGAAAGATCATGAGCATCTAGTGTAGACAAAACAAGTGAAAAATAGATAGGTTGATGCTTCGAGTTATTGCTAGCAACTGACCCAAATCAAGGAGCTTTAATGAAATCAACAAACATAGGTACTCAAATTATAGATAGTAATTAGAAGGAGCATTTTATACCTATTTCCATGAGCTCCATTTCCTTCAAATAGTGTTAGGTGTTGACTCTCCTATTTTTAGTTTAAAATGTTCATGGATGGTCTTTGATGGAGGTAGTTTCTTGTGCCAATTTTAAAGGTTTTATGTTACTTTTCACCATTTTTATGACTTGTTTTAGACAAGTATACATCCTGACATGGAATGAATCATCTCTCCCCTATTCATATGTAATTTTAACTAATATCCTCAAGGTGACACATGTCTGAGTGACCTTTGGAATTCATTTTCTTGATTTCCCTCTCAAAGCTATAAATATGCATTCTTTTAGCTATTTAAATAGCCTCCACTAGTTATTACAAAAACTCTAGCCAAATTTGTACTTGAAAGAATATTAAATAAATAATACAAGTTATTTTTCCACTCACATTTTTTAATATTAAGTATTGGTTCCAATCCTATTATTCTTATTTAGTGAGAGCCTCGAGTTATTGCTAGCAACTGACCCAAATCAAGGAGCTTTAATGAAATCAACAAACGTAGGTACTCAAATTATAGATAGTAATTAGAAGGAGCATTTTATACCTATTTCCATGAGCTCCATTTCCTTCAAATAGTGTTAGGTGTTGACTCTCCTATTTCTAGTTTAAAATGTTCATGGATGGTCTTTGATGGAGGTAGTTTCTTGTGCCAATTTTAAAGGTTTTATGTTACTTTTCACCATTTTTATGACTTGTTTTAGACAAGTATACATCCTGACATGGAATGAATCATCTCTCCCCTATTTCATATGTAATTTTAACTAATATCCTCAAGGTGACACATGTCTGAGTGACCTTTGGAATTCATTTAGTATTCTTTTCTTAGTGTATAGATGTTTTATAAGTGGTATATTATTTTATTCCTTCTTGGAATCATCTATTTCCCTCATAAATTTTGAATGCCTTTTTGAATCTAACATGTGAAATGTTGATGTGACAATACATAAGGAGTTGTGAGTTTTGTGTGAGGAAAACTTTGTTAGTCTTTAAGTAGCATATTTTTAGTCAAATAGGAGGAGATAAACATTGGTTCATCACATTTTTAGTTTCTTGTTTATTTTCTTTAACCCTTTTCATACACAAATTGTTAAGTTAGAGAGAGAGAGAGAGAGACCTTTAAAGGTGCATCAAGGGGAGCTAACCCCTTATTTAGAGATTCATCTCAACAAAATTGTCACCCGTAGTAAGAGAGATGTTTCCATTATTCCACTTGCATGATGATAGCTGAGCATCTCCTCAAGGGTGTAAATCTAAGTGTCAACAATTTTTGGCATGCCCAGTGGGACTTCTAAGTCCTAGAAGATTGTTCAAGATTGGTGTTTGTCTTGGTATAGTGAAGTTAAAATAAACATCTAAATTCAGTACTTGGTGACTCCATTAAAAAATTAATGTCTTTGTTTGATGATAATTACTTCTTTTCATTCTAAAGGTAACAACTAGATCTACTACTAAAGAGACACCTTTTGAGTTTGTGCAACTAAATCCATATTCCACCAAAAGGTTTAGGTTTGTCAAAACTCATCCTTAAAAAAGAGATTTTATTTTTAAATATTATAGTTTGTGTTAAATTCCATTCCTAACATCCATAATGATCATTCCAAGATGGATAGAATACAACCTTTTTTGCCTTTCACCAGGGCATATCCCTTGCATCTTTCCCAATATGATCAAATTTCAGGAGCAACCCTCAAAAGTGTCTCATCCTTTAGTTAGGATGGTCCTATTAATACCATTAAACACATTAGGAATATATCAAAAAAATTTAATATTCACATCATCACCTAAGAAAATTTAGATATTAGGCTATTGGCCTTGTATTTTAAAGGAAAAGTTTTAGTTTGGTATGGGACCTTACCTATAAATTTTATTGGCTCATGGGACGAGTTGGGGGATCTATCGACTAATAGGTTTGGAGAAAAGAGTGATAACATATCTCTATCTAAGAAATTAACCACAATAAAAATGTCATTACATGAATTCATGCAAGACTTTAATTCTATGTTCCAAAAAACATGGGATAGGATCCCAACTCTTGTGAGACCTAAACCAAACTATCCATTTTTGTAATACCTAAATGCATTAAATAGTGATGTTGCCATTATGATTTAATTTATGATGGGAATTCACTCCCTAATGCCTATGAGATATATCTAAATGAAAAAAATTGTCTTTTTCAATCAAGGAAGATAGCTCCTAAACCCCTAATGCCTTTGTTCCTTGATTTACCACCTCCTAATCAAGTTGTATTACTTACATTAGCCCCTCTTCCTAGTCATGACAAAACTACTATGGTTCCTTCAAATGAAATCCATGAGGTAAAAATTTTATTTAAAAGTGTTACCAATGAATTTGTTTCCCTCAAGAGGCAAGAATCTCAAGGTTATAGACCATAACAGCCTTATAACCAGTTTGGATGAACCAATAAACTTCCCTTTCAAAATAATGTACATGGACAAGGTCAAATTACCCAAGCTATGCCTTATCAAATCTATAATCCAATTTTTTCATCATCCTCCAAATACCTTGTTCCCACCCAAAATAATCTTTTTCAAGAAAAACCATGCTACACTTCTTTTGAACAAATTTAAAAACAAGTTGTTTATGTAAATGAGATGCATATCCAAACCATGATAATGCAAGGAAATCAAGTACCACAAGTTCCAAGTTATGAGATGTCAATGAAACATGGGATTGAAGTTTTTCAAGTCTAATCTGATTATACTCTCATTAATCACTTGGAGAGAGAGAGTTTTGTGCTATCAATTACTTGGGAAATTTAAATAACATCAATGTTAGTGTGGCTGCCAACACTAGACCAAAGAAGACGGTTGTAGATGAAGTTCAAAGAGCCAATAAGGGACCTATTTTGACCCATACATCATCTTATATGGTAAGTGTATCTAATAAAACTCATAAAGTTAAATAAAATCAAAGGATTCATAACATTAGTCTAGCTCTTACATAAGCTACTTCACAAGGCATTGGTGTCCCTAAAGATTTGCCTGAAGTGAACAATCCTCCTATCAATGTGGCGTACTATATGAATAAGCTTAAGATGAATATATAATTATGGGAATTATTTAAAGTTATAGGTTATAACTATATACTTCAAAAGGAACTACACGAATTGGGTAAGCAAGCTGGCCCACCTAGACGTGACAATGTGGTCTTAGTGAATGGAACCTAATCAATTGATGGTCAAGTAAAGAAAAATGAAAATAATCCTCCATTTTATCTCTCTAATCATTGGTGATTTCTTGGTACATAATCACATTATAGATAGTGGGGTTAAACCTTCAGTTATGCCCAAATGTATAGCTGATAAACTAGGCTTAAAGTATGAGCCAATGACTAAGGGAGTCTTACAATTAGATAGATCACTAGACAAGATTTTGGGGATAGTAGAAAATATGAATTTGATAATTCATGATTTTCCTAATTTTCCTATTCCTCATGATGTGGTGGTGGCACATTTACCCATATACTTTGCCCTTTGCTTGTCAAGATTTTTTATTACTAAAATAGGTGGGTACTTGGTAGCTAATTGGTCCTACATGGTGTTTAGAATAAAGTATGGCACTAAGGTGAAGATTGAATCTAAACCAATTCACAAATATCACTTAAAACCATACTCACCTAATGTGGAAAATGTTAACTATGCCATCATTGATGAAGAGGAGCTTCACATTGACCAATCTACATCATCTTTCCTTGAGGGAGTTTTCGATTTCTTCCTAGATGAGTGGGGAAATGAACACTATGAACATGATCCTTACAAGTTTATTGAGGAATCTAGTCTTGGGGTCTATTATATGAATGAGAAGGACTCTTTCATGCCCAATTTGATGAAGTTAAATTAAGATGTGAATGGCTTGTTGTATCTCTTCTTTTATGGGTCTAGAAGCAATATTGGGGTAGGCGATGGAGCAATGTTGGTTTTACCTTCCAAGGAGGGGTATTATTCAACCTTTAGATTTTAGTTCTCATGCACTGGTAATGTCATAGAGTATGAGGTCATTATCCATGGCCTTTAATGGGCTAGAAAAAGAGGAGTTAAATAAATACAAGTGTATGGAGATAGTGAGATTGTTGTGAATCAAGTTAGAGGGAAAATTTTGACAAAAAAAATCTTTGCTTAAGTCCTATAAGCATAGAGTGTGGGATCTTGTGGAGGATTTCAAATCCTTCAACATGACTTCTATTTCAAGAGAAGATAATAAACATGCTAATAGTTTGGTATAAATTGGAGCTTAGTTTGATGTTCCAAAAGGGATAAAAGAAGACAAGAACCAACCTCATCTAAAAGTGATTTTAGAGCCCTCCATATTGGATAATGTCAATAATTGGAAGGTGTTTGATAGTGATAAAAAAATAGCACTTTTTATACAAGAAGAATCTGAGTTTTAATCTAAGAATCATTCTAAACTACAACAAAAATATGGAGGGAAGATTTTGCAATTAAAGTCTAATAAACTCCCTAAAGGCGTAGTCACTCTTGAGAACATATTCAATGATGATGACCAACTGAAGAAAGAGAAGATAAACATATATACCAAGAAGGAAAAATATAAGAAGGTTTAGATCTTCAAATATATATTTATTGAATTTGGGAAGTTATGTACTAGCAAAGAGGAGAATACTTTCATTGAGTTATGTAAAGAATTTTATGATGTCTCTGCATGGGAGTATACTGATTTAAAAGGTTTTGATCTAAATCTAGCTCAACATACTATAGATTTAGTTGAGAATTATAAGCCTATTAAGAAAAGGCAAAGGCTAATCAATCCCAATATTGAGCCTCTCATGAGGAGAGAACTCACCAAATTGATTGAGTCCAAAATCATCTTTCCCATTGAGCATTCATCTTGGTAGGCAAACCTAGCTCCTGTTAGACAAAAGAATGGAGAGATAAGGTTGTGTGTTAATTTTGGGGATTTGAATAGAGTGTCTTTGAAGGATCATTACCCACTCCCTTCCATGGAACAAATCTTGCAAGTTGTGGCTAGTAGTGAAAGGTTTTCTCTCCTTGATGGTTTTTTTGGGTATAATCAGATTCTAGTGAAATAAAGTAACCAATATAAGACAACATTTACTACTAAATAGGGTAAATATGCTTATAGGAAAATTCCTTTTGGGTTTTCTAATTATAGAGTTAATTTTCAATGCGCAATGGATATGGATTTTAAAGGAATAATCAATGTCATTGTATTGGTATATCTCGATGATGTGACAATTTTCTCCAAGGAAGCAAAAGATCATTTGAATCACCTAAGGTAGATTTTTGAGAGGTTTAGTGAGTTTGGGATATATATAAACCTAAAGAAGTGTGTGTTTGATGTTCATTAAGTCAAACTCTTAGGCCACATTTTTTCCAAGAAAGGTCTATTTATTGATCCTAAAAGGGTAAGTTCCATCTTGGCATTATCTTTACCTAAACATAGGAAGGGTTTTCAAAGTTCATTTAGAAAGATAAATTTAATAAGGAGATTCATTCTTGATTTTGTTAACTTGGTCAATCCCTTGACCTCCATGCTAAGGAAATATTAAGTATTCACTTGGACAAGGAGGAAATAAATTTTTGAGGGGATCAAGTAAGCCATTGCCCAAGCTCCTACCCTTTCAAGTCCTAACTTCTCTAAATATTTCAACCTATATACTTAATGGAATGAAGAGGTCATCTTTGCAATGCTTACTCAACCTAATTTAAAATTTTGAATAGACTATTACCTTTTTTAGTCAAGGTTTATAAGGCTATGAGGTAAGATACACATATGTTGAGAAATAAGTACTTTCAATCATAAGGAGTTTAAATAAGTTTAGGCATATGTTTTCTAACAAAAAGATTCACATTTTTGTGCCACATACTAGTGTGAAAGACTTTCTATTGAGTATATATTTGAATGAAAAGAGGGTAGGTTGGATCACAAAGGTGATGGAATATGATGTGGAGGTCAAGACAATAAAGCTAGTGAAAGGAAAAGGGTTGTGTGAGCATCTTGATTTAGACTTGAAAGAGCAAAAAGAAGTTATTTTGGTACTTCAAAATGACTCTATGATAGTTTCACCTTTATCCATAAGAAGTTAGACACAAGACATGAGCCATTTCCTTCAAACTGATGACTGTCCACAAGGTCTTGATAGGGCTAAAAGAAGATATTTTAGAATATAATCCATTCCTTATGTACTTGTTGATGGAGTGACTTTAGAAAGGAATTTTCAAGTGTACTTGCAAGGTGTCTTGATTTAGATCAGTTTGACAAATTATTGTTTGAATTCCATGGACCAGCTGGTTGTCACTTTGCTCTAAGAACCATAGCTACTAAGATTATGAGGGTTGGTTTCTTTTGTCCTAGTTTGTTTAAGGACACTCACACTTGAGTAAGAAAATGCCAAAAGTGTGCTCTTTTTTATGGAAAAAAAATTCTATTTTCCTTGCCTCTTCATCTAATCTAGGTTGAGAAACCCTTTATGGAATGGGGTTTGGATTTCATAGGCCTAATCAATCCACCTTCTAGTGCTAGTCATAAGTGGGTGTTGATAGCCACTAATTATTTTATGAGATGGGTGGAGGCTATCACTCTTAAGGAGGCAAATGAAAAATTAGTCTTGGAATTCTATGAAGGTATAATAATAATATTTGGCGTCCCTTCAACAATAATCTTAGATAATACATTATCTTTTTTAGGATCAAGGACAAGTGAATGGGATTTAAATCATGGTATCTATCTCAGCACCACCTCCAACTACTATCCCTAAGGGAATAGACCAGTTGAGTCCACAAATAGAGATTAATCAAGATTATTAAGAGGATAATGGAGGAAAATCAAAGGACTTGGCACACCAAGTTGAAGACAGCCATTTACGCTGATATGATTACACCAAAGAGAGCAATTGGAAACTCACCATATATAATTATCTATGGAAGGGAGTCTAGACTTCCTATCTCACTTGAGTTAATACAATTGATGGAGAATGAAATCATGAAAGTTAGATTATGTGAGTTTATGGAGCTTGAGGAGATAAGAGATCAAGCTATGCATGTCATGACCACTCACTAACAACACACAAAAATATTTTGATAAGAGATCCATGCGAAGGAGTTTCAAATAGGGATATATTTTTCTAAAATGGGACAAAGATAGGGCAGATCCAAAAAGACAAATAAAGTTTGATTCATGTGGAGTGGCCCATATGTGATCACACAATACAAACAACACAATGCCTTCCAACTCTCAAAGTTAGATGGAGAGGAGCTCCATATCCCAATCAATGGGATATATCTAAAGTATTGCTATTAAGGTTTTTCCTCTTCCCTTGTATATAGTTTCTTGTTTTCCTTATGTTCCCTAAGTGCCTATGCACATGTGTGAGTCGTCTTGCATCTTACTTTGCTTTATGCCTTATTTTGTCTTGTTCTTATTGTGTGGTGCATTTTTTAGTATGGGTTTTCCTTCTAATTTGGTGTGTTTTTAAGGGTCATTTTGCATGTCCTTAGATGACTCTATGCTTAATGGTCTATTTAGGCTATTAGTCTAGTCAGTATAGCATGCATACTACCCATGTGAGTCACTATTTTATTGACCAATTTTTGACCCTACAGGTCAAAATTGGGCATCCCTATATGAAAATTTAGAATTTATATATTTTATAGGTAAATATCATGTCATAGAGTGATCTTAGGTTTATTCAATGCAATATGAATTGTATTAGCTTTGATCAATTTGTTGTCTCAATCCTTTTACTTTCTTTGAGTCACGCTAAAAGGTCTAAGAAGAGTTTAAAGAACATTTTCAAAGTGATAGATCTTGCACATGCAGTAGTTGTAGAGGAAGATGATAATGTGGGTTTGTTTATCCTGGTTTAAAGTTCCTATATACTAAATCTAAGGACCTTCACCAAAGCATAACCAAATTAGTTTATGTTCAAAAACTTGTTTCAAAAAATAGTTTTGGACTTAATCATTAGAGCTCAATTGTCTACTTCAGGTTATCCTATTAGGTAAAATTTATTTGAAGGAGGTGTTCCAAACAAAACCCATAACAAAAGTGCAAGTGTTATTTCTTTTATAGGTTTTATTTTTGAGTTTTTTGTTCAAGTGGTGGGAATTATCTTAGACATTTTGTCTAAAACAATTTCCCTAAAAGATATATTTTCAAGCTAAAGGGGTCATTTGTAACTTTTCTGAAGGGCACTTTAACTTTTCTGAAAGATACCTCCATCTTTATAAAAAGGTCATTTTAAACTTTTTTGAAGGGGTCACTTCAAATTTTTTGAAAGGATGTTTTCAAAAAGATAAAAGTGATAGGGATCTCGAACCACAATCGTGGCTTTGATACCAACTTGTCAGGACCCTGCTCCTCAATAAGAGCACAATATGATTACCTTGTATAAGCAACCAAACATGAAATTATACCAGAATTATCAAGTAACTAGAATTCACAAATGACACAAAATATGAGAGACAATACACAATCCTGTATTAATACTCATGCCAAAAGGAAATACAATGAAGATGCCACAATCTTCCACACCTCTCAGATGTATAGATCTCTTTCCCTTAAGAGTTCACTCTCCTACCAAAAATGGTCCCAACACATAACTCAAAAAAAGAGTTGGTGTTCACCTCCAACTAGTCAGTAATAACACTGCCAGTACCAAGAACTCAAAAGTACTTCAAGCAGATCTCCCATGAACTTGCAATAACCTGAAACTCAAATGATCTTACTTACCATGTAGAACTTCCTCCTAATCTTGTTGCCACCTGTAGATCAACCTTTTATTACAATTGGAAGGATCTACCTTGCCTTCCTCTATTACTCATAATTACAATACATGCCAATGAGTCTATAAATAGATCCCATACTAGACAATAACTTAGACTTCTAATTTACAATAATTAGACACGTAGCTCAAGACTCAAAATAGTCTTTACATGCAAACAACCAGTTCAACAAACTAACTATTCATGCAATGAAAACTACTAGAACTACATAGGTGACCGACGTTGGTCCCTGTCTGCCTAGAGGTGACCAATGTCAGCCAACTCCTGACCGATGTCGATTGCCTTCCCATCCACCATTGACCAATGTCAGTTGGCCTGATGGATGCCAGTGACTATGACACTCATCAACTCCTCCATGTCTACATATAGTGAAGCTTTTAGCTCCACAATCGAACAATCTCCCACTTGGAGATAAATAGTTGCACCTGTACCTATACCTGTACATCATCTAGTTTATTTATTGGCTTTGTATCCCTCTTCAAGATCACTCTTGAAGACCAACCACCACAACAAACCCTATAGTGTAACTCATGTCATCCAAATCACCTCCCACATCTGCATCTACAAATCCATTTAGAGAAGTGCTTGTCCTTGCATAGCATGTATACCTGCTACTGGTCCCTCTCAGATACTTGAGAATCTACTGAACTGCCCTCTAGTGCTTCTTTCCCAGATTGGCTCCAAACTTGCTAACAACTCCCACTGCTGGGGAAATCTCAGGTTTAGTACACATGTACTTAACTTCATTATGTGAATCAAGACATTGTTCATAGAACTATCCAACCATTGGCATGCTAACCAGTTTCACACAATCATCTGGAGACAAAATCAACCTGTGACCTTTCATGTCTCTAGAACACACTCATGCCAAAGAATCTTGCTGCTCCCAGATTCCTCATCACACATCTCTGAACTAACTTTACCTTTAGTTTAGTAACTCTCTATATGTGTAACCCTATAACAAGCACACAATATAGTAACAAGATAATGTAGCTAATATTATCCAACCTGGTAAAGAGAAACACAATGGTCAAACCTCCATTGTCCTACAACTTACTCAAGACCATATACCCTGGCCTTCCATCTCACGTGTCCATTCCCACTCTTCTTTATCCTAAACACCCATTCATCTTTTAGTGCTTACTTCTAGCTGGCAACTCCACCTAAAACTCCCATTTCGTTCTTCTCCAAGGAATCACATTCCTCATCCATGCCAAGCTCCCACTATTTCCTAGACTCTACCTACTCTAATTATTTAATAACTTCTTGGTTCTTGACCATCAGTGAGCAAAAAGTAGTGTAAAGAAGGGAAATGATGAATTTAAGGTTTACTTACCCTTTCAGTCCTCCATATGGGTGCTTGAGACTCCTTAACAGCTTGTTGTCTGCCCAAAATCTGTCTCAGTGACTGATGTCAGTCACATCTTGGTCTACACCTGATTGACGTCGGTTCTATGTGATAGCCTCATTACCGATGTTGGTTACCCCTGACCAATGCTGGTGTTTATTTATTTGGAGTCACCGACATCAGGCTACACATAGCCAACATCAGTCCATGTCTGGATGTCTACGTTAGTTTTCTAACTGCCGTCAGTCTCTGTGTTTTACTTATGAGTGATGACTTTCACCCACGAGCTCCTTTTGGATCAAAACCCTATCCAAATCAACCTTGCTCTACTTAGAATTCTTTAGCCCCTTATACTGATCTCTATCCGTCATCTTCTCCTTGAAAACCAAGACTTTCCTGTTCTTGTCATGAACATCAGATTTCTCAAGAAATGTCACTTTCTTCTTTTGTTTACAGAAATCTTGATCCATGCTTTTCAAATCCGAAAGCATACCCTTTGACTCAAGAACATGCATCCCCTTCTTATTCATGTGACCAAGCCTATTAAGCCACATCTTTGAATCTACAACTGAAGTAGATAAACTAGAAGGAGAATTAATAATACAAGTAGATAGATAAAGTGTACCTAGTTTCTTACCTCTTGCTACAAAAATTGCAACCTTGGAAACTTTCCAAGAGTCCACTGTGAGAGTTACTGTGCAACCCTCATCACCCAACTTTCCAACATAAATCAAATTCTACTTTAGGACTGGGACATGCATGACCTCCTCCAACACTCATGTGTTGTCCATCTATAATTTCAGCTTCACTTTCCCTTTGCCAACCATTTTACAAGGCTTACCATCCCTTAAATAAATTTCTCCAAAGTCTCCCTAGACATACTCATGAAAAAATTCCCTATTTGGGGATGCATGGAAAGAGGCACCATAATCTAAAACCCAAGATTATATTTTATCCAAGGAACATACTAGAGCATCCTGTGCAACAATACCTACAACATCTACTTCTTCAGTTCCTTCTTGCTAATCTTCAACCAACCAACAATCTCTCTTTACATGCCCTTGCTTTCCACATTTATAGCAGGTTATTCTGCCATACTTGGATTTGGATCTCCTGCGTATCTTGGACCTTGATCTCCCATGCCCGATCTTCTCTCTTTGCCTTCCCTTGATTTTAACACTTAAAGCATTCCCTGATGATTCACTTGTGATTTTCCTATGAATTTATTCATTCAAGATTACACTCACAACATCATCCACTTTCAAGATTTTTGAAGCAGACGCAGTATTACTAACTGCCATTACCAAACTCTCCCAACTTTTAGGTAATGAGCATAAGATTAAGAGAGCCTTAATTTCATCATCAAAAACAATATTGACTAAATTTAACTGGTTTACCAAACCATGGAAATCACTAAGATGACTATGTACAGATCTACCTTCCAACATTTGCAAATTAAATAATTGCTTCATAAGAAATACCTTATTTGAAGCTGAGGGTTTTTCATATAAATTTGCCAAAGATTCCATCAACTCTACCATTGTCTTAGCCTGTGATAAGTTGGAAATCATAGACGATGCAAGGCTCAACCTTATAGATCCCAGAGCCTTTCGATCAAGAACCTCCCATTCTTCATCCTTCATATCTGTGGGCTTGCATGCAACCCCACCCAACGGTAAGTACAAATCTTTCTGATACAGATAATCTTCTATCTGCATCATCCATAATTGATAGTTCTTGCCATTAAACTTATCCATTCATAGCTTACTTTCTTCTATAATTGCTATACTCCCACTCAAATAGAAACCCCTGTGAGTGACCTGTAATAAAAAAACACTAACCAGATCTGATACAGCCTATTAGTAACCCAACCAAAAGCTCTGATACCACTTTATAGGGATCTTCAACCATAAACGTGGCTCTGATACCAACTTTTTAGGATCTTGCTCCTTAATAAGAGCACAATATGATTACCTTGTATAAGCAACTAAACACGAAATTATACCAGAATTAACAAGTAACTAGAATTCAAAAATGACACAAAATATGAGAGACAATACACAATCTTGTATTAATACTCATGCTAGAAGGAAATACAATGAAGATCCCATAATCTTCCACACCTCTCAGATGTATAGATCTCTTTCCCTCAAGAGTTCACTCTCCTACCAAAAATGGTCCCAACACACAACTCAAACATAGAGTTGGTGTTCACCTCCAACCAGTCAGTAATAACACTACCAGTACCAAGCACTCAAAAGTACTTCAAGTAGATCTCCCATGAACTTGCAACAACTTGTAACTCAAATGATCTTACCATGTAGAACTTCCTCCTGATCTTGCTGCCACCTGCAGATCAACATGTTCTTACAATTGGAAGGATCTACCTTGCCATCCTCTATTGCTCATAATTACAATACATGCCAATGAGTATATAAATAGATCCCATACTAAACAATAACTTAGACTTCTAATTTACAATAATCAAACATGCAGCTCAAGACTCGAAATAGTCTTTACATGCAAACAATTGGTTCAACGAACTAACTGTTCATGCAACGAACAGTTCTGGAACTGCACAGGTGACCGACATCACTCCCTGTCTACTTGGAGGTGACTAACATTGGCCGACTCCTAACTGATGTTGGTTGCCTTCCTGTCCACCACTGATTGACATCGATTGGCCTGACTGATGTCGGTGACTGTGACACTCAGCAACTCCTCCATGTCTACATACAGTGAAGCTTTTAGCTTGACAACCTAACAAAAAGGTACTTTAGAAATAATTTGAAGGGTATTTTCATAAGAAGGTGGACCAAATATAAGTTTTGAAAGGTGCATCCTAATATTTGTAAATGGTATTTTTCAAGTAGGGTGGCCTATTCAAAATATTGAAAGAGAAGACCCAATGTAAAGATCTGAATGAATTATCTTAGCATAAAATGTTGAAATAAATGCTTGAAGGATTTTATTCAAGAAAAAATCTTGAAGGAATTCTTTTGGGAAAATTGTTTGTAGAAATTGTCAAAAGTAAAAATCATGAAGGAATTCTTTTGGGAAAAGTGGCCAAAATAAATCTTCCTAAAGGACACCTCTAAATCATAGTTCCCCAAATAGTTCTCTAAAGGATATCTTGCAAGTAAAAGTGTCCCATGCATTGATTCAGATGGAACTTTCCATAGCTAAAGAACACTTGGTAAATTTTTTAAAGAAACTTAAGTTTGAGGTAATGTTTTGATTAAATAAGGAAGGAGATGGCCCCACAAACATTGATTTCAAACTACAAAAAATAGCCATTGAAGTGAAGAAGACTTGGTAGGAACCTGAGAAAAAATATAAAGGTAATAAATGAAAAGATCCTGAGCATTTGGTGTAGACAAAATAAGTGAAAAATAGATAGGTCGATGGATCGAGTTATTGCTATCAGCTTACCCAAATCAAGGAGCTTCCATGAAATTGACAAACACAGGTGTCCAAAGGATAGCTAGCAATTAGGAGGAGCATTTTATAACTATCACCATGAGTTCCATTTCTTTTGAATAGTGTTATGTGTCAATTCTTCTATTTTTAGTCTTAGACATTCATTGACGGTCTTTGATGGAGGTACTTTAGTGTGCCAATTTTGAAGGTTTTATGCCACTTTTCACCATTATTATGACTTGTTTCAGACAAGTAAACCTCTTGACATGGCATGAATCACCTCAACCCTCTTTCACATGTAATTTTAATTAATATCATCAAAGTAACACATGTCCAAGTGACCTTTGGACTTCTTTTTCTTGATTTCTCTCTTAAATCTATAAATATGCATTATTTTAACTATTTTAGTAGCCTCCACTAGTCATCAGGAAAACTCTAGCTAATTTTATATTTAAAACTCTTTAAGAAATAATACAAGTTATTTTTCAACTCACATGATATACTATTGAGTATTGGTTCAAATCCTATTATTCTTGTTTAGTGAGAGGTCATCTTTCCTAACGTGTCATCTTTAGTTACCTACCAAATGTGCAAAAAAAGTGTTGTTTTAGGTCATTTTTATTATTATTTTCTTATCATATATATGTTTTATAAGTGGTCTATGAATGTATTCCTTCTTAGAATCATCTGTTACCCTCCTAAATTTTGAATACCTTCTTGAATCTAACATGTGAAATATTGATGTGATAATGCACAAGGAGTTGTGAGTTTTGTATGAGAAAAACTTTGTTAGTCTTTAAGTAGCATATTTTTAGTCAAATAAAAGGAGATAAACACTGGTACATCACCTTTTTGTTTTCTTAGTTGTTTTCATGAACCCTTTTCATAGATAAATTATTAATTTAGAGAGAGAGATTTAAAGGTACATCAAGGGGAGTTAGCCCCTATCTAGAAATTCATCTCAATGAGATTGTCACCCATAGCAAGAGAGATGTTTCCATTGTGCTAGTTAGATAAGGAGAGCTAAGCATCTACTCAATGGTGTGAATCCAAGTGTCAACATGTAACACATTTGAGAACTTAAAAGGTGACCTGTTAGATTTTTATTTGGTGTGAGAAGTACATTGGCATAGTTATGATGATTTTTAATGTGAGAAGTAGTCCAACATAGTTATGATCTTGTTTTAGAGAAAAAAATTAAGAATTTTTTATTTTTTAGATTCTATTACTATAGATAAGACATGGGTAAATCCATTTTTCCTATATTTATATATGGGAAAGCTTTTAAGAGCTCAATCAGTAGCTTTTTGGGGACCACCCTCTTTGTAATGGGGAGAGAAGAGCTCTCCTTAGGAATTCATGGATAAGTATGAGATCCAATGTTAATATCTATGATACCTAGTGTTAAGGTATGGATGTTATCCTTAATCACTAGGATGGTAGGGGGAGAAGGGATGGTTTGATTGCATGTTGGATAACTTAGAATACAATTCAAATTACAACTAGGTGTAGGTTAATGTAGAATGATCAACATATCAAGACTAATAAAACCTAATGTATGAGAAACTCTAGAAAACCAATATGACCATGTCATAACATGATCTAAAATTATGATTTGAAGAGGATAAAATGTAATAAGATTGGAATGAAAATTACAACTTACCCTTGAATGGTTTAGGGTTGGGTGATCATTAGGGTAGTCACAATAAATATTGTTATGACCTCTTCTTTCATTATAATCTCTATCATCCAAATATTAGGTATAGTGGATAACCCTTATTGGGATCCATATTTTTGAGATTTATAGAAGAAATAGTTTCATAATCCTCATGGTTATAATGGGAGGATGAGTGGTGTGTCCTTTTCCAAGAGATTGATGATATCAGTTATAAACATGGTGGAATCTATCAGGTTGGTGATTGGATCTAAACTAGTGACCTTTTAAGATGTCATTACATCCTTTTCTCATGAATTATTATTTAGAAAAGTTTGAAAGATTTTATCCCCTTTATTTAATATAACCACTTTAGATATCATGGGTTTAGTAACATATACCAACTTTTTTGGTTTCTTGACTCAACAGTAGGTAGATGGTAATCAATTGCATCTTTGGTTGCTTATGCATGGTCAAGTGTAACATATCAAAAGGTTTATGATCCTTATATTGTGCCTTATCACACACACCCCATTTAAAATAAATAAAATAGGGACTCAATACTAATTTTACATGCTCTCAAGGTATTTATAAATAAAATTTTATGGTATAATAGTCTAAGGAAGCTTGAACACAAACAAGTTTATTCAATGCTTGAGAAATTCATTTGGTTGTTTTAGGTTTAAGTTATTTTTAGGACATTTTCTTGACTAAAATGATTTAATATATGTCTAAGATACATTAAATTATTTAATATTCACCTTTTATTTCTTTTAAACTATTATATACATGTCCTTACAATTTTATAGTGCTAGCAGAGTTCACATGTTATTTCATTTATCAAATGGTTGTCCTTTTGTATCTTAAATAAAATGCTTAACACTTAGTAATTTAACAAAAAATTATGGAGCCTATATTTTACACATGGAAAAATTCTACTCACATAAAAATCAAGTTAAAATTAACAAGTCACCATCCTAATAACCCAGAGGTGAGATCATCATGAACAACATACAAATCTCAACTCTTGAATAGAGTAGTGAGATCTTGCCACTTGTAATCATCCTACTATCTCAATGACCCAATAGCCCATGGATATTTTATAAATCTCAAATACTTAGTGGCTTCTAATTTGTTTTCCACTTGTTATCCTCTCACTATCTCGATGACCCAACAACCCATTCACAATATGTAAATCTCAACTCCTCAAGATAACATTAAGATATTGCCACTTGTCATCATCCCACTATCCAAATGACTTGATGGCCCATGCCAAGCTCAAATAATTAGAGAAGCAATGAGATATTAACACTTATCATCATCCCATTATCCAAGAATCCTAGTGATAACATTATCTAGAGTTCTTTTATGAAATATCTTGGGTAAGTAGAGTAACATAATCCATCCCCATGTCACCATATCATCAGTGCATGACCCAAATGAATAGAGTACATATAGACTACACCTATTACACATACAAAACAATGATAGATAGATTAATGTTTTTGGTATGCACATAAGTAAATAATAAAGACTCTAATACCAAGTTCAAAAGAACAAAAAAGAGACATATGTCATATATAATGACTAAGCATCTAAGAACTCACAAAAGGGGCCACATGGCATTAAAATGCCATGGAAGTCATTTATATAAAATTAAAATGAAATAATAAAGAGTGAAAGGATTTTATTTACTTAATTCAAATCATTTAAAATTAATGCATTTAATTCTCACATCTAAATAAATATATTTCAAAATGCCACTTTTGGTCTAGTTACATTACCATCAAGATATCCAGAGTCTTGTGAACTCTAAGTCCATGTGCATACTATGAATCTAAAATTCCATCAAAATGAAGAATTTGTGATCTTTTCATAGAAATAATATTTATAAAATAATACCAATTGCATCTTCATATCACACCTAATTCCTTATATGTACTCCATTGTAGGTCTACAAGAATTCATAGATACAACATTTGGTTTGATATATTTGAATCATGAATTAAAACACTATTCAAGGATTTAAGAAAAGGTCAAATTAGTCAAGAATTATAGAGTGGAGGATTAATTTTCCATATTCACACTTAGATACACTAATGACTTGCTATTAATTAAGGCAGTTGGTATCCATAAGGTAGTGGTGAAGTCGAAGGTAATGCCCTGCATTGACTTATTATATGTTTTATTCTTTAATGGAAAGGTTACTAGAAAGATATTATATTTTATGTTAATAAAAACACAATTAGTATACATAATTAGTAATATATTTAAAAACATTACATTATTCCCTTTTTAAACATGACATATAGACAAGAAATGGTGAATGCATGGCTCTAGAGCAATAACATTGTAAGTCATATGAATGAACTAGAAAACCAAGCATATTTAGAGTAAAATGCCATACATATGTTATTCCCATTGTCACCTTTAGGATAGGGTTCAAAATGACCATAGAATTACTAAATAGGATATTTGGTGTCCCAACCATTACTCACGTCAATGAGGTATGGGTCCTATTGCTAGATATAATTATGACTTCTAGAAATTTTATATCCTTAGGAGAAATTATCAAATACAATCTAATTTCAAAGCTCACCAATCCCATGGTTTATCTAAATGGTAATTTTTATATGATGTCCTATGTGGTGGATGCAATAACTATAATTATACATGCATCTCATGATCATCCCTGGCAACCATCAACTAAGTGACCTCAAAATAGGGTGTGTGATGAGTTCAAAATTATTCTTATTCATAGGTTCAAGAAAAACATAAAGAGGGTAACTAAGACCTTTTATCCCATTTTATATCAATCCATCTATGGGAAGAATATGCCTAGGACATTAGATCATATAAATAAGACTACCAAAAATATAGGTGATTATTCATTATATCCTGAGCATGTTATGATCAAGATTGAGGGTAAAAAAGCATACTCCTTATTCATCCAAAGGATTCTACCTGAAAAGGTGATTGAGAAATAAATTACTACCTAATTATATGATAGCATTGACATTGATCTAAACAAGGCATAATAAAGATCGCTCCATCCCACCCCCTCAACATTGATTAAATTTAGTATTAAAGGTCAGAGTACCTATCAATTATTAGGAAAATTAGGACTTATTATGGGTTCAAATAGGTATATTCTAGGAATTGGAATCTAAGAGGAAGAAACAAAGGACACCTCTTAAAATATGAGAAAAAGGTGATGATTAATTATGGACATCAATATTATGAACATATTCATCAATGTTAAATATTAATCTAAGGTGGCCATCAAGATGCACCAAGATAACATGTCTATGATAATAGTAAAAAATATCCAACATGATCCCAGAATTACTAAAGAGAATGCAAATAGGATTGAAAAGTAGTAGCAGATTTCACAACTCATCTATGGACCTCCTCCTTAGGAAAAATAATAAAC
This sequence comes from Torreya grandis, assembly GCA_037957365.1. NCBI lineage: Eukaryota > Viridiplantae > Streptophyta > Pinopsida > Cupressales > Taxaceae > Torreya > Torreya grandis. The sequence continues at coordinate 1,112,702 of JARHVA010001696.1, read as the reverse complement.
ACAAGGAGAAGTTGCCCATCTTAGGCAACTCATAGTGAAGAAATAACTATGATTATTTATACACCTCAAGCATATATAATTGTTGTGGCTTATACACAATATAAATTTGAGGAAAGGACTAAAAGTCCTAGTGGAACAACTAATGTATTATCTATGTTTCCATGAACTTTACTAAATGGTACATAGTAGGTAATTCTTCACTCTATTTTGACTTGGGTTTTCTTCATTTCCCCTCCTTTGATGCCATTATAAATAATTACACCTTATATTGGGTAGATAATATATAAATGGTAAGTGACCCCTAGGTATTTTTTTGTTTTTTAAAGACAACTCAATAATGCTTCAGTTTATATTTAAATTAGAAATGAAAACTAATCTTTCATAATTATTATGCAAAAGCAACTTAGATTTATCAAGCATAATAGAATAAATATATAATGGAGTTCTTCCTTACTAGGATACATCTCTGGGTTTGATAAGTATTAAAATTGATATATTAATTTTAAAGTAAAACAAAAATATTACATCAATACTGTGCAAGAACTAGAGGTGACGATCAATGTAGTCTACTATATCTGATCTTGTAGAGAATCAACATAAGAACAATACCAACTCAAATATCCCATTTGAAAAATTGATCAGAACCAATTACAAAACTCTATCAAATTCTTTTTTAATTTGCCTATGTATTCAAAAACTTGCTTATTCTTCTCCTCTATGCTTATGTTATCTTTTCAACTATTTAGCTTGAGAATGAATTCACACTTTCATTGTATTTCCAAATGACCCCTTGACCCCTATTTATACTTGTTTAGAGTCCACATTTGGTGGGTTGGATAATTATCCTCTTTTGATTTAAATGGGTGATAATTATTCATTTACATTAAATATGGGATGATATCCCTAAAATTTTGGTAGGATTAACATAATCTTTTCACCAATTTTATTGGGGTTATGATTATCCCCTTTCCCATAATAATGGGATTAACATTTTTTACCACGCTATTTTTATGGGATTGGATAAAATCTAATTCCACCATGTTTTATGCGATTTATATTGTCTCTTTAGAATTTAATATCAAATTTTATTAATATCTCACTTATTTAATTCATGGGCTTCCAAATAACTATTAAGGTTATAAGTTAAGACAAAATACCAACTAATTCCATATGTAATAAATGGGGAGAATTAATATAGAAATTATTTTAGGAATGTTTAAAAATTCCTTTCTTTACCTTTTATAATCTACCTTAGACTCATGTGTCAACCTGAGACTGGCCTAATTTTAGCCACATATTAACATCCTATTGGTTAAATTGTCAAATTTTGACTTATATTTCTCTTCCACATCTATGCCATGTGTCAATATTTTATTGGTCCATGTCATTTTGATTTTTTGACCAATTTTGACCAAAACTCTGACTATTCATATCTTTTACATCTAGACTCCATTTTTTGAGCCATAAAATATAATGGAAATCTCTCAACAAGATATACATTGTGTAGATATTTTGAAGAAGAATTGAGACCATTCATTTTTCACCCTTTTAGATAATATTTAAATCACACCGCACTAGGAAGGATTTTGGTCTCCAAAAGTCTGATCTCTAATAAAATGAAGGTTTATTTTTCCCCTTCAAGGAGGTTCATGTCTCTCTTCTTTTCCAAATGATGTTCCTATCAATAACATCCTCCAAAGTATGAAGATCACAATGACAAGTTATATTTACAAATATAGTCTAATCATAATTATTAAATAGAGTAAATTAAACTAAAAACTATCAACTTCACCACAAAATAGATTAGTTTTAAAGATAGACAAAACTATACTCCCATTAGAAGTTACTTGTCTATCTAAATCTCTATGAAACTTGAAAAATCAAAATATCTACAAAGTCTCTCTTTACACATTCCATCCAAACACTAAAAATAAGATAAAATGACATTGTCTACAAAATTTTACATTTATAAATAGTGTGATAAACACCATATCAAACTATAAATAGGATATCACCCATGTATGAGTCTTAAATTGCATCCAAACCATTTGCACAAAAAAAAATACAATACAAAAACAACAATATTAATTTGAGTGTAATAGAAAACCAAAAAAGCATATTTATCCACTTTGTATCCTTATCGGAGGATCATTTTATAAAAAAATCACACTAAACATGATGCCTAATCAACTCCTTAATATGCTATGAAGTATCCAATCTTAGAACATGAATTAAGATCTTTTTAACAAAATGTATTAAGAAACCCAAAAATTCTTTTTAGGATATTTTTAAAATACATGATAATCATCAATATCAACTATATCATCAAAAATTAAGGAACTTACCAAACCACTTTAATAGATTATCCTTTATGGGTGGTCTCATTCTATCTAGTTCCTCTTGGGCTTCTTCATAGTTTGTCTATGTAAAAGTTGGTTTCTTAATGCTTTCATTATTCACAACTTTCTAGTATTATTATTGATAAAGTTGTAGACAAATGTCAACATCATGAACTTTCCTATTCTAATGGTCATAAAAACATGTGTCCACTCTTTTAGATAATAACCCCTTACTACCATTCTCTAAACATTGTCAAGGAGAGTGGTGTTTCATAATATTTTTCAACAAAGATTTTCATTTCCCATATTTGAATACACAATGGTTAGATAATCCACTAAATTTGTATGGATAAATGTACCAAAAAAATTGTATATTAAAACCATATTTTATATAGTCAAAAGAAACATTGGAATATTTACATTGTCTAATTTTCCTAGAATCAACATTATTGCAAGTGCAATGCAATGAATTCATTTTAACTTCTTTGTGTGGTAGATTACACTTCACTATGTTTCTCCTATCTCTATAAGGTTGTTCCTTTATAAAATTTAACTTGAAAAGATTCTCAAAATCTATATGATAAGTTCATCCATTACTAAAAGATACAAAACTTTCATTAGAAATTTCAATAAAATGAAAGCTATCATTACCATTCATGGGTGATAATCATGGTGTAGGTTTCTCTTTTATAGTACTTCTTACCTCAACTATCTTAGAAAATTCACCTATTTAATTCTTACCACCATTAAATCCCAATCCTGCATGGTGAGATTGATCCTCTACTTGTATTAGGTTAATCAAACCTTGGCCATTCTTACTAAGGCCTTTTCCATGATATCCCATTTTAAACAATAATTTTGAACCAATTACCTTAGTATGTTATTCAAATTTAACAAAATAATATTCCTTTTAATATTGATGGGAAGAAGAACTATGTGATAATCTACATACCATGCATTCCATCATTGTTATACATCAATGGTGGAAAGCAAATTCTTTACTTATTAATCATTTTACAGCTTCACCAAGAAATCATCCTTGACCTATAAATCTAATTGTAATTTTTCAATTTACTATTCTAAGGAATGAAATATATTCCTTATAAAGGAATTATCTTCATAAATATAATTATTCATTAATTCTAAATCTTTCAACCTTTCATTTTTCAAGTCTTTACCCATGGTTTTCCTACAAATAACCTATACTTTCAACACAATTATAAAATACAAATGGAAGATCAAATACAAGGCAACAATTTTGAAACTAACCTAATTGAATGAAATATCTAAACTAATTTTAAAACTATATTTAAGAGTATATCATGTAATCAAAAGAAAATCTAGCTTTTTATCTGCTTTGATACCAAAATTGATCTGTAAATGGTAGGTGACCCCCTAGGTATTTTTCTACTTTTTTATATAGGTCTAAATAATTATTTAGTTCATTTTTAAGTTGGAAATGGAAAACTAATCTTTCATGATTATTATGCAAAATAAACTAATATTTATTAATCATAACATAATAAATTGATAATGCAGTTCACTCTTATTGGTCTACATCTCAATTTTTACTAAGTAGAAGAATCGATATATTAATGTTAGATTTTTAAAAAATGGGTACATCAATAATATGTAAGAATTAGATATGATGGGCAATGTAGTCTTGAATATCCCATATTGTGATAGAATAACTTAGGAATATATTGAGTCAAATATCCCATTTTAAAAAAAAATCAGAACTAACTATAAAACTCTATATCAAATGCTTTTTGTAATTTGATATGGATTTAAAAACTTACTTATATTTATCCTCTGTGATTATGTTGGCTTCTAAAATATTTAACTTTATAATGAATTCACACTTTTATTGTCTTTCCAAATGACCCCCTAACCCATATTTATAATTGTTTGGGGTCCACATTTGTTGGGTTGGATAATTATCCACTTTCAATTTAAATGGGGTGATAATTATCCATTTACATTAAATATGGGATAATAACCCTACATTTTTGGTGGGATTAGCATAATCCTTTCATAGTTTTTTTGGGGTTATAATTATCCCCTTTCCTATACTAATGGAATAAACATTTAGCTCTACCTTTTTTATTGAATTGAATAATATTCCATTCTACCTTATTTTATGGGATTTTTATTATCCCTTTACAATTTAATGTACAATTTTATTAATATCCCACTTATTTAATTCATGGGCATGCACATAATTATTAAAGGATTAAATTCATCCAAAATAAAAATTAATTCCATATGTAATAAATGGGGTGAATTAATATAAAAATTATCATAGGCATGTTTAAAATGCCTTTCTTTACCTTTTATAATTTTCCTTATCCACATGTGTCAACCTGAGACTAGTTTATTCTTGTCCACATATCAATATCTCATTAGTTCACTTGTCAAATTATGAATTGTCTTTTTCTACCACATCCATGCCATGTGTTAATATCTTATTGGTCCATGTCACTTTGGATATTTTTAACAAATTTTACCAAAACTTTGACCATCTATATCTTTCACATACAAAATCCAATTTACAAACTGTAAAATGCACTAGAAAGATAATGATGAGATATACATTTTGTAGATGTTTTGAAGAAGAATTTATACCATTGATTTTTGTACATCATAAATGATCTCCAAATTAATATCCTCCATCACCACTTTTCATTATACTAGTTATGCCTACCATTCCCATTATAACATCACTTGCTTCCAATTCTACATATTGATCTTCCATTTCACTTCCAACTAGGACAACCTCTACCTCTACCAAAACATTAACCTTTAAAGTCCTCAAGAAAGTAAAAAAAAGTGTATGTATTAAAACTAATTGATAAAATGGTTGTGATTAGTGTTTTTATTGGCATGTAAGTCAACAATGCTTTTTGAGTGGGTAAGAATTTTTAGTAAAATTTGTTGAGTGTGGATCCCTTTAGGGCTATCACATGACATGGTGGTATATTTTGGGGGATTAGAGAGATAAAAAAATGTGGGGAGTGTATTTTTAATATGATCCTCATGTGAGTGGAATATTATTAAATGTTTATTTAATAATTTCCATGTGACTTCCTCATTTATTGGAATTGGGATTGATTTCCTTATTTTAGGGAATTAATTGATATATTTATTTATTTCCATGTTGAATCCCATGTTTATTGGAAGTGGAATTGGCATCCTTATTTTTAGGGAGTTAGTTGTTTATTGGAAGTGGGATTGACTTCCTTGTTTGAAGGAGTTGGTTGTTATCACATTACATTGTAAGTTGTGCCTTTTAGAGGAGGAGAGATAAGGTTGACATGTTCCTTCTTGATTGAGCTTATGGATAAGCTTGAATATGTGGAATATGGCATGTTACCTTATGGATAAATCCTATCTTGGATAAGGATGGAAATTTTTCTCCTTGTTAGGTGAATTTATTCATTATTTCAAATATATAGGTGGAGATGATACTTAATGATACAGGTTTTGAATATGACAAAGATAGTTTGTAGATTGATTATTTACAAGGTGTAATATATAAGCTTGTGGTATGTTATTATATAGGTGTAGGTGTAACATAACATGTGTGGATTATTGTTGATAGATTTGGATCAACAATATAGTAAATTCATTTATGAATTTTTGAGGAGATATTATATCTCTATGAGAGGTTATTTATAATCATGTTTTGTTACATATTTTATTGAGGACTTTCTTGGTGGTTATAGCCCACATTGGTGAACCATGGTTGATCTGTTTTGTGTCTTATTGCTGGTTTTATTTTCTCTATTATTTATTTCATTTACTATGATGTGAGGAATTGTTTTTGTGATGCATGTAGTGCATAATTAAATCTGATTTTACAAATTTAAAATCTAGTTATGTGATTTTATGGTGAATTAAATCTGGTTTGAATTATTTTAATTCCTAAAAACTGGTACCAAAGTTTTGGTTGTGTTTTTTGTTGAAGTGGTAAATCATAAGAAGGGTTATTAGCCTGAGTGGGAGCTATGGGAAAAGAGATCAGATTCAAGGTTGATAAATTTGATGGTAAGAATTTTGGTTCATGTAAAATTCAAATGGAAGATTATTTGTATTATAAGGATCTTCATCTCCCCTTAGAGGGGAAAAGAGAGTACCCTATAAGTATGAGTGATGCAAATTGGTCATTATTTAACATAAAGGAATTGGGAGCCATATAGTTATGCCTTGTATCTTCTATTGCATTTAACATTTTAGATGAGAAAACTTTAAAGGATCTCATGTATAAACTTGGAAAGTTGTATGAGAAACCCTTTATTTCAGATAAATTTTTTCTTATGAAAAGATTGTTTAATATGAAAATGTCTAAGAATGGTTCTATTGTTAGTCATATAAATGATTTTAATATGGTTTTAAGTATTCTCACTTTTCTTGGAATTAATTTTGATGATAAAGTTAGAGATTTATTGATTTTGTGTTCTTTACCTGATAGTTGGGATAACTTGGTTATGGCTATGAGTAATGCAATCCCTACTAAGGGAAGATTAAATTTTGAAGATGTTGTAGGTGTGATTCTTAGTGAGGAAATGCAAAGGAAGATCACTAATGAATCATCTTTAGGTAATGCTTTCTCTATTAAAACTAGATGGAGGCAAAAGGATAAGAATAAAGACAACTATGGAAAGTCAAAGGGTAGATCTAAATCTAGATCTAAAGCCGAGATGATATGCTAGCATTGTGGGAAGAGTGGACACTCAAAGAAGGATTGTTGGTAACTTCAAGGATAAGATTTCCAACAAGGAGGAAATGCATGAGATAAATGTGACATTATGTAAATCATGTCAGGATGCTTTAATTCTTTCTCTAAATAATTTTTTTGAGTCTTGGGTACTAAATTTAGGGGCTTATTTTCATGCCACTCCACAAAGGCATTATTTTATTGATTATGTTGAAGATAATTTATTAATTGTTTATATTGGTGATGATCAACCATGTGAAATAGTAGGTAAAGGTTGTGTTCAAGTGAAAATGTAGAATGGGAACACATGGCTACTTAAGGATGTTAGAAAAATGCTTATGTTGAGATAGAATTTGGTTTTAGTGGGGAAATTAGGTAATGAGGGTTGTTCGGTAATGTTTACTATAAATTATTGGAAAGTTAACAAAGGTGATATTTTGGTTTTGAGAGGTAAGAAATTTGGTACTTTATATTTAATTGGTAGTGTTTATTCTTGTGATTTAGTTGTTGCAGATGAAAATGCAACTATGTGCTACTATGGGCTCTATCATATGAGCCATAAGGGCATGTGGATCTTAAAAGATAAGTTTCCTAGATTAAAATACATTGATTTGGAATTTTTTGAGAATTATGTCTATGGGAAACAAAAGAGAGTTAAGATCCTAAAATTTAGACCCACAAAGAAAGAGCACAAGTTAGAGTTGGTACATTTAGATGTATGGGGACAAGCTTAGGTATCTTCTATTAGTGGTTCTAATTATTATGTCACTTTTATTGATGATTTAACTAGGAAATTTTGGGTTCATTGCTTTAAAAAGGAATATAATGAATATGACACTTCTAAGAAATGAAAATACTTGGTTGTGAATGAAATAAGTCTCAAGTTAAAATATCTTAGATTAAATAATAGAGGTGAGTATTGTAGTAATATTTTCTTTGATTATTGTTTTAACAATGGAATTTGTAGGCAAACAATGACTCTAAGAACTCCACATGACAATGGAGTTTCTGAAAGGATGAATAGAATAATAATGGAATGTGTTAAGAGCATGAGGTTACATTTAGGGTTGCATTTACAATTTTGGATAGAAGCAATTAGCATGGTAGTTTATTTGATTAACAGAAGACCTATGCATTTAGATGGAGGCATTCCTAAACAAGCTTGGTTTGGTAAGAATGTTGATTATTCTTTTCTTATAGTCTTTGGATGTGAGGCTTTTTATCTTATTAAGAAAGAGGGTAGGAACATGTTAGAGGAAAAATTAGAGAAATGCACATTTATTGGTTATGGTGAGGATGACTTTAGTTTCCATTTATGGAGCATTAAAGATAAGAAAATATTTCATTCTAGAGATGTAATCTTTAATGAAAAATTCATGTATAAGAATCAATTACAAGAACAATAAAAAGAATATAAAGAGTATGCAATATTGGATGAAATTACAGATGGCAAAGTATGTAAAAAATTAGTTTAGGAAAAATCTACACAAGGACCCCAAACTCCTATGGTAAGAAAGTTTTATAGGGTAATAAGATCACCTGAACATTTTTCTCTTTCTTTGAATTATTTTTTACTCATTAACAATGGAGAACCAGAGTGTTATGAGAAAGTAATGTAGGTAGATGTTAGGATGAAGTGGGAGCAAGCCATTGATGAGGAACATAGATCTCTCATGGAGAACCAAACATGGGATTTGGTAAGTATACCCATGGGCAAGAGTGCATTGTCAAACAAGTGGATCTATAAAATAAAAGAAAAATATGAAGGGAGAAAAAGGTATAAGGATAGAATGGTGGTAAAGGGGTTTACAAAAAAATTAGGTATTTGATTTTGATGATATTTTCTATCCTATTGTAAAAATGACTTCTATTAGGATTATTCTTGGTTTAGTTGTAGTTTAGGATTTGTGCTTAGAATAGTTAGATGTGAATACTACTTTTATTTATGGTTATTTGGATGAAGAGTTGTATATGAAGCAACCATATGGATATGAGGTCAAATGAAAGGAGAACTATGTGTGTAGACTAAAGAAGATCTTGTATGGCTTGAAAAAAGCTCCATGATAATGGTAAAATAAATTTGATTGTTTTATGTTAGAAAAAAGTTATCAAAGGTGTAATTTTGACCATTGCATGTACATCAATCATTTTGATGATGGTTATTTTATTATATTATGCTTGTATATGGATGACATGTTAATTATAGGAAAGAACACAACATATTCATATATTGAATATACAACTTAGTGACTCCTTTTCTATGAAGGATTTGGGTGCTATAATCAAATCCTTGGTATGAGGATTACTTGTGATAAAAAGGAGAGGAATTTGATTTTATCCCAATCAAAGTATGTGAAGAAATTCTTCAAAATTTTTAGCATGTTAGAAGATAAATATATTGGTACTCCTTTGGTAGGCCACTTTAGATTGTCAAAGGAGTAGTGTCCGAAGATGGAGGTTTAAAATATTAAGATGTCAAAGGTACCTTACTCATCGGTAGTTGGTAGCCTTATGCATGCCATGGTTTTAACTAGGTAGGATATTTCCCAAGTAGTGGAATTTGTGAGCAAGTATATGAGTGATCCTGGTTATGAACATTGGTAAGTAGTGAAATGGATTCTTTGGTATTTGAGGGGAACCATTAATGTTTCATTATGTTATGGTGGATTAGATACCACATTTCATGGTTATGTGGACTTAGATATGGTAGGGGATATTAATAGTAGGAGGATTATGGTAGGATATATATTTACTATTAGAGATGCAGGGGTTTGTTGGATTTACAAGATATAAAAGGTTGTGGCTTTGTCAACCATAGAGGTAGAGTATATTTCTACCACAAAGGATAACAAGGAGATTATTTGGTTAAAGGAGTTCTTTTTAGAGTTGTGGCATGAGAAATAAGTTTGGAGACTACACAATGATAGTCATAGTGCCATTCATTTGGAAAATAACTTTGGTTTCTATGCAAGGATGAAACACATTCAATTACATTAACAATTCATCATAACAAATTTGGAGGAGAACTAGGTGAAGCTAGAGAAGATTCATACTAGCCAAAATCTTATAGATGTGATGACCAAGGTGGTCACATTAGAAAATTTGAGACTATGTTTAGATTTGGTTGGCCTTTGTCGTCATGGAGTAGTGATAGATTCTGTTTAAGAGAAATGATCTCCAAGTGGGAGATTGCTAAGTGTGGAGCCCTTTAGGACTATCACATGACCATGGTGGTACATTTTAGGAGCTTAGAGAGATCCAAAAATGTGAGGATCACATTTTTCACATACTCCTCATGTGAGTGGAATATTATTAAATGTTTATTTAATAATTTCCATGTGACTTCCTGATTTATTGGAAGTGGGATTGATTTTCTTATTTTAGGGAATTAATTGTTATATTTATTTATTTTCATGTTGACTACTTATTTTTATGGAGTTATTTATTTATTATAAGTGGGATTGACTTCCTTGTTTCAAAGAGTTGATTTTTATCACATTACATTGTAAGTTGTGCCCTTTGGAGGAGGAGAGATAAGGATGGCATGTTCCTTCTTGATGGAGCTTGTAGATAAGCTTAAATAGGTGGAATATGGCATGTTACCTTATGGATAGAGCCTATCTTAGATAAGTATGATGATTTTTCTCCTTGTTATGTGGAATTATTCATTATTTGACATATACAAGTGGAGATAAGACTTAATGATATAGGTTTTGCATATGACAAAGATAATGTGCAGATGTGATTATATACAGGGTGCAATATATTAGCTTGTGGTATATTACTTAATAGGTACAGGTGTAACATAGAATGTATGGATTATTTTTATATATTTGGATCACCAATTTATTGAATCCATTTGTGAATTTAGGAGGAGATATTCTATCTCTGTGAGAGGTTCTTTGTAATATTGTTTTGTTACAAATTTTATTGATGACTTTCTTGGTGGATGTATCCCACATTGGGTGAACCATAGTAGATCTACGTTATGTGTTATTTTATTTTTTATTTTCTCCATTATTGATTTAATTTACTTTGATTTGAGGAATTATTTCCATGATACATGTAGTGCATAATTAAATATGATTTTACACATTTAAAATCTGGTTATGTGATTTTATGGTGAATTAAATCTAGTTTGAATTCTTTTAATTCCTAACAAAATAACTCAAAGTGGAATCACTTGATTGAGTATTTGAAATTTTCATCTTGATTGTTTTTGGGGACATCATTGTAGACTTTCAAAAGAGAATGGTAAAAGAAAAAAAAGGAAAACTATTATGTGATTACTCTATAAAACAAGGTTTTTAAAATGATAAAGGCAAGGGAAAATGGAAAAAATATGGATAATCATAAAAGTGGAGAACTAAATAATGAAAAAGAGTGAAAAAGTTGGCTCGGGGCATGACATTAAAATGGAAATAACCTTGTGAAATATTTTTCAAGTAAGTACACATAGCTCTAAATATAGTATGAGTCATTTTTAGGGACTAATTTTATCATGGATAAATTGGGAATAATAAATTATAAATGATTGTAAAATCATGTGCAATATATTGAATTTATACTAGGGTTTATTATGTGTTTGTTATCATTTAGTGAGGTACTACTTTTTTTATGATGATTGGGAGGTATTCACCATAAATGGAACTTGATTATGTAGGATACACTTCCCTTATTTTGGTTTTAGATTTATCAAATATATACCTAGAATTTAAATGAATTATTTTTTCAAAGCATTAATGGCCATAATAACATTAACATTAATTCCTTGATCGACATCTTACCCAGAGTAATATGAATTTATAGTTAATTTCATTGACTATAGCATGATGTCAGAAAGAGATATATAAGATTATTTTATGTTAAATAGTGGGTTTCTCTTATTTCAATAAATTTATTTATAAATTATTTTCAAAAATAGATATTTAACATTTATGATAGTTATAAAACAACTATTATGAAGGAATGTTATTTGCCAATTTGGATTTAAGCACATATTAATATGTTGTTTTATAAGAGTTATAATATCAGTCACATTGAAATAAATGTCTTACTTTGATATGGTTGTATCATGTGGAACTCAGTGTCTTATTGGTTTCAACATAACCTTGTAGATTTGTTTTCAAATTTTTACTATGCATTTATTTCTCTTACACCAGGAAGGATGGATTTAATTTTAGAATGGATTAGTATTATGGGGTTATATTATGTCTTTGAGTGAGAAAACATTAGAATGACTATCATATAAAATGTACTAGGTTGTATTTGGCATTAACAACTTAATTTGAAGGTTGAAACACATATGTTTATGGTTATAGATTACCTGATGGTATTTTTAAGATAATGTTTTTGTATTTTAGTTAGTTTAAGGAAATAATCTTAGAGAAATAATATGGCTAGTTCCTTATTCATTATCGAGATTTATTGGATTTCATTTTAATTTATTAGAAAAATGGTCTTTGAATTCAAATACTCATTATAAACTTAGGGATGTGAGTTTATTCCTACCCATAACCTTATAAGGAGGCAATGCATATAAGCTCAAGATATTTTATTTAATTACCTATGAGTGGTATTAAAACCATGAATTCTTGATGAATGCAAGTTTGACTAAATTATTAAAATGGTGTTGTCAAATAGAAAAAATGAATTTATATCTTAAAATATATGTATGCAAGAAAATTATAGGTCTGATTTCAATGATTAAAAATATTTTAAAAAAACCAAAAAAGAGAAAATAAACTAAATTCAGCATTGGTAGTAAAAGTATAGTTTTGGTGTTATGTAGATTTTATTTGAGTATATTATAAACATATATTGTATCTCGTTTATAGTTATAAATAAGTCTTAAAACGTGATTGGATTAAGGTTAATGAGTGTTTCATTATGAAACTTTTGGAACTATATTTAGAGTGAAAAATGGATTATTAGATGAGTTCTAAAGCCTAAATGAAAACCGAGTTTATCATTTATGTAGTTACATAAAAGACTTCATTGTGATAATTTTTATTATATTATATTTATATAGATGGTTTATGAGACTTATTTATGAATTATAGTAATTTTGGTTTTATATATAAAAATCCTCCTTCTTGTTAGGGTATGATGAGTGATAGGAAGGGAAACTATCTACAGTCACTTGTCATTGGTCAATAAGACAAGAATTGATAACTTTGTTTTATAATAGAGTATTGTTAACCTAAATTGTGACCCTAATTTGAAATTTGTTAATATTATAAAATACTTTGGAAAAATTAATGTTTTAGATTAAGGTAAAAATAGGTTTTGAAGGGACCCCAAAACCCTTTACATCAAAAAAGAGATAAACCTTTAAGCTCAACCGAGTTTCTAAAAAGAAACCCGAAACTAGTAAAAGCAAAACCAGGTTAAACAAGAACCTAAAAACACCAGAAAAGACTAGATGCAATAGCTAACACTACATAGAACAGACCGTCAACAGACATGAACAACACCCTACAAACCTCCCAAACAAAGGAGGTTTTAATAATTATTTTTTTTACACGATCGAATATTCATATCTAGAGGGGGACCAAAGGCTTAGACTTCTTCCTCTTAACTGTTGTCCATCCATCCTCTACCTTAGCTACCTTAGTCATCCATACCTCAAAAGATAGTGATCCATGAAGCCCAGGGGACACAGGTGTCTCAGTAAAATCCTTATGAAACCCAGCCATAGTTTGGCTCCTAGTTAGTTCCTCCAAAATAGGGGGCGAGACCAACTCTTCCTCAACAACTGGCTTAGAATGATCACTACTCCTAGTCTCCACAGGACATTCAATGGAATCATTCACTAGCAAATCCTCCTCAACCATCAGCTCAGACTAGAAAAATTAATGTTATAATTGTATACATTGTAGTCCATTATATTTTCTAGTCTATGTGTTTTCTTGAGATCATAATAGATAGATGTGTACCTAATGTCTGTATAATTGGATTCATGTAATAGTGATTTTAATTTCACATATGTTATTAAATGGTTATGGATTCTCATATAATAATTATATTCCCCTTAGTGAATGGAAGGGCCACTCCCAATGTGGAGGTGTATAGGAGACCGTTAGTTTGTGGTTGGAGGTAAATAACCCATATGATGCTCTCTATCTCTATAGTTGAATCTAAAATAATTTTGATGGTTACTCATGGCCACTACATTAATTTAATGATATGTTTCAATAAATATATATTATTTTATCATACTTTTGATAGTATTTTAGTATATTTATTTACATAGTAGTGGTTGTTGGGATACATGTTAAATCATTATTTATTATATTATAATTCATTTATCGATGAATATGATATCTATAGATGATATGGAATACTCTAATATTCATTAAGTGTCATGTCATACTTTAAATTATTTAATTATTAAATACTTTGTAATCTTAAAGTTTTTATACCATTGAAACCCATTTATGGGCTCATACAATTATTGGTTTAATTCTTAGATCAATGGATTTACTGTTTAAAATATAATTATTGCACTTAGTTGATTTTAGCATAGTGTTAGTAGATAAATGTATCTAAAATAATGTAAAACCTCTAATAATATGATGTTTGGTAATTTTAGTGTAAAAATAGAAAATAATTGATTTTAATTACGTTTCAAACAAAAATCTTGAAATTATAAGTTGACCCTAGTAGGGTTATAACACCAAACCATCAAGTTTGTGGGTTTCATCAAGAAATAAAAGGTGACATTATTTGTTTAATTAAAAATTACATATAACTTCATTAAATATAGGTTGGAAATATATTTAAACTATTTTATATATCCAAATTATATAATTCAATTCATGATTTTATATGGTGGCACTATCAATTGTTTAAAGAAATTTCATGGTATCAAAATTGCTACGGGAAAGTATAGGTTTAATTATCTTATGTTTTTTATTGCCATGGGTGGCTAGACATTATTTTATGATTTCAGTGGTTCATAACCTTGGGAACAATATTGTAGATATTAAAATATGGTTATGTATTATAGGTTAATCTTATACACTTTTAAAATACCTATCATGGTTGTACCTTTTAGTTTTATACTTGCTCATTACCAAAAGGATCACGTTCACTATCTATGTGTGCCTAAATTTATTATATCCTAGTATAACCATTGGTATTTTGATGACCCAACCTTATACATTATTTAAACATATCAAAACGTAATCATTATCATTTCTATTAGATTTAGACTTGTAACAATTTTTTAAATTTTTGAACACTTATGTCCAAGATAAACATCCATGCCAATGTAAGTGTCCACTTTTCCTATAAAGTATCAAGTGACCAAACTTCATCCAATAAAAAAATATATATCCTAAATCTTTCCTCAGTTATTTAGTGAATTATATTTATAAAATGGACTAGTATATATATAATATCAACTCTCATTAATTCCTCATATAAAAAACACCTAGAAATCACAAAGAAGTATACCAATAAGAAATCAATCAAGTGTTCAAGTGAGAAAACATTCACTATTCATACATATTTATATATAAATCATAAGATAAATATTTACACATATCTAAAGAATTTGAAGAGCAATTTATGATCCATATTTTCTAAGTTAAAAATAAGGTCCTTACATGTATTTGTTTATCATGCATTCTATCCTTGTGCACACATAAGATAACACATAGGTAAGAAATACACAATTTTGAGGCCATCTTAAAAGTATTGGATATTTAGGAAATTCCCATTGATATATTAATCCTTTTGGTATATCGACACCATGATCCCACTAACCCAATTTTTCACAATCACTCCAAGGGTAAAGAATCTAGAGTTTGATCATTTAATAAAGAATGAAAACCTATGCACATGATATTAATAAATAAAAATAAATTAAATAAAAAATCCAAAAAGGCTTTAGTTTGTCACATATATATCTAGTTAATATTTTGTATAAGACACATGTGATAGGGTTAGACACCTGCATCGATGTAACTATCTGGATCTAATGTAAGCATTTGAACCCCAAAAAAGATAAATTCTAGAATTTGATGACAATTTTAGGATAATCTTCCAATAAACTTCTAGATTATTATAAATTATACCTACATGAACATAATAAAATAGATAAGTATAATATATTTCCAATTCATTGCAATATCTATTAATAGATTTTCTTTACTACTTCAATAATCTCAATTGTATAGATTTAGAATACTATTTATCTAAGTTTTCCATTAATTGGATTTATCATTAGGTTAGTTCACCATCCTTATGTAAAATATAATCTAATAATAATTTAGCTTAGATACCACACACATATAAATTTAGGGTTATTTGATGAACCCAATCTTTGGTCTCTAAAGCTTAGTGGACCTAGGGTTTCCTACGTTTTTAATGATTTATGATTTCTAAAATGCAAATATTTTAAAATTATATTTCCATTTATTTTAAATTAATTAATCATGGATGAATATATAATTTACTTATTTTTATAATATTTCATATTAATCATTATTTTCTATACTTTATACATGTGTAAATTAAACAAAAAGCTAATAAATGATAATAGTCAAGTTTATTTCAACAATTCCTTTTGTAATGTTATAGATTTGATATGTATAGATATCAATGTGGATTATCCTAGCCCTTATTCCATATATTTCCTAGTAAATTTACAACTACCATTCAAAAAATATTATTTTCCCATGGCTTATATTGGATTACATATTCCACATTTTCACTACTTGAAAAGGTAAGGGTGCCCAACCTATCCCACCTCCTATTTATATAAAATAGGTTCCTCTTAAGCCTAAAATTGTTATCGAATCAAAATTATATGATATTATTGACCAATTGAGAAACATTCATGATAAAATTTCAATCCTTGGAATCCTAAATCAATTTTCTATCTATAATTATATTTTATACAAAGCATTACATGACACCTAAGTACCAAGTGATATTGAACCAACCTATTTTGTATATATTATATAAGATCTCAAAAATACTATAAATTTTATTACATTTGATCAAAAATATTTACCATCAATATATATTATCCACCATCATTTTCCTTTGTTCATAAAAATGAGTATGCTTCAAAAGGCAATCAAAAGAGTGTTAGTTGATAATGATTTAGGCCTAAAAAATTATGGCATGAATTTATTAACCAATATGGGTATTACAAAAAATCTTCTTAGAAATTAATATATTCATATCAAATTATTTTATAATTCATGTATCCATATAGTTGGATAAATGACATTAAATGTGCTATTTTGGCCAAAAATTATTCCAACTACTTTCTAAATAATATCTTAGTTAGTATACTATAACTTAATTTTGGGTAGATGATGGATACATACGATGGAATCCATCACATAAAAAATTATATATATGTGTGAAATTTATACATTATGGGACCTTATTCATTATTCATATTGATTATGAACCCTATAAATTCTTTAAAATGATACATTATGAAACAAAAGGGTTACGTAAAGTGGTACAACCTCAAAATTGAATTCCACTTGAAAATAAGCATACATATAAAAAAAGGAGTAAAGTATAATTAATCCTTTACCTAAAAAAAACTAACCACTAAGTTTTTCATGGATAAACATCAATATAAATAACAATTACCACTAAATCTAATGATACCAAAACAACAAAAAAAATTCTATCTTCGAATTTCCTTTATTGGGTAACACCTAGAAAAAATAAGTAATTTTTTTTATATTCCTATGATAGTGATTATTAAATTCCTAATGACATGACTGATGAAGAACTAAAAAAAATATCTTTGATCCACTTGAACATATTCTACATAACCTATTCATCCATATAAGTCTTGGTACATACTAGTTAAATTCATCATTAGAAGATATAAAACCACGTTCAGATAAAGATAAGATAAAAAAATAAAAAATGAACATGTGGATGGTTGTTATTCAATCCATCTCTTTTGGCTAAAAAAATTAATCCAACCTTTCAAGGGACCATTGAAAATACACCATGTGAATAATGTGGATTCCTATGAAAAACCTTCAAAATAGATTATCCATATCTTAGCATATAAGAATATTCCATATTTAATTTTTCTTATGTTACTTGAGAATAACATGATCTCTTTACCTCCTAATAGACACATATCAGGTAACAAAATCATTTGTAAAAGTGGATCACTATATTTTTATTACCATTAAATCATCAACCATTATGCAAATCAATGTACGACATCAAAAAATCATATTAAAAAATACAAATGTAAGTGTTGCATACAAGTTGTTGCCAAGAAAAATAATAACAAATACTTCCAATATTTTTACACAAAACCAATCTACAATGTGATAAAGGAATGGAAACTAACAATCCCTATAAATATCTATGGTTTCTCTTGCTCCCATTTGAAAATTGATATAAACAATTGGAACATTGTTTCTAATGTCTCATACTTACCTACATTGGGGCATACTATCGAATAATTATAACATTATTTTATTTTCACTAAATCTCTTGGATATCTTTAATTATGCATAACATACCAATCTAAATTGATAAATACCATCATATGGGTAATGGATACCAAACCAAATCTCACATTTTGCCTTGGATAATATTGAAAAATATAAATGAAATCAATAGTTCATACCATTCATATTCATTTTAATTAATAGTTACAAAAGAAACTAATCCAAATAATTCATGATGGATAAAATGATAAACCTATAGCAATGATGGATGATGTCATTTACTAAATGATACCAAGTCACTAGAAATGAAGTGACATAAAACTGGTGGAAAAATATGATCCTAGAAAACCATAAGAAAAGCCTTTATGTTATGAGTTGGACAAATCGTCTCCTTTTATTACAATTAATATTCAAAAATACAAATAATTCAAATGATCCAACCTAAGGATAATTTTTTTAAATACACTAAAAATATAAAATATTAAAATATTCCAAAAATCTTATAAATTTTCAAATAATTCAAAAATACAAAAACATTTCAACATGATTCTAGTGGTAATATTTCTTATACATATATTTTTTCTCCATGTTAGTAGATATCATATCACTATTTCCTATATACACATATGTTTCTTACTTTTTTTGAGTGTGTTACATGCATACCCAAATACATGATATATATACATACATATGTTAGGACTTCCCTCCACTCACATCCAAAGTATGTTTGGTAAATCTATTTATTCGATAACGATACACCCAAATTAAATTATTATATGATCACTTTCCATTATCATGTTTGATCTTATATACTTACACATGCCTATATCCATTCCTATACCTTTCACAATGTACTTGATTATGCTATGTATTTAACATTTTAAAAACACATGTTTAGGAACTAATATGATATTTTCAAGTTGGTTGCCTATATATGTCCCAATTTTCCATTTTATCACTCCATTGAGTGTGTTATTTGTTTGTTATTATCTTGAATTATATTTCCTATTTTAATCATTTGAATATTCTTGATTGATTATGGCCTGAATGACTTTATTTTACTATTTTGATATTTTAATACATCATTATTTGTTGTATGCGGACATTTGAATATGTCATTCCATTCTTTGTATACATTTGACTAAATCATATACCTTTGATTGTGTGGCATTTGAACATTCCCCTCATATGAGATTTCCTTGGACCATTTCCTATTGATTTAATTTTAAGTGATCTTATGTGTGTGCTCTATCTCTTGATTATATTCTACTATTACTCTCTAGATGTTCCCATGATCTATATCATGCATATTAGGACTTTATGTGATCACATACTGGGTACTTCAATGTTATCTTATGTGGTGATGTACCAAATGTTCAAAGATACACTTTCAAGATCAAATTCATTAATGCACTAATAGGCTATGAATATAACTAATTCAATGCTTACAATTGTTTCAAAGCAATAATAATTCACTTAGAGGTCAATTTTATGGACTTAAGTTTTAGGTAAATGAGGGTAAGGATTGATTGAAACAACTTATAGTCAACAGTCCACTCTATACCTAAGACATCAACATTAAGACATGATAGATGACTTGAAAGGAAAGTTTATTAGTACTTAGGTTTAACTTAGACACACAAAAGTAATATGAACCACTTTTTCATATCAAATAAATATGAAACACTAAGTATAGAAAGGTAAACAACTATAAAATGATCTATTCACTACTCGAAGAGGTGCAGAATACAATTTATGGTAGAGTCTAGTTGTACTATCTTGAGGGATCTTCAACAATAAATTTATAAAAAAAATAGAGGAGAGAGGAATTTTTGTGTTGAAAAAGGAATCAAAATGATCACAACTCCATTTTAACCACAATTACAACTACCTCTCCATTTATGCTCATTCAGGGTTCCTAATTGATCTAGGTCACTTCAGTCCATTGGACTATTACATTATTCCTTAACTGATGCTTATTTATGGTTACAATGATAGGATAAAGTTATTTCAAGCTATGTTTTGACATCAATGTAGTTAAAACCATCATATCAAACTATCATATTTTTGTCATGGTGCTAACTACTCTTTACTGGTTTGTTAAGGCATATGAGAGTGAAGAGAAGGGTTACTTTCATGTAGCTAGATCTAATGATGAAGTTGTTGAAGTCTACATGTCTACCTTTATGGCTTCCTTCAAAAATTTGCCTTTGATTCAACATAGATCCATCCCAAATTGGATTTTATCTTAGTTTCTTTATATTTACCTTGACTGGGTTGAAGAATACCTTATCAACTTTCATTGAAATGTCCCAGACTTGATCCTTTACTTATTGGTTATCAAAAACTAACTCAGATCATTAATCTATTGACCAATATTACATCTTTGATCTTTATTTTCATGATAAAACATGGTTCATCAATTTTATACCATCTTGAATGTTCTCATTCCACTTATCAACCATGCATTCATTCTCAGGATCTGCTAACTCTTTGTCTTGATCACATGTTGTTGATCATGATTACATGATCAAATGCCAAGCATTAGATTTATTAGGACCCATTGTTTTAAATCAAATGGATACTTCATGATCTCAAATTTTATGTTTGTACTCCCGTCATTGGATATCCACATGATCATATCTTATGTCCATATGACCATCAAATTTTAAGCCACAATGGATGTTTTCTATGTTTTAAGTTTGATGTTCATGTGACCATCAAATATGTCTATGTGACTGTCATTAATGTTCACATACCTGTCATAATTTGAACACCATAGAGTTAGTTGATGAGGTTTATTTTTAAATTCACATGAATGTTAAATATGTCCATTTGATCATCAATGATGTTCACATGATTGTCACTTTTTAGACTCAAATGTTTTTTTTATGTGGCCTAAATTTGATACTTGCACACCCATCATTTTCCACTAGATCACAAATTACCTACGCTATTTCCTTTGGACCTTCTGTCTTAGAAACTTTCTCTAAAATAATTATGTTTGTGTGCATTTTTTATCAAAGAAAATGTCTGAATGAAAATAGACTTAGATTTTATTGTGGATAATTTCCCTAAGAGACTTTGGTTTTTAGGGAAATTGTCACAGTAGATTTTCCCCAAAATAAATCCAACATTTAGGAAATTTTTTGACACAATTTACCTT
This sequence comes from Torreya grandis, assembly GCA_037957365.1. Classification (NCBI taxonomy): domain Eukaryota; kingdom Viridiplantae; phylum Streptophyta; class Pinopsida; order Cupressales; family Taxaceae; genus Torreya; species Torreya grandis. The sequence continues at coordinate 1,091,027 of JARHVA010001696.1, read as the reverse complement.
AAAGAAAATTTAGCACTTTAGAAATATAATTTAAATAATTCTCAAGTATTAATAAAGATTTTTTAAGCCCACAAGATCCTCTAAACTTAAGTGAGAAATTGTTTCCTGATCTTCAAGGCTTAAATGAACTTTTGAGGCCTGTATTATGATGTGTCCAAACCTTTAACTACTTAGACACCATGAAACCTACTTGAGAACCTACCATTTTCCATTCTAATCCTATATTTAAGCCATTTTATCTTTCTTCAATTTGACCCTGATAGGCTTCTCTCTAGGTTTAGGCAAAGATTTGTATGTGTGCTAAAATGTCCAGCATTTTTGGTGATTCAACTGGCTTAACCAACCTGCTAGTCATGAAACCTAGTTATAGACCAAGCTTGCTCATGATGACTTGAATGAATAAGGTACTACTTGTAAAAATAGACTCTGATTAATTCCTAAAGCACTTTTTGGAGCAATGGGGAACTAACAAAAAATAAGAAAGCAATAAAATATACTAAAATTAACTAAACAACCAAAAAATTAATGTGTAAAGGTGCTTAGAGGAAAAGATAGACCTATCTACCTATGTAAAGAGATCATGACCTCAAACTAATATCATAATTTAAGATACCTCAAATTAATAAGAATGGGAAGGATCTTTCCATACAATTTATCAAGATCAAAGGAATTACTTTCCTTGAAACTTGTGATTATATAAGGTCCACTCCAAATATTGTCAAACATGGAATGTTTTCCTAGCTTTGCATATTCCTCATCCTATTTGAGGACTATGTCACCTTGATATAATGTATTTAATGAAGATATTTTTCCAAAATTCCTCTTTAATTTATATTTTTTATACCATGTGGTATGCATGGCCTCGTATCTTATCTCATCCAATTCTCTTAGTTCATTAATCTTAACCTCTATTACATCACTTTCTAGAAGCTCTAGCTGGTGTGTAAGTTCCAAACCTAGGAGCTCCAATGAGATAGGTAGCCTTGATTCTCTCCCATAAACTAAGAGATAAGGTGAGTGATAAATTTCCTTCTTATGGGTGATCCTATGAGCCCATAAAATAATCTTAATCTTTGTATGCTAAGATCTCAAATTATCTTCTAGTATTCTTTTGATGATCCAAATATGGTTCTTATTAGTGGACTCAGCGAGTCTATTACCCTATGGATAATAATTTGATGAAGATTCTAGACAAATACATTGTTAAAGAACACATTAACATACCTTTACATTATTGAATGCTAAAGCATTATCTGATATTATAGTAGAAGGTACTCCAAAATAGGTGACTATACTCTCATCAAACTCAAGCATAACGTTCTTGTTTGCTTCCTTCAAAGGCATTTTTTCCACCCACATGATTTCAAGACCCATTTATGACCAACACTAGATGGAAGATATATCATGTCAATGAAGTCCAAAACCCATTGCATGAAAGGTTGTTTGACCTGAATAGGCATGAATGACATAACAACTAGTCTTTACTTTCCTACAAACATTGCACACTTTTCACACTTTATAGCCTATGCATGTGTATCCTTAAATAAATTAGGCCAAAATTAACCATCTATAATGATTTTTTCATCTGTAGTCTTTGATTCAAAATAGACTTTAGATGGACTATGATGAAATTGTTCTAAAATCTTTTCAAATTGATTAGCTTCAACACACCTTAAAAGCATACCTCTAATATCCATTTTGAATACCACTCCATTAATAAAATGTATTGTAATAATTGTATCCTAAAATTTCATATCCTTGATTCATCTAATCCCATTGGACATTTTACTATTTGAAGGAATCTTGTAATGTCTTTTGTCCAACTAGATGGAGGAGTAGTTTTAGCTTCTTATTGGGTGTCTTGAAGTGTCAAAACCATCTCCTTTTATTATTTCACATATTATAAAATATGTTCACATAACAATTTTTCTTTAAAAAAGTTCATGACCTTCAATTTAATATCATATTCCATGCACTTACTGACCCATCCATCTCTCTTTTCACTTAAGTCTCTATTGAGGATGAAATCCTTCACACTAGGATGAACTACCATTAGTATAATATTGTTATTTAAAACCAAATGTCTATTTTTTTCAAACATATTGTAATATATATATTTATATATATATATATATATATATATAACATGATTTTGAATAAAACAATACCTCTCCTCATATTTTTCTAAATGGGTTTCTCTAAACCTTCACTATTTTGTTCCATAAGCATGGCTAAAATTATACTAAAAGTAGAAAGGCATAAATAGATAAATACTTATTGAAATATTGATTAAGGAAAGTAGGATCTTGGATTATTTCTTGTTTTATGGATTCAAAACTTCTCTTACCCTCCTTACTCCATGTAAATTTTTGATGTTTTATTAGCATTTGAGTGAGTGTCCTTACCAGTTCTACAAATCTAAGAATAAATATTGTGATGAAATTTATCTTACCTAATAAGTTTTGCAATCCTTACTTATGTTTTGGAAATGTTAGATAATTTATTTATTCTATTTTCTCTGGGTCAATAGAAATACCCTCTTTGGACACTACATGTCTAAGTAGTCTCCCATAATGCACTAAAAAGATACACTTCTTTGGATTTAATGAAACTCCAAATTATCTAAATCTATCAAAAACAACTTTCAAGTGTATTATATGATCATTAGGATCCCTCAAAAATACATTAATTTCATCAAGATAAAATAAGACTAGTTTAATCAAAAGACCTTAGAAGGCAACATCCATTGCCATTCAGAAAGTGGATCCATCATCAGAGATCCCAAAAGGCATATTTTGATAGGCATAAGTACCCTATTTGGTTTTTAAAGTTGTTTTATACTAATCTTGCTCTTTCACCAATTACTAGTTGTAACCTAAGTACCCATATAGTAATTTATCCATAGAGGGAAGAGGATAGTGGTCTTTTAGTGACACTTTATTAAAATCTCCAAAAGCCACACATAGTCTTACCTCTTCATTTTTGTTTCTCTCTAGTTTAAGGTTTGTTACCCATGTTGAGTGTTTGATAGGAAATATTATACTTTACTCAATAAACTTGGTAAGATCCTTTCTCATGATAATTTAAACCTTAGGGTTGATGGGCCTTTACTTTTATCTTACTAGTTCTACATCTTATTCAAGCTTAATAGTATGTTGTGATAATCTGGGGTCAAACCCTTTAAAATCATAGTATTCCAAAGAAAATACATCCATTTACTCATCACATAATGAAATGAAAGCTATTCTCTTAGAATTAGTGTTCACTTTACCCCACTTGAGTTGCTTACCTTCAGCTATGTGAACTTGCAAATAATGTTCCTCCCTAGAAGAGATGCTTACATTATCCTTTATAATTCGACCAACTTAGTAAAAAAAATTATTAAAATTTATTACACCTTTAGGCATGTTGTTAAATCTTAATTACACAATCTGATCTTCATATTGGTGTTGCAATTTATTTTGATTCTTTGAGCAAACTTCTACATTATTCTATAGGAAATAGGCTATTTGTTTGTCACTATCAAAGAATTTCCAACTTACCTAATTTTTTATAACTAAAGGCTTTAATACAACCTTGATTTGGGTCAGATATTTATTTACCTTAATCTGGTCTATTATATCATATTGTGCTCATATGACATCAAGTCTATCTGCATGTTGATTAGCTCCTCTAGGAATGGAGTGGATATCAAATGTTAGGAAATCTTCCATGAGGTCCCAAACTCTATGTTTTTAAGCCTTTATTAGGGGGTTATTTGATGATATTAACCCTCTAGCTTGTTGTAATACCAAATCATTGTCACCTTTCACCTACAAAATCTTAATACCTCTCTTTCTAGCCCATTGAAGGCCATAAATAAGAGCTTCATACTCTATAGTATTTGAAGTACAACTAAACTAAAATCTAACTAAAGATTATTACCCTTTATTTTGAGTTGAACTAGATTTACACCATCTCCACTTCCATTTTTTAATTTGGATCCATCAAAGTATAGATTCCACACCCCTTATTGAATTTACATTGAGTTGGTGAGACTAGGTAATCAGTCACCTTCTTCATGCATATAATATACAACAAAACCAACTTCATGAATACATTTTTATGTGTCATATCCATGGATATTATAAACCCATTCATCAAAGAGTAGGTTTTGTATGATTTCAAGTGGCTTATAAGGTTCTTGATCAATAGTAACGTCATCTTCCTCTAAAATAATTCCATTCATATTAGATATATTTGGCATATATGGTTCAAGGTGCAATCTATAAATAGGCTATGATCTTACAATGAATTTGGTTCTAAAAACCATGTATGACCAATATAAAGAAATGTAACCTCCTTTTTTGTAGTCAAATCTTTGGATAGGCATAGTGCAAAGTATGAAGGTAAATCAACAACAATTATATCCTATGAAATGGTGAAATTTGGAAAAGCAAGTAAAATATTAAGATATATTAGTATGCCCATAGTTTTAGTAAGAGAAACATATAACTATAACACTCCCTTTTCATGAGGTTCATAATTAATCGCTAGTTTTTTATCTTTAGATTTAGGAATGATGGAAGTAATAGCTCCACTATCAATCACACAATTATGGACAAGACAATATCCTATGATAATTTAAAGATATAATGGAGGAGGCTTAATCACCTTAGGAGCTTGAGAATCAAAAAATGGATTAGAATTGGTTATAATAGAACATACTATTTCCTTTTTAGGTGGTCCATCAAAGACATTGAGCTTTGAAAGCTCCTATTATAGATACTCATTTTGTCTTGGGATTATTAGTGTATCCCAAATTGAAATTAATATTGACATTTTTTTCATATGATCCACAATACTGAGTGGAGATGTGGTTATCCTTAAATATAATTTAGGAGTAAGAGGACCTCCTAGATGTTGTGTGAATTGAGGGATGTAATTCACTTTCACATTCTACCCCTTTAGATCTTTAACCTATTAAGTTGATCTCTTTTGAGGTAGCTCATGATTGGTGGTCCCTTATGATGGTTGAGAAGGTTGAGGACCTATGTTAGTAGGACCTAAAGCATCATTAATTGCCCTTTTATTGGATCTAGTATGGGTTGCAACTGAATTATTAACATTATGAATATTTTGACTTTGATTTTAATATATGTTCAAAACAATTCTCACCTTCATAGAAGTTCACAAATTTGGTTTCAAAATGTGCTTTGCCATTTTATACTTTTTGTTGATTTGGAACCTATGATTATTTAAATGAAGTAAAGTTTCCATGTGGTATAGAGGTTTCCTTATTTGGAGAAGATGACTAGTTTTCATTTGAAGTTAAACTTTGTTACATATAAGACTGATGTGAGCTCTCACCAATTAGCACCATTTCCATGTGATTTGTTTGATCCTCCTGATTGTTCCATTTCCCTTATTGACCATAATTATTCTAAATTGGAATAATAGCTCTAGAATTGCTTGAAGTATTAATATTATATTATCTTTATTAATAATTATGTGCTTGTCCTTACTTGTTAGAGTGATAGGATGGCCTATTATACTAATAAGTTTGACTAGTATTTTGATATGCCTTGTATGGTGGAGCTTGTTGTCTTTCCATTACAAAAAACTTGTTATTATGAGTCCTAAGAAGACTCTCTATCTTCCCTAATATGTCAACTTAATCACCTTTTATTTGGTAAAACTTTTTTGAATGTGTAAGTGGAGCAATAATTGGAGAAAAAGGGTGGATCTCTAAAAAGATAGGCATTGGTGGCCTTGGGGATAGATTTCCTACTTGTATAATGCAATTCTTAGCTTTGATTGATATTTTAAAAGCCTCAATTAGAGTCTTCCCTCCCATGGATTGAATCATCATAGCTACATCTAAATTGAGAGCCTTCAGGTAGTACATAAAACCATAGTTTTGCATAGGATTGATCACTACAGGGATTCTATCCCTAGTCTTTTGGAACCTATAATTGAAATCCACCATGAATTGATGATTGAATATACTAGTTGTTGTAATCTGCTCTAAAATTGAAAGGTTGTCACTTTTGTCTTGAAAATATTTACACAAGACCTCCCCAAATTCATCTTATTATTGATTGATGTAAGAGCCAATCCTCTATATCATTAAAGTTCTTTCCCTTTGAAATAATTTTCTAACAACCTCATTCCTACATTTTCTTGAGTTACATGATGATATGAATAAAGTTTAGAAATATTTGTAATATGTTCTATAGGAGTGACTATATTTTCCCTTGTAAAATATTGAAGAGCCTTTAGAGCTAACGCTAGGATATCATCCTATTGAGTAAGATTCAGAGGACTACCACCATTGAATGGCATAAAGGCTTATCTTTTGGGAATAACCATCTAAGGTATGGGATTTACAATAATGTTTGGATTAACAATATTGGCTTGACTAGGAGGATTTTGTGCAACATCAAGGGTAACAAGAGGTATATGTGTGGTATATGACTCAAAGGATTTCCTCTTCTTTATTGATTGGATAGATAGCTCAGAGAAATGTGTATCTTTATCTTTTATATAGGATATTATAACAACTCTTGGTGGCATAAAAAATATGTAAATATGAAAATGAAACTTTAGAATATGGTACTATACTCAAATATGTAGATATATGCTTCAATTTATGTAAATATATGGTCCCACTAGGCATACCAAAAATATTAGCTATCTAGATAGCACCCAATAGAGATCAGATTGCTCAAGTCTTACTCATACTTATACCAACATGGAAATGATGTAATGATATGGGATGCCTATATATAAACTAGACCTCTAAGGTTTTTTAATAAGGCTAGTTCCTTAGATATGATATTTTGGACCTATCTTTATAATACATAAATAAATTGGGGTGAAAAGAGTTAAGAGATTTCATAAGGTAAAACCTATTCTAACATGTGGTAATACATCAAATATTCAAATATCCACTTTCAAGATTAAACTCATTGACACACTAATAAGATATGAATTAAACTAATGTAGTGCTTACAATGGTTTCCAAGAAAAAATAATTCACTTAGAGGTCAATTTCATGGACTTAAGTTTGAGGGAAATGAGGGTAAGGATTGATTGAAAGCACTTTCAGTTAATAGTCCACTCTATACCTGAGACATAAACATTAACACATGTTAGATGACCTGCAAGGAAATTTTATTAGTACTTAGGTTGAACTTGGACCTAAAAAGGGAATATGAACCACTTTTGCATATCCAAAAAATACAAAAAACTAAGTACAAAATGGTAAACAACTACAAAATGCTATAGTCTTTACTACAAGAGGTGTAAAATAGCATTTTTGGCAAAGTCTAGTCATACTAGCTTGAAGGATCTTCAATAATAGATCAAAGGCCATATCTATATAAAAGGAGAGGAAGAGAGAGGGATTTTTGCATTGAAAAAGGAATAAAAATGAGCAAAAATCCATTTGAGCCATAGTTACAGCTACCTCTACATTTATGCTCATTTAAGCTTCCAGATTGATCTAGGTCACTTCAGTCTATTGCACCATTACATTACAACTTGATTGATTTTTATTTATGGTTGTAATAGTGGGATCAAGTTGTTTTGATCTGGGTTATATCATTAATGTAGTTACAATCATTGGATCAATCTATTAGAGTTTTTTCATTGTGCTAACTACTCTTTACTAGTTTGTTGAGGTATGTGAGAGTGGAGAGAAGGGTCAATTTCATGTAGCTAGCTTTGGAAATGAAGTCATTGAAGTCTAAATGTCTACCTTAGAGGCATCCTTTGAAAATTTAAGTATAGTTCAATTTGGATCCATCCTAGATTGTATTTAATCTTATTTCCATCATATTTACCTTACCCAGGTGGAAGAATGCCGTATTGATTTTTGTTCAAATACTCTAGGCTCAATATTTTGCTTATTAGTTATCAAAAAATAACTCAAATAATGAATATATTAACCAATATTGAACTATTGATCTTTTTTTTCATGATAAAATGTGGTTCATCGATCTTCTAAAAGCTTCAATGTGTTCATACCACTTGTCAACCACACATCCGTTCTCAAGATCTAATAACTCTTTGAATTACTCGTGTGCTATTGATCTTGATTACATGATCAAATGTTAACCATTAGATTTAATGGGAACCATTATTTGAAATCAAATGAATAATTTACAAGTTCAAATTTATCATACACACTCTTATTATTTGACATTTGCATGATCATTGTGACCATCAAATTTTAAACCATAATGGAATTTTTATATCTCAATTTTGACATCTATATGACCATAAAATACATCTATGAGACCATCATTAACATTCACATGCCCATAATAATTTGAACACCATAGTAAAATTTGAACACCATAGAGTTAGTTGATGAGGTTTATTTTAATGTTCAAATGAACGTCAAATTCATCCATGTGACCATCACTGATGTTCATGCAACCAATACTTTTTAGAATGAAATGGTTTTTTAAATCACATAAATTTGATACTTACACACCCATCATTTTTTTCTTGATCACAAATTCCCTGGACTATTTCCTTCAAACCTTTTGTCTAGGACACTTCTCTAAAATAATTGTCTTTAGGCCTTTTATATTGGAAAAAATGTCTAAAATAAAATAGACTTACTTCCAGGAAATTGTTGTGGAACATTTTCCCCAAAATAAATCCAACACTCAGCCAAATTTTACAAAAAACTTCCTTGAAATTAAACTTAACACTTTAGTAAAATACCCAAAATGATTCCCAAGTATTAACTAAGCCTTTTTAATCCCACAAGCTCCTCTAAACTAATGCAAGAAACCTCTACTTGATATTCAAGGCTTGAATAAACTTTCAAGGCCTATACTATGATGTGTCCTAACCTTTAACTACTCAAAGACCATGAAAACTGATTGGGAAACTCCATATTCCATTTTGGACCTATCTCTAAGACAATTTATCTTTCTTCAATTAGAACCCTACTAGTCTTCTCTCTAGGTCTTGGCAAAGCTTGGCATGCGGGCCAAAATGGCCAACATTATTATGGGTTGTTATCATTCATAATATGTATTTTTATGTACCATTATTTTTGACAATTTTTCCCCATAGGTAAAATTATTACCCATACTATTCAAAACTTTTCATATCATGCCAGTTTGTCTTATGAGTTAGTTATTGGTCATAAAAATTCCTTGAAGTAATCCATGATTAATAGGCCTTTATCAGGAATTCACTTTGGTTTTTAGAGGGCTTTTATGAGTAAATCATTATGAAGGCTTCTTTGGGTCCAAAAAGGGGTCATTTTCATGAAGTTCAAAGGGTTCTTTCCATTTCAAAAAGGTCCAACGTCAAAAAATCCAATGATCCATTTCAAAAATTTGAAGGATTCTTTCCTTTCAGGAAAGTGGCTGAAGAAGAAAAGTTAATGAATTATTTCAGAGGAAAGGTTATTTTTATTTTAAAAAAGGTTATTTGCAATTTTATTAAAGGATATCTTTCTGAAGGGATTGTTTTAGACATTTTGTTCAAAACAACTTTTCTGAAAGACACTTACATATTTTCCAAAGGACACTTACAAATTTTTTGAAGGACACTTACAACTTTTGCAAAGAACACTTACAAATTTTTTGAAGGGCACTTTTCTTGAAAAGACCATTTCAAAAGTTTTGAAAGACTATTTCAATAATTTTGAAGGGTGTTTTCAAAGGAAAAGGTACTTTTCAATTTTTTCATAAATCTCATTTCAAAAGTGCCAAAGGGTTATTTTCAAAAAGGCAAAGATCATTTCAAATGTTTTGAAAGACCATTTCAATATTTCTAAATGATCACTTGTCAAAAAATCTGAAGGGCATTTCAATATAGTTGAGGGGCATTTTCATAAAGTCTGAAGGGCAATTTTCAAAAATTCCAAAGACACAAATTCCATCAGACAAATTTTCCATGGGAAAGTAATAAACAAAAAGTTTGAAGAAATGATTTCCTTTGGAAAAATTGTCTGAAGGAAAAGTCCATAAGCAAAAATCTTGAAGAAACAGATAGTTATAGACAAATAGTTTGAAGGAAAAGTTCATTTGTAAAATGACAAAATAATTCCTTCAAGATAAAATTCCTAAATAAAAGGTCGTAGAGAAATAGCCCAAAGCAATACATGCTAAAATAAATTCCTAAAGACCAATTTTCATGAAAAAGTGACCAAATGAAGAGCTTGAGAGTAAAATACTAAGGAATTTTAAAGAGATAACATGGATTTTCAATGCTACATATCTGATCTTAACATGTAATTTCATGCATGCTATAATTTTGAAAGCCACATTTTATGCAAGTGAAGGCTATTTGGAGTTGATTGCTCTTGGGTTTGAGTTGTATTTTTGTCAAAGCATCACATCTATTCTAATTTATATTATTAATTGAAGTCTTTCAAAACTTCCAACTTGTTCAAACTGATGTTATTCATCTAAGGATTGGTGTAGCATCATCTCATGTAGGATGGAGTTACTTGGAGTTGACTAAATAAGGATTATCATACATTTTCCTTATTTTCCATGTAAATAAGGAATTATTTTTGTTTAAACTCAAATTTCAAACATATCAAGTAGAGTTTATCTTTGAATATTTGGCATAACTTTAATGCATGGAGTAGATTGGTCCAAGATGGGCCCACCATCCTTTTCCAATGCCAAAGAGATTTTTGATGCAAGACATAAGATAAAAGGATATTATTTTAAGGATTGGTTATCTTTTGATAGCTCAAGTGGAACTTTTGTGATGTGGGAGTTGATCTCCTCTCTTATTTTTAATATAAATTTCTTGGCTTTGGTATGTTTTTTACTATATAAGTTAGCTTTTTAGCCATTTGAAAGGATCCTTCTCTTGATAAGACTAGACTCTATCAAGATTGAGTTTTGTAACCTTTTTAGATAAATATAAAGACTATTTTTAGATTCTAAAGGTCTATTATGGTGTATTTATGTCATTGATTTACATATGTGATAGAATTATCTTCCTTTTAAAGTCTTGATTTTTACCTAGTTACTAGATAATCAGATTATACAAGGCATGTTCTATGTTTGATGTCTTTTGGTTGAAGTTATATTAAATTTAAGTGGCTATTTACTACCTTGAATCAATCTTATTCCATCATTTCCATTAATCTTTGATCACCAGATAAAACCTTCTCTTGAAATAGTAATGCATAGGAGTCAATTGGAGTTAAAGATTCAATCTTTTATTGTCTAATCAGCTTTTTAGAAGCTCAAATTGAGTGGATGAACCAAAATATAGGTATATCACCTCATTAGATAGGATTTCCTTCTAATTTTCTTTCTTACCTTTTTTCTTCACTTTTCTTGGTAGTTTGTAGTATAGAGTAGAGATCCTAATTGATACACCAAACGAAGCTTGCCCTTAGAATCTAGATATTCAATCTACTAATTAAGCCACCCATAGCCTAGGATTTTTTCCATGTTTTAGTAGACTATGAATGATTGAAACTACTTTCACAAGGGTGTGAGTCTAATTGAAAATAATTTTTGGTATGCCTAGTGGGACACTTGCTTTTTGGAATAGATAAACTTTTCAGCTGAGGAGAAGCATTTGTAGTAGAAGAGAATATCTATCTTCATCACAAGTTAAAGATTCTTTAGGTTGAAAAGTTCATATCATCATTCAAGTAATTCTTTGATGCCAAAGGTTACCATGAGGTCAGCTAACAAATGTATTATTTTTGAATTCATTGATTTGTCTTCTACAAAATATAAAATATCAAGGTTTAGTAGGACAAACCCATATCCTAAAAAATAATATTTTTCTCTTGGTTATCCTACAATTATAATCACTACAACCCCAACTATCTAAATGGCTATAAAAAAACTATGTCTTTGTTCCATTCAATAGAGGTAGCCGACTAAATTTAGCCTAGTTTGATGACATTCTAGTGTCTACCATAAAGAGCATCCCATTCTTCTCAAGAGAAAATAAAATAATCCCTATTGATAATATCCAAGATGTAGCTAATCTATGTTTATTCCATAATGTTATTGAGGATAATGTTACTATTAGATTGCTTGTTATTTCCTTCAAAGGAGAAGCATTACAATGGTATACAAACCTACCACTGAACTCCATTTTTACCTATGATGAATTGGGTGTATACATAGTCAATAAATTTGAAGATATATCTGATCACCTCTCTTTGGTTGAATAGTTAACTACCATAATGAGAACTCTTCATGAGTTCATGTCTGATTTTAATCTCAGATTCCAAAAGAAATGGACTAGGATACCTATGTTGATTAGGCCATCTATTGAGTATGCATTCTTGTACTATTTGAAATCCCTTAACTCTAACATTAGTGTAATGATATAGTCAATGGGTTGTACTACCTTACCAGATGCTTATAAGTTTATAATAAGGGTAGAGAATAGTTTAATACAAGCTGGTAAGCTTTTTCTAAGGCCTTCAATGCCTATATTCCCATAATTGAATTCTATACTAGCCCCTCAAGTTCCTCAAATTCCTAAAATCCCATCTTTATCTCCTATTCCATCACCTCAAGCTCAAATTATAGCCCTTACTAGTCAATATATTAAGATAGGAGAGTTGAAAAACTTGTTACAATCCTTTAGGAATGGAATAGTGTGACTTAATAGGAAATAATTTTAGGCCAATAGTCCCTATCAACAACAAAATCAGACCACCTATCATCCCTTCAAATATCAAAGGCCTCCTTATCAAGGTTTCAAAGAGAATAAACCACCTTATCAAACACAAGGAGCCATAAATCCAACTAATCCATATGTTTCCCTTGATTCTAATGATCCTTCCACTTTAAATTCCATTGTTCCCACCCCACCACAAAATAACTTGATGAAATATTCAAGATGGTAGTCCTCAAATCTCAATGATACTCAAAACCAGACCTTGGTATCAAAAAAACATCACTATGACACAAATGACACAAGAAAATTTTTCTTTTCAAGGAAGTTAGTACCAAGATACAAGTTTGGAATGACAAGGGGAGACATAAAAACTTCAAGGGCATCCTAATTCCATTAATGTAAATTGGCAAGTGGATGATCATGTTGATTTTACATAATGTGCTGAAACTAACTATACAAGTGGTCAAGCTATAGCTATAACTAGAGCTAAAAGAAGAGACATTGATGAGGCTCAAGAGGTGATAAATGATTCAAGTACTCCTAATGTTATTTATAAGATTACAAAATAATAACTTACTTCCCCTACAACTCAGAAAAATTAGAATATAGAGGTCATTAAAGTTCATCAAATACCTCTAGTTAATGAGTAGCCAATGCTTTAGAAAGTAAAACCAAAGGTTGGGGGATCTTAGTTCAGTATAGTGGATCAGATGAAGAAGTATAATATCATAATTAGAATTTGGGATTCTCTTTACATCCTAAGACAAAAATATATTCTCATCCAAGAGCTTTAAGCTCTCAAATTGTCTCCAAAACTAGTTGAGAAAGAAGGTATTGTCTTAACTAATTCAGATCAGCCAACTAAGAGAAAAATACATCAAGTAAATAGGATGGTAAAGGTGGAAAAAAATGAGGTAAAATCAAATAAAACTCATCCTTTATACTTTTATTTGATATTAAGTGATACTTTAGCTTATAACTATATGGTGGATAGCGGAACTAGTAGGACAGTTATGCCTAAGCATATTGTAGACAAGCTTGGCCTTGTTTATGAGCCAAACACTAAGGGGATATTGAAAGTGGATGGGTCACCAAAAAATATGGTAGGCATCATCAAATATCTGAAATTTACATTACATGATTGTCCCAATGTTATTATTCAGTAGGATGTTGTTGTGGTAGACTTACCTCATTACTTTGATGTATTCTTTTCAAGGGATTTCACCTCAAATATTTGGGTATATTTAGTATGTGATTGGAATTATTTGATGTTTATAACTAGGTATGGTACCAAGGTAATGATTCAATCCAAACCTATTGCATGTTTCCATATGGAGCCATATATGGCAAGTGTTGTGAATACTAATTGTATCATCTTAGATGATGTAATAGAAATTAGTGGAGTATAAAATGGATCAACTTTGGATGGAGTTCCAAATTTGTTTCTTGATGAGTGGGATTCCACTTTACATGAGCATGATCCTAATAATTTTATTAAATAAGGACTTGGTGTGTATTGCCTTCATGAAAATGATGTACCAAATCTAGCCATGGTTAAAGATGATGAATCTAGTGAAGGTTTATGGAAAGTGTAATTTGATGGATCAAGGAATAAACATGGTACCAAGTCTATAATGATTGTGGTTTATCAAAAAAATCAAATTTATTTATCTTCTATTAATTTTCAATTTGGTTGTTTAAACAATGTTGTAGAGTATGAGGCACTCGTTCACTATTTTTAGTGGGCTACGAAGATGAAATTCAACACCTTGAAAGTTTTTGGTGATAGTGAACTTATAGTTTAGCAAGTAATAGGTTTAAATGTATGTTAAATTTTTTTGCTTAAATATCACAACCGTAGAATATATAACTTGAATATTTCCAAGCTTATAACATTCAGGCAATACCAAGAGGTGAGAATAAACACATAGATAGGTTGGTTGCCATTGGGTCACAATTTAGTATCCCAACTAACATAAAAGTGATAAAATCTAGTCACATATAAAGGTGTTTTTAAGGCCTTATATTCTAGATAATCATGAGAATTGGCAAGTGTTTGAAGATGACAATCAAATTGTGAGTTTCTTCGAAGAGGAGGCTGAGTTTTATTCAAAAAACCAATCAAAGTATTAGTAGCAATATGGTGACCAGGTTGTGTAACTAAAAGAAAATAAGTTGCCCAAGGGATTGGTCACACTTGAGAACATTTTTATTGGTGATTATGAGTTAAGGAAAAATAATTCATCCTTGTTAACAAAAGAAGAACACTATGTCAATGTAGATATTGCAGCTGGTAAGAATTTGAAGTAGGGTAAGGTATGCACTCCTTCACAAAAGGAAGTTTTCATTGAGTTATGCACAAGTTTTTTTGATGTATTTACATGGTAATATAGTGATCTCAAAGGATTGGACCAAAGTTTAACTCAATAAATCATTGAGTTAGAGGCTAAAAGTAAACTAGTGAGACAAAGATAAACACCCATCAATCTTAAGATTGAGCCTTTAATGAGAGCTAAGCTTCACAAGCTCACAAACTCATCTATTATATTTACAATCAAGCACTCAACTTGGGTGGGAAATCCTGTTTTGGTGTGGAAGAAGAATGGTAAGATTATATTATGTATTGAATACCATGATTTGGATAGGGCTTCACTTAAACATCACTATCCATTTCCATCAATGGAACAAATTTTATTGTTGGTTATATGTTTAGAGAGGTTTTATTTGTTAGATGGATATAGTGGTCACAATCAGATTTTGGTCAAGGAAGAGGACCAATTTAAGATAGTCTTCACAACCATGTGGGGGATATTTTCATATATAAATATGCCCTTTGGTTTACCTAATGCTAGAGAAAACTTTTAGAGAGCCATGGATATGACATTCCAAGGCCTTCTTAACAAGTTTGTGCTTGTTTATTTAGATGATATAACAATGTTTTCAAAGAGTGCAAGTGATCACATGGTTCATCTCAAGCAAGTGTTTGAAAGGTGTAGGAAATTTGGATTGTCTATAAATCCCAAAAAGTCTGTCTTCTTGATTCCTAAAGGTAAGCTCCTTGGACATGTGGTTTCAAAGTATAGTTTAAGCATAGATTCTAAAAGGGTAGACTTCTTGCCTAAGCACAAAAAGGCTTTTCAAAGATTATTTTGGAAAATCAATTTCATAAGGAGATATATTTTAGATTTTACCATTTTATCTAATCCACTCACAGCCATGCTTAAGAAGAATTAGAGCTTCAACTAGTCCAAATAAGGAGTAAATAGTTTTGAAGATATTAGTAAAGCCATATCTAGTGTTCCTACACTTATAAATCTAGATTTCACAAAGGATTTCATATTGTACACATGTTCTAACATGGACACCATTTCAGGCATTCTTATGAAAAAAATCATGAGGCTTTAGAGTAGCCAATAGGCTTCTATAGTCAAGGCTTGGGAGACTATGAAATAAGGTGCTCTTTTGTTTAAAAACATGTACTTTTCGTTATAGGGTCTCTCAAAAAATTTAGATACTTGTTGTCTAACAATAAGATACACCTAATGGTTTCTCATCTAAGCATCAAGGAGTTACATTTGAAAAAATATATAAATGAGAAGAGAGCTGGTTGGATAACCAAGGTAATGGAATATGATGTGGAAATTAAGGTCACAAAGATAATTAGAGGAAAATGACTTTGTGAGCATCTAGCTCAATACTTGCAAGAGACTAATGATCTTGTTTTGGTGTCAAATGATGAAGAGGTTATAGCTGGTGATACCTCACCTTCCAACTAATTTCATGACCTAGTAATCTATCTCAAAGATGGTATTTATCCCTCTCATATAAGTGCTTCAAAAATAAGATATTTTAGGTTTAAATCATTTCCATTTTTTATTTTTGATGGTGTTTTATTCGAGAAGGAATCAATGGCATATTGATAAGATGTATAGAGCCAAGACAAAATCAAAATTGTTTGAATAATTCCATGATGGACATGGTAGAGGACATTTTTTCACAATATCTACATCCCTTAATATCATGAGAGGTTGGTACTATTGGCCTAGTATATTTAGTGATTTCCATGCATGGGTAAGGGAGTACAAACAGTGTGATATATTTGTAGGAAAGTTGAAACTTGTAGCCTTACCTCTTCAATCAATTATGGTGGATCAGCCCTTTGCCCAATGGGGATTAGAATTTATTGGTCTCATAAATACTCCTTAAAATTTAGGACATAAATGGATTCTAACTGCTATAGATTACTTCACACATTGGACAAAAGCAGTGGCATTGAAAAAAGAAAATGAAACTAATGTTCTAGATTTCTATGAAAGTTTTATTACTAGATATGGATTTACTTCAACTATTATTTATGACAATTCAATTGCTTTTGTGGGAAATAGGATCAGCCAATGGGCTGTCCAACATGGATTTTATCTTAGCACTTCATCAAAATATTATCCAAAAGGTAATGGCCTTGCTAAATCTATGAATAAAAACCTATTGAAGATTATAAGAAAGACTATTGAAGACAATCAGAGATCATGGAATCTCAAGTAAGTTAGCTCTATGGGATAATAGGATCACCTATAAAATATCACTAGCCAACTTTCCATACAAGCTACTATATGGTAAGGAAGCAAGGTTACCCATTTCTCTTGAGTTTCCTACTTTAGAACTAATGCATCAAATTGACTTGTTGGAGAATGAACCCATGTAAATTAGGTATGATAAGCTTATGGAGTTGAAATAAATAATAATTCAGTCCATGTTATCCATTGAAATTCATCAAGTATAAATGAAGAGAGATTTTGACAAGGGATCTTATTCATGAACTTTCAAATAAGGATATTTGGTCCTCAAGTGGGATGAGGATAGAGATAAACTAGGAACGAACACAAAGTTTGATTCCCTTTGGAGTGGCACATACATAATCTCCAACTACAAATCCCACAATGCCTTATATCTTACAAAGATGGATGGTGAGGAGCTTCTAATTCTAGTTAATGAGATACATTTAAAGCATTGCTACTAAAGAACTAGGTTCCTTGTACATAGTTTGTTTATTTGTTTCCCTCCAAGTGTTGTTCAAGGACATTAGTTTTGTTATGTTTTATTCCAAATAAGTCTTTATTTGGACATTTGATTTGTTTAGTTAGTTTTACCTACTTTGTGTGTTTACCTTCTTGTTTTGGAGGGTGAAAGTTGTCTTATTTAAAATCAAAGGTTGTTCTTGTAGTCATGGACCAGATATGTCATTATTTCATAAGTTCAAATGTCACATATATTGTCTAGTTTTCAAGCATAGCAAGCATGCTTCCCAGTTGAGTCACCAAAATGTTGACAATTTTTCCCCATAGGTCAAATTGTCACCCCTATAATTTTAAACTTTTCATATCATGCCTATTTGTCTTATGAGTCAATTATTGGTCCTAAAAAGTCCTTGAAATAATCCATGATTAACAAGCCTTTTTGAGGCATTCACTTTGGTTTTTAGAGGATTTTTGTGAGAAAATAATTATGGAGGATTCTTTGGGTCCAAAAAGGGGTCATTTTTAGGATGTTAAAATGTTTCTTTCCTTTCTAAAAAGGTCCATCTTCAAAAAATCCAACAGTCTATTTCAAAAATCTGAAGGATTCTTTCCTTTCAGGAAAGTGGTTAAAGAAAAAAAGTCAATGGATTATTTCAAAGGAAAGGTTATTTTTCAAAGTTTTGAAGGATTATTTTTATTTTGAAAAAGGTTATTTGAAATTTTCCCAAATTATATATTTTTGAAGGGATTTGGTTTGGACATTTTGACTGAAACAACTTTTCTGAAGGACACCTACAACTTTTTTGAAGGACACTTACAACTTTTTTGAAGGGCACTTTTCACAGAAAGACCATTTCAAAAGTTCCAAAAGACCATTTCAAGAATTTT